>OY747704.1:45872500-46410000 GCA_963556495.2 Valencia hispanica
GGTGAAGAAGCACCGGCTGCATTAAAATCAGACAGAAACAAAGGTGCAGCTTGGTGTCATCCAACTGCTGCAATTTTAAATTCCATGAAAATTGTTTCTGTAGTTAGGCTACCGTTTTTCTGATGTTCAGGCAAATAAGCAGTTTGTGTAAAGCCATCACTTGGTGGTTCCAACTAGATAAGTAGGCTATATAGCTGAATAAAAAAAAATTAAAAAAAATGGAAGTTGATTTTTCAGAAAGTGAGTTCACATCTAAAGGCTTCTCAACATTAAACTCGGATTTTGGTCACTGTGTTGACGCTCTTTAAAATAACTAAGAACATTAAGCTTTTGCTCTGCAAACTATTTAATCATTCTTCAATCTCTCCTTTTCCAGTATTAATGAAACGTCACTGGGATAATGATCAACAGTGGCCACTTACTTATCTTAACTGGGTTTAATCTTGGAAGGATCTTTCTTGGCTCTGCACTGATGACTTTAAGGCCTGGCTCGACATTTGTAGCTGTCAGTCAAAGCTTAGTGGTTGCGCTGTCTCAGAAATAAAAGAGGAAACTCTCGTATATGTAATATCGATAGAATCACTTTCTTAAATGTCATTCATGCGACTTATGTGACTTTCTTCTTTAGATTTGCATCCCAGAAATTGCCCCTACCCTGATGGCAGTAACCATCATAAAATGTGTAAATATGGCCATAAAGAAATGAACATGGTCACAGTAATGCTTAGGTAGGCTGTTGTCCTTTTTTGGTATTAAGGGGTCCAATGTAAGCCAACAAAACAGCCTCTGCACCATTACACTCCCACCAACAGCCTAAACATTTCATTCAAGAAGCAATGCTTTCATGTTATTTATGCCAAATTCTAACCAATAACATTTGGATGTTGTAGATAAAATCAAAACGCATCTGGCCAAGCAATCTTGGTTCCAATCTGTTATTTTCTGATTTTGTTGAGCCTTTTGCATTTATTTATGGCATTCCATCCGGCAACATAACCGAGCCTCATTCAAAAGTGATTTAAATCCCCTTTTCTTCCTTTAAGGTCCTCAGTTTTAACCTCAGCAAGTCGTCTTCGTCATGTCTAGTTTTAGTGATGTGAATGGCTGATCTTCGTTTACGAGCAATTGAACAGATGCACTTTGCATTATGAAGTGGCCACAGAGTGTACTAAATAGGGACACATTGTGAGCTATATAAATACTTCACGTACAGACCTGTATATGTCATGTTTTTGGAAACCTCAATATACATTGGAAGATAGGAATCAGTGTGTCATCAGCCTAATCATTAAACATGTAAATTTTTTACTCTTGATTACTTCTTTAGAGGCATTTAGATAACATTTTACATTCAGACAATCTTCAAAACACATACATCTGTGTTCATAAGCTAAAAAAAAATTTGACATGGACACATGTAATAAGACGTAAAACATACCTGTCGAACTTATTTTAAGTGGGTTAGGTTACCTTCAGTAGTTATTAGTAGGTGATTAAAGGTTCTGTCCATGGTCTTCTTCAAAGAAAATAACTGATCAAAACCAATCAAGCATTACAACAGGTCTTTAAAGTTACAACAGGTCTACAACATGTTCTTATTTCTGTAATTTTGTGAAGCTTTTGTGACCAAGCAAGCTATCTTACTGGTTAAAAGCTCCTCATGCTGTTTTTCATGCAGCTAATCAAATTTTGGGAAAGCAATTTGAGCGAAGAACAATCAATAAAACCACAAAATTCTCCCCCATAAAACTGTCAATTATTCATGCAGAGATAATAGGGTTATAATCTTTGGATTTTTTAAATGAACAATAAGAGCAAGAGTAAATCTGAAACAACAAAAAGTTTTCCAAAACCTCTAAATACGTATCTAGTTGGTTCTTGTGAATTGTAATAGTTCAGTAAATAATGTAACATGTTCTATACCCACATTTCTGGATTTTCTTGAGCAAGACACTGAGCCATCATTGGCTCCTTTCTTTCAGATCAGCCAACAGTCATGTGTCTGAATGGGTGCACAATTATAACTGTATGGTTGCCCCTAGCTGTGGTTCATTTATTAGCCCTATTGCACAGTTCTTTTGTTACACTATCCTGTGGTAATAATTATTAAGCAGGCAGCTTTCTTATGGTGTATTCAGACCAGAAAAGTCCTTTGGTCCGCTTGTTTGGTCTGGACCAAAAGCGGACTTAATTTTTTTTGTTCGGTGCGGTTCGCATTCACACTGTACTTTTTGCAAGTGAACTGTATTTTGTAAACACATCCACATGTGTGACGATCGGTGCGGCCATTGGACAGCAATGACTAGGGCGGCACACAGAGCGCAGACCCGGAAATGGAGGAAAACATGGAAGCCCTACGCTGCTCTGCATATTTCTGCTGTTATTGGAGCTGTAAAATCACATTGAGTGTCAAGAGCAGCTCATTCAACGCAGGTTTCGCGACGCTCTGTTTAATATTTTGGAAAGGCGTCGGGGAATGCGTGCAGTAACCCGAAGGAGACGATGTGCTCTGCGTGCCCTGACCCATAAGATGCTCGCAGCACCGTGGTAAAACAGAAGATGAAGGATCAGGTTTGAGCTTACCTTGCTACGGTGGCTTGTTTAGTCCAAAAAGGCACATGAATCCTGGAGTTGGTTCGGATCGACAGTGGTTTGTATTCACAACTGAACCGCAACTGAACCGCACCAGAGTCCGTTTGGAAGCTCTGATCCGCACCAGGATTCGTTTGTGTGTATTCACACCTGCCTAAAAGGTCCAAGTTTAAAGTGGACCAAACAGTGCAGGTCTGAATACACCCTAACATTAGGACTGGAATTTATCAGCATTAATGCCACTATGTGAAATCTTTGACAAACAAAACTAGCTCAGTTTTCAGCACAGAACATTTGGCTTTAATTTTATGAATGCTTATTATAATTTTAAGTGATTTCACAGTTCTTAGGTGTCAAATGAATATATTTAATTTTAAGACTTGTGTATGATTTGAACAAGCTGACAGAGGGCAAAGGTAGAGCCAAAGTTTACTCCCTAAAGCTAAACAATTCTTCTGCTCTAATTAGCACATTGAAAACTCACAGCAAATGGCTAGGGACATTAGCATGGAGGCTACAGTAACAGAAAGAAAACAACTAGGGCATTCAGTTCTGTTTTATGTAAACTTATTGATAACCAATGCTGTGCTAAAAAGAGGTAAGTGGATGATATTGGGCGTTTTGGGTAAGCAGGTGATGGTGTGTCACACAGTTAACCATGTAAAATAACCTCAAGATCCCAAAACACTTTGAGTTTATCACACATGGGTAAAACATATCACATCTGAATAACAACTATTTGAGTATTTTAAGACAGTTAAGCAGAAGTTTTCGGAACCAGTCAGAAGCAGCATTAGCACACATTGTGTTGTATTTCTTGTTCCAATAGTGACACTGATCCAAAATATGTTTCTGGGGAACTTCCTGCATCTGAAGGGGAATTTGAGCTGCAGCAGCAGCAGTCCCCACAACCTGCATAGGATGGACGGGTACAGATGATGGATGGATGGATGGGTGGGTGGATGGGTGGATGGATGGATGGATGGGTCTCCAAAGAGGTTAGACAAAAGTCATGGAGTCAATTCTAATAGAGGATTTGCCAAATCTTTCACCTACTTTGTTCTTTAACAGCTTCTTAATTCAAAAGCTTTGGTAGTCCAACAAAACCCTTTATCACTTCATAAGTATTAAGACTTCTATCTGTTTTTAAAATATTCAATGATTGAGAAAGTCTTTTTATTTTTTATTTTGAAAGATTGATGGGCCAAACAATTAAATTGGTGAGTCATTTGATATTTTGAGATACTGTAATTGTCATCTACCAGTTATTTCTCAGGCTAGTTCAAAATGGATTTAGATAAAACTGCAGTGCTTATTAGTGTGACTTTTTATAGATAATTGTACCATAATAATGTCATTCCTGTCGAAATAATCAGCCACCATTGAACGTTCCATATGCCAACCACCAGTTTAGCCTTGTATGTCGTGTTTTAAAATGCAGAACCGGATTTGCGTGCTGGTGTGTCTCTCCAGCCCACATTTTTTCAGATCCATTTAGTTTGCTCTCCAACTGAGTTCTGGATACATCTTTGTAGATAATTAAAGAAACCAAAATACACATTAACACAATTCATATGCTAAAGAAAATTGTAGAATCAGTTATACTAATACCTTTCCTCAGAATTTACCAAACAAACAAAATTTGTTTCAGTCACTTACACAATACTCAGTGTTCCAAGAATCGGGGAAGTTTTTGAAAGTAGGGCATAATCTGAGAATTTAATGGTAAACTAAAACTGTGGTGAAAATGAATTTACTTCTTACATATATTCAAGTCAATTAAGTTTATGTCACGTCATCTCAAGGCACTTTACAAGTCGTTTCAGTTCAATCATACATTCATTCTAATCAGTTTAAATGTTTTCTATAAGGAAACCCAGCAGATTGGATCGAGTCATTGACTTGCAGAGTTCACTCCTCCTGGAAGAAAGTGTAGCGACAGTAGACAGTTGCCTGCGTTGTTACATTGATTTTAAAGCAATCCCTCATAGTGTGCAAGCATGCAGGGACAGTGGAGATGAAACACTCCCCTTTAACAGGAAGAAACCTCCTGCAGAATCTGGCTCAGAACGAGCAGGTATCGACTGGGGGTTTGAGAAGACAGAGCAGCGACACAAAAAGAACAGAAGAACTAATGTAAGAGTACTTTCTGTGTTAAAGAAAGTAAACCGTATAGAGAAACCTGCTGTACAGCTGCTGTACATTAGAGAGTAACTTTTTTTTCAAATTGCAGCAACACTGGAACTTACATCTCATCTGTTCTTGGCTAAATCACTTATACTATTTTGTGCTTCTGTTCTCTTTTTTTTTACTTTGCATCCTATACATTCTCAATCTCTTACTCCTCCTGGCTGACAATCTTCATCACTGTACAGTTTTTTTCAGCCTCCAACATCCACTGCTTTTCTCCAAAACTAGCTCATCTTGACTTCTTCTTTCATACACCTATTTATAAAGAGCTCTGTTCCTGCTTGTAATTTTCTTCCTTTTCTACCATTTTGGTCTAGTCACTTGCTCTGTGCTCTTCTCTCTTCAACTCACTCCTTGCTGACTTCTTGCCTGCTCTAATTTTTCATCAGTCATCAAATAGTGCTAGACTCACCCATTAGGCTAAGCGGAAGCTGAAGAGTCTGTTGTTTCTTTATTCATTTTTTAAATGAATAATGCTTTTCTGGGCCCTTCTCAAATGATCATATTGGTTATGCAACCACACTTTTTAGTGTGTGTGTGTGTGTGTGTGTGTGGGTGGGTGTGTGTGTGCGCCACAGATATGATCTGTATTCAGTTTACCCATCTTAATACAGTTGTATGATGTCTTATATGCAATTATTATTTGAAAATTTAAAAAAACCTTTACTCCTTATTTTCTGATCTAACGTTAAAAAATAATAGTAAAAATTGTTATTTAGTAAATATTAAATACATGAAGCCACAAATTACTCATACCCCTGATAGGTTTAGAATTAGCAGGACTTATATTCAAACAAGAAGTTTGGGATAAAATATGAGATATATGCTATATGCTACACATCTATAAAAAGACAACAATGAAACAATGTAAAATTAGTATCACTTAAAAAAAACATTTTAGTTTGAAATTCTATTAAAAAATTGACTTTGTAAAAAAAAAATTATCTCTTATCAGTCTTTGTCATTGTAACAGTCAAATTCTTCTTTTAAATACTGACCAGGTTTTTGCATGTTTGCACTCCACTGGATGATTTATCCAATATCTTCACTCCCTATCATATCATCCTGATCTGATCTGCAGTTTTTCTGTTAGATTCAAATTGGAACTCTGACTGGACCACTTAAAAACAAAAATGTTACTTTCAGTCAGCAGAAACATGTAGCAAAAATTAACAGATTGTTTTAAATCAAAATCTGCCTGGAGTATAAATCAGTTTGAGCGTATCTGTATATTTTAAAATAAAAAAACAGAACTGAAACTGGAATTCTTCAAAAGTCAGGAAGAATTGAGGTATTGATGGACAATAAATCTGTTTTAAACATACCTTCAGTTTCTATGTCTCTTGTTCGCTCTCCCTCTTTCTGTGTTCGTTGCTGTGTTTGTGTGTGTTGCATTGATCTTAGGAAGCAGCTCCTATAAATTCTATCAGTCCCATCCATTCTCTGGCCGTTGACATTTAGGTGCCCAGCACACACATTGAGAAGCGTGGCTACTTTATGGAGATAGCCCATTCATTTTTGTCTTTCTTTCATTCTGTATTCCATGCTATCCCTCTTTTTCCGGTGCACACCAGGTTTTGATTTTCTGTCTGGTTTTGTATGTCTGTGATTTGTTACCTTTGTTTTTTATTTTAATGTATCTAAAAGCAGTGTTATACAGCACACCACTATGTGGTGGCTTTTACTTCCAAAACTTATTATGTTGTAAAATATTCACCTTTTCAGACTTTAGGAAAAGTTTGCTAAACACGGACATTAGTATAAATAGTTTAAAAGAACTACAAAAATTATGTAGTAAGATGAGTAACCTTACGTTTTGCAAAAGGAAATCATATGCACAGCTTAAGTAAAAAACAGACAAAAAGTACACTGTCACATCCAGGGTTACAACATCACAAGAGATCCATCTGTAAAAAATACACTGTGCTCTGAACAGAAACCTTATCTATTTTAATTCAACCTTAGACCTTTGGTTGTGTGATCCAACTACACACAGTAATTGATCTGTTTACACATGCAAAAATGTAAAACCTAGCATTTTCCAAAGGTGAGAGAAAAGTGTGAGCAAGATTTATTTCTCTGTCTTTTTCTTTTTATCCTTTTCTTTGTCTTTGACTTATACACGCACCAATCACTATGGGATAAGGAAACGCCTCACTGCTTTCTCTTTCTTCCCTGCAACCACAATAACAACGTTCAATCACTGTCTCGGGCTCTCCCATTCTTTACTTTTTCCTCCATCTTTTCTTACCTTCCCATTTATTCTTTTCATCACCAAATACCACCTTGCTTCAGTACTTCTTTTACACCCGTGAATTTAATGCTATCTTGATCTTCACTCTCACTTTCTCTCACTTTCACCTCCATTAAGTGACCTGGATGTCCGCCACTGTAATCGACAGTAAGTGTTTTAATGCCAGAGGTTCAACATGTTCAAAGTGTCCTAGCATTTACTTGCCAATTTACTCCAAGAGCAGTGTGGAGAACAGTGTGTGTCTGTAGTATGTGTGCATTGTTGTACAAAGAGCCTTCTGACAGTTAGGTCACTTAGGTGTGTCTTCATGCATTGCATTCTTAAACAGTAAAATAACCAACTCTCATCTGCTCAAAAACAGGTTCATGCATTTGGAAAAAAATACACATGCACTGTGTAAAATACTCACAACTATTTTCTCACTTATAAGAAATCAGATTAAAATTTGGTTAATTGAAATTACCAAAATCATTGCAGTTTGCTAAATTCCAGGAGCATAGGATTTTTTTTTTGTTGAATTTCCTTCTTCACGTTATTCATTTTCCTAAATTTACATGCTCTTTGATTTTAAACAAATTTGGAAAACCCATCTGAGTATGTCAGGACTTTGTAAGCATCTTTTTCACACAATGTTTAATGAAACTAGAGTTAAATCTGAGTGAAATGGAGGCACACCTGTGACTGTATTTTAAGCCAATATCTTGAAGAAATTGCTCCCTTGTGTGACATCATGTCAAAATTGGAGGAAACAAGCCAAGATTCCACGAATATCTGTCCTTGACAAGTCTGGTTCATAGAATTTCCAGATGCCTGAAGGTGCCACATTCACCTATTCAACCAATTTTGTGCAAGTATAAACACTATGGGAATGTCCAGCCAACATACTGTTCTTGAAAGAGAAAGGCTCTGCCCCTCGGATATACACATGTTTTGGTGCAAGATGGTATCCAAGTTTTAAAGAAAAGAAGTTGTACCATAATGTTGTGGGGTTGATTTGCTGCATGAGGGACTGGAGCAGTTCATAAAATAGATGGCATAATGTAGGGATGTGTCGGTGTTCAAGCTGCATGCGATTGGTCAACTCCATGAGGTGTGGTGGGCGGCAACTGTGTGTCTGCACTAAGCAGGAGGGGGTGGGAGTAGGAGGTGAATGAGAGAGGGAGGGGAGGGGGGGTTAAGTAACAGATAGTGCCACAAACACAGAAACGGGAGGACATAAGAGGAGAAGAAAAGCACCAAAAACAAAACATTATGGAAAAGTGATCAAATGAGGGACAGCAGGTAACGCAGCAAAATCTGGATGCATTGCAATTATTTCGATAATTCAAAGACAGAATGTAGTGTGCACAGTTAAAATACCATATCGAGCAGGCTTTGCAGTTATCTATAATATATTAGCTATGTTGTTTCACTGTAAACAGTTCAAAGTTTATAAATATTTTACATACAGTCAGTTTGATATTGTAATTTAACATTTATTTTTGTAGCACTCTGTTCCATGGTGAATATAATAAACTATATAAATAATAAACATTTGATATAATTATATTGGTAGATTAGTCATTAATTATACACATAAACTGACATTATTTCTGGTAATAAAGTAATTTAAGAAACAAAAAATCTGATTAGCTGCTTGGGAGTCGAAAGAGACGGTTCTTTTTAGTGAGCCGAACCGTAAAAACCAACTCTCCTAAAAGAACTGGAACTCCCATCAATAGTATTATGAGGAAAGAACACAATGCAGAAATACTGAATTAACGTCTCAAGGCATCAGCCAATAACTTCTGCTTGGATGAAAATCTTCCAAATGGACTGTGATTCTAAGCATACCACAATATTAATTACAAAGTGGCTAAAGGACAACAAAGTCAATGTTTTGGAGGGGATTCTCTAAGTTATTAAAAAATGCCATCTAATTATTAAGGCATTTAACAAACTAAAATAATTGTTGGTAATCCTAACTGAGAAAAATAAATATTATTTTTATAGTGTATGTAAATATGTAAAAACATGCAAATTCAACTGTATATATCTCTATTATGATTGCATATTTCCTATTGAGACATTTATGGTATTTCTTTCACTTCCACTAAATCCTAGTGTTTCAGCTGTCATATGGTGCTATTCTTCCTCCCTCTTTCATCCTTCAAACACAAGTTTATATTCTTAGGACCTGATTATACAATATTACAAATAAAGAGCGCAAAAATGTGCGCACCTCAAAAATTTTGCACGAAGGCCATGTTCCTGACTTGAGGGTGATCTACTAAGATTGTGTGCACAAATGATAAAAGGCGCAAAAAGCTGTATTCAAATCATGACTTTGTGTCCGGTGCTGTGTGTGCCAACCTTTGTTCTCCATGCACTTCGCCACAGCCAGAGAGCGGAGCAATAGGCACAGTGGATTCATGATGTGTCTTTGGCAAAATAAAAAAGGGGAAACAAATTAAATACCTGTCAACCCTATGGCTGTTAGAAAGTTATTTACTATAAGGGTAGAATGTCTGTGAATTATATTTTTCGTTTGTCAATAAACTTAAAGCGTGTGGTTTACATGCACCACTCTCTGCTTCATGCAGGCACTGTATTCCAGAGACAGACTTATCAAAGCTGCAGCTTGTCCAGAACAAGGTTGGCCACTTAGTCCTATGATGTCCATATTCTACTAATGTTGTTGAAATGCACCACACTTTATCATGAGTACAACCTACTCATATTCATTAAAACACACCATTCATAGGTATACCTCAACTATGAGAGACAAAATTTGCAAAAAAAAATCCAGAAAATCACATGGTCTGATTTTTAAAGAATTTATTTGCAAATCATGGTAGAAAATAAGTATTTGGTCAATAACAAAAGTTAATCTCAATACTTTGTTATATTCCCTTTGTTGGCAATGACAGAGGTCATACGTTATCTGTATTTTTGGCAAATTCCTCCACGCAGATCTCCTCTAGAGCAGTGATGTTTTAGGGCTGTCGCTGGGCAACACAGACTTTCAACTTCCTCCAAAGATCTTCTATGGGGTTGAGATCTGGAGATTGGCTAGGCCACTCCAGGACCTTGAAATGCTTCTTACGAAGCTACTCCTTTGTTACCCCGGTGATGTGTTTGGGATCATTGTCATGCTGAAAAACCCAGCCACGTTTCATCTTCGCCCTTGCTGATGGAAGGAGGTTTTCACTCAAAATCTCACGATACATGTCCCCATTCATTCTTTCCTTTACACGGATCATTCCCCCCCTGTCCGTTTGCAGAAAAACAGCCCCAAAGCAAGATGTTTCCACCCCCATGCTTCACAGTAGGTATGGTGTTCTTTGGATGCAACTCAGCATTCTTTCTCCTCCAAACACGACAAGGAAGGTTTTTACCAAAAAAGTCTATTTTTACCTACTCATCTGACCATATGACAGTCTCCCAATCATTCTCTGGATCATCCAAATGCTCTCTAGCAAACTTCAGACTGGCCTGGACATGTACTGGCTTAAGCATGGGGACACGTCTGGCACTCCAGGATTCCCTGGCAGCATAGTGTGTTACTGACGGTAGCCTTTGTTACTTTGGTCCCAGCTCTCTACAGGTCATTCACTTGCTCCCTGCGTGTGGTTCTGGGATTTTTGTTCACTGGCAAAAGTGAACAAGGGCAAAAGTGCTAAATGGGTTGCACGCATTTTGTTGTGGGTTTAACAGGTGCAGTCTTCCCTGCACCTGCTTAGTATATCACCTGCGAAGTGAGGTTTGCGCTTGTTTTAGTCAAAACTTTGATAAATCAGGACTTTAGACTTTGCTTAGTATGATTTCACTTTCTGACTGTGGAGTACTGCAACACTCAGTGTGCTTGGGGTGTTACACATTTTATACATTTTGAGTTTTTTTGGGTCTACTTGGGTCTACCTTTCATTCTTTCCTTTACACAGATCAGTCATCCTGGTCACTTTCATTAGGATAGCTGTACATAATTTTAGAACCCAGTATGGACAAGTGATATACACATTAGAAGCCTAGAACTGACAGTTTGTCAGTATCATGTCTGTATCATCACATGAGAATGCTCATCAACTGCAAGTTTGGCTGTAGAGGTCAGTTAAAAAAAATGTATTGTTTACTTTCATAGTCCTTGATTGCTTTAAAAAGATGTTCAAAGCATTCTGTAAACCTATAACCACACCAACCACACTGTATGTATTGACAATATAATATACTCACCCACAATGAGGCTAGGCTTTCATATCTCTAATGCCTCACATGTACACTAATGGAAAATACATACCTGATCCCTCCCTTTTCAAGATGATGCCATATTCTCTTGAAATTGAAACAAAGGACCCTTGTTGATATAGTAGTATGTGACAGAAAAGTGCAAACACCATGTAGTGTTTTCCCTCTATAAAACATTTGATCATTTAAATGCTAAAGACCACAACTATTGGCCACATTTTGACAGAGGAAAAGTTGAGGAGAAAATGCTTAATTTAGTGAAACAGTAAGCTAGTTGGTGTGTGAAGCATGGCACATAAAGAACACAATAACAATGTAGGGACACAGTGAAGAGAAGACAGACTTTATAACACAAAACAGTAAACTAAAAATCCCACAGACATATTTCATGCTTCCACCAGACAAATTGTAATTTGACATTAGTGACTTGAGGATATACAACAATTACATATAGCATTCAAACACATACAGATGCAGCTATGGTTTACCCCTGGAGTTCTCCATGCATGTATTTAGGTAGA
Organism: Valencia hispanica; assembly: GCA_963556495.2. Lineage (NCBI taxonomy): Eukaryota > Metazoa > Chordata > Actinopteri > Cyprinodontiformes > Valenciidae > Valencia > Valencia hispanica. The sequence goes on from OY747704.1 coordinate 45,884,282, forward strand.
TTTACAGTAGAAATAATAAAGAATTTTCTTTAGCCACTTTTTAGTGTTAGATTGTAAATAATGACTCCAATAACCTAGGCAACAAAGGTACAGTCCCAACTGTGGCTTTTACTTCATCATATCTTTTTTTCTGTCCATCTTATTGAGTACTGCCCTCTTTAACATAGATACACACACTACCACCCCACCTCCCTCTGAGCTGTCAGAGGCAGGAAGTAAAAATGCGAAAAGCTTGGCCTTCTGGGAGATTGTGTTTTATTTTTTTATTTTTTAAGGCCTGAGTGGGTCCTTGGTTTGCATGGCTGACAGGCTAGATTTGATACCTGGCCTGATTCAGTCACTCTCTCAGCTCGGCTCACTACAGCTCGTCATGGCACAGCTCAGATACCCCCTGTGTATTTTATTAGTAGCTAAATTTACGCATGGCACAGTCCCAAAAGAGGTGAATTTTTTTCGACTGTGGAGGGGCTGTATGATGAAAAGGACTTCAGAGAGGTTTATCAGTTTATCATAAATTTTTAACCCTCACTGAAGATTCCATGGAGCTGATTTTGCAATACATTCTCATTCCCAACTTGTCATTGAGTCACATTTGATAAACAGTGCATGGTGTAATAAACTGATGCATCTAATGTTACCTTTAGGCTTTGTTTTTTTATGAGTCAGGTGATGATTTAACTTCATCTAGCTCTGTACCAATCAAAAACATTTGTAGCTGACAACAGATGTAATACAGATGAATGTATGTTATCTGTAAATTCCACTGGCTAAAATCTAATATACTTTATTGTTTTCATTATTTCTTTGCAAAGGTGTCCTAAGAGATATCCTAAATGCAGTGGCGGCTGATGAAAAATATTCTTTCTGAGCTAAGTACAGCTCTTTTATTTCCTGTCTTACATCATAGGACAAACGGATTAATCCAGGTGTGTCTTACCATTGTTGTTGTGACTACTGAGGTCAGACACACCTGGTTGATCAGTTTGTCCAATACAGACAGGAAATAAAAGGGCTGTACTTAGTTCAGGAAGTAGTGGAGCTGTGCATATAGCTTATCAAGTCATTTTCAATAATCATCCCAAAACAATTGAACATAACGGCTGGATACCAGTACTAATGTATGTGAAATGCTGATTAATTTAATGCCAATATTAGCAACTTGAGACATTCTTATTCTAAACATAAATACAATATGGCACAAACAAGTTTAGAACCAAAATGGAAACAAATAACTTATTAGGTTTACACAAAAATTTTACACACAAAGCTGTGATCTGATATAACCTCATAAAACAACAAGCATGGCATTTTAAATTCATACTGAGACAGAGATTGTCAAACGAATTGACAGTGGCTTAGTTTTAATTTCAACAAGTTCCACTACATCAATATTCACTGTTACATGAACGACAACAACACCATAACGCCACTCAATTTACGGCAGGCAGGGAATTGAGACAACACAATAGTGAGCTGCTAGCTAGTAGACTAATGCAGGGCAAACATGTGGCCTCACTAGAGCAAAAACATCAGCAGTTTGGACGTATTTTAAACTGAACAGCGAAGGCAGTGTCGCAGCCACGTGTTAAATATGCAAATTGGGCATTTCACTTGGTGGAAAAGACTGAGCTGCATTCAACACTGTGATTCTGATACAGCACCATGACAAAAACAATGAGCCAGCCGATACCAAAAGATACGTTAAAAAAAACAAGGAGAAATTGCCTAAGGACAGCGAAAAGGTCAAAAAGATCATAACCAAGACAGCCGGACTGATCATACTGGATGATGAGATGCTGTTTGTAGTTGCAAAAGTTGGCTCTCACAGTATCCCGGAGCACCTGAAGCCACGGTATGAGATGCCTCCTCATCACCACTTTACAGACACAACTATGCCAGCACACAACAAGCTATGTGACGCCCTGGTAGCTCTTGTATCAAAGGTGTCTGCTTTTGGGGTTACCACACGAACGTATGAAGTTTGTCCGATGTCACTGCTAAGCTTTACTGCACAATGGGTCAACTCAAGTTTTATTTATGACCTTGCATGCGCAACACCTTAGTGAATCTCACACGGTTGAGCATCATATACATATTTCAAAAAAATATTTAAAAGGACAACTTGGATGTGTTGTCCTTTTTGTTTTTATTATTTTAATGCATTGCAGAAGGATCGGATCGGGACTCGGTATCAGCAGATATTTAAAATCATATGACTCTGACTCAATTTGGGGGGGGGGCAAAAAAAGTCTGTGATCGAGACATCCCTGTTATCTTTTATAGTTCCCAATTTGGACCTATAATGAACATATATTTGTGTTGCAATAGGATAGACCTGTCTTGCTGTTTGTGCCTGCCATGTAGAAATAAATACATCCATTTTAGGAATCTGGGAGGCTTTTCTTCATTTAATCTTAACTTCAGTATCATAACAGTTAAAATTTCAAAAAATATATTTTTCAGTCACCATAAAAGGTGCCAGATGCATTAGTCTATCCTCTGTACTCTACATATCTTAGTTGGGTCAAAGGGATAACAGATCCAGGGGGGAAATCAGGACATCCCCCTCCCTGGTGAGACTCTCCAGCTCATTCTGGGTGGTCCTGAGGTATTCTTGGGCCAAAAGGTAACTGTAGTCACCTCAACGTGTTTTTAGTCTCCCCTGGGATCTCCTCCCAGTAGGACATCTCTGGAAAACCTCCAGTGGGTTCCTCCCAGCAGTCATCTTGATCAAATGAGGGAGCTCCTTTCTCCATCTTAAAGGTTAAGCTCAAGGACCCTATGATAGAAGCTGGTGCCTAACTCCAGTGGCCATTGGGCAAGAGACGGGGTACACCATGGACAGGTTGCCAGTCCATAAATATATACAAGTACTAATTGAAATATAATATATTGATCAAAAATAAGGACAGCAACAGTAAGAAAGTTAAATATTGGCACATGAAAGAAAAGCTTTGTAAACATAATCAGAAAAGAATTGCTGATAGGGAAAACAAAGTGAAGCTTTCAGCTTTGTCAGTTAAAAGCAAAGAACCCTGCAGAGCGAGTAAACAACTGGTCAGATTACAAATGAGAGGCCAAAAACCACATCACCTCCCACAAGTACAGCATCAGGGCTTTAGGGAGATCATCAGCATTACCTTTGATTAATCAGCAACGGATGAATGCTTAGCCTGTATAAATAGGTCACACAAGCTTGCACAGACATATTTGTCCGGATAAAACATTTTGACTAAGCAGAATATAAGGAAATAATGTGACCTTGTACCAGAAATACAGAAAATAGTCTTTGCATAGTGTTTCTCTTCTTGAGTTCACAGCTTCAGTGTTTTCTGAAATCCCATATTGCCTATACTGTGCTGTGAAAAAGTATTTGTCCTCTTACAGGTTTCTTATTATTTTGATTTCTGGTCACACCAAAATATTTCAGATCAAGCATTTGTTTTTATGTCAGGCAAAGATAAGGTAATTACAAAAAACAGATTTCGAATGATACTGTGATTTATTCAGGGAATAAAGCTGTACAAGTAATCAGGTCAGGATTTCCATGTATTAACAGCCTATTAAGACCATGTCACAGCACCTCCTTCAGATTTGAGTCTGCAGTTTTACTAGGCCTCTTCAAAACCTTCATTTCGTGTTTTAAGCCATTTAGAGTTGGACTTGCTGGTTTCCTACAACTTATTCAGCCAATATACTCAATTGTGGTTGGGTTTAAGATTGAATAAATTATGAAAAGTTGCCCATGGCATGAAGAAGCAAATCAGTCCCAGACAAATACACTACCACCACCACATTTGATTGTAAGTATGTTTTTTAATGCTGTTTGTTTTTTAACACAATTTTGTAAAGTTGGACTTTAGTCTAGTTGGTTCACAAAATAATATCTCTAAAGTCTTTGGGATCATTAAGGTCTTCTTTTGGTAAATGTGAGAGAGGTCGTTGTGATTTTTTTGCTTTTATATTTCCCCAACAATGGTTTTGTCCTTAGAACTCTACCATGAATGCCATTTTTGCCCAGTTTCAACTTAACCAACCCAAGTGGGGTCCGCGGTGCTTCAGATGATGTTCTTGTTTCTTTTGTGACATCTTGTACGAGTTGTCAATACACTTTTGGAGTAATTTTAGGCACTCCTGGGGAAGGTTAATCTCTGTTTCATGTTTTTTTTTCATTTGTAGACAATGCCTGTCACTGTGATTCACTTGAGTTTCAAAGCCTTATAAATGGCTGTTAGTCATTGCAGCCTAATGGATCAATCACTTAAAGCCACATTCACCCAGTCAAACTCACAATGTGTCTACAAATTCTCATTCTCATCGACTTTGTTTTTTCAAATGTCTTTATATGAATCATGATGTGTTGCTTTCTGAGATCTATTAGTCCACTTCATGTTGGCAGTCAGGTTCTGTTTAACTAATTTCTTGATTCCTCTGGTCTGGACATAATCAGACCAGCAAGCATAGGCGTAATTTTAGCCGGGACGCCTGGGACATGTCCCAGACAGTATTTATGATTGACAGTTTTACCCCCACCACTTTTAAAAATCTGATGCAGAATTTCTTTCCAGTGCAGATCTAACATCCACTTGTTCTCCCAGCACAATTTCCGTGATCCGACTTGTTGATTTAAAAGCCGCGACCCAACCCTAGACCCACACACTGACACAGTACAGTGACTATAGCCTATGTAACACTTTGAAAATGATTTTATATCAACAGAGCTTACTCTTAACATATAGGTTGTGTTAAACTTTTTCGTTGCCCGACTAACTGGGTCAAAAAATCCCATCATAACCAATTTTTACCTGTAATTTTTTTTAATGAAATTGACATATTCAATGGTATTTATGTTTAGTATTTATGGTATTTTCGTTCATTTAAATTAATATTCCATGCGAAGAAGCTGAATCCACATCGTGCCATCACACATTGAGCAGATGAACACATGTAATAATAAATATGAAAATTTTACCTGCTGTGCCTGCAGTTTCACAACTTCCTCCTGGTCTATGGACGTGAACTGTCTTTTGCATAATGGAGGCATGATTTGCGCTCTACTGCCACACAATTACAAGCGCCACTTTTCTCTGAATGAGCACTTTCCTTGTAGTTTCAGAGGGTGGGAATCTGCTACATGCACTCATTCTGGATCAGTGGGTAAGATGCACTGGTCTTTGTCTGGCACAGCAACATGCTCCAAAGCCTCCAAAATTCTTCAAAGTGATGTCAGCGACCAGATTGCATGATGCATTGGATATGGCGTCCAGGTCTGAGATGTTGCTCAGATGCTCTTATAGGACTCTTTTTGATTGATTCAGTTACCTGAACTCTGTGCGTAAAGTTGTCTGCATGCCTGCAGCAAGTGGTCAGGGGTGTGAATTGTATTCTGCCAAAATGACCGACGGCCTTCAGATTTTTACGTCACAGTTTAAACAAAACAGTCAAAGACGGAAAATAACATGACCCCCGATTGAATGTAGGCTAAATTATATTACAATCAATTATGTCCCTTTTTTATCATGAATGTTGGACAGCTGACATTTATTTGATGCAGAGATTGCTGTGCAAAAACTAAATATCATCCACAGTTCCTACATTCAACTGTGTTGTCCGGTCCTGAATCGCAAATTAACCCCAAAATGTTTCTCTTACTGGCAGCGCTAGAAGCCAGTATGGCAAGAACATTCCGCTATCAGCACAAGGTTGGGAAATATCCCTGAGAATGGCTAACTTTGCAAAGGAAACATGTTTGTTTTTGTTGCCCATGCTTCTTCTGGGGCAAGTAAATTATTAATATATCCAAAATTGTTCTTTGTGCTACAATGTGGATTTCAATTATCCTTCTAAGCCAACAGCCTAATTGTGGTTTTCAGTGCCATTCGAAAAACAAGACAAAGCACTGCCTTTCAACTTTTATTCATTGAATAAAGATATGATTTTCAACATCTGTCAATACACTGGACTGGATATTGTAATGACATATTAAACGGTTGAATGTTTATGTATGATTAATTAATATTAACTGTTCCCAGCAATCTTCAAACATCACACAAGCTCATGGTTATTATCCTCAGGGATTTTAAAAACAAACTGAAACCCTTGCTTGCTAGTGTGGCTAGAGTAATTACAGTTAATTCATGATTTAACAAGGGGGTATCATTTCTTCTTACATATTTAAACATACTGATATATAATAGCACTTTTAATTATACTGAACAATTTAATGAACAACTATATGTGAACAAAGATGGAAGAGAACAGCTAAAAGAATTATGTAAGATGCAATTAAAACATGCCATATCTGGTGATAAATTAATTAGGACACACACATTTATTCTCACTTAAAATGGCAAAAATTTTTACCAGTGTATCACATCAAGTGCACCTGGTTAGAACCTGTTGTACTCTGAAGAAGCTAATAGATGCTAAATGCAGTGTTTTTCTCTTTCAATGGCTTTAGTGATGTACTATTCAGTTTTAACCACTTCAGTTTAAGCTTACAGTAAAATGATTTGAGGTGTGTCTTTCACAATTTGCATCAAAATATTTGTTTCAAAATTAATTATGTCAATTAATACTTTTTTAAATAATTTAAAAAGGATATAAGAAAAGCAGTTGGTAGAGTACAATTTTATTAGGTTCATATATTTTTCTCTATTAAATAGGAATTGTTTTCTTTTATCTTCACATATTTAAACTTTCTTTTTAAAATGTGTTGCCCTGTAAACCCAATTTCAGTTGTATTTAGAGGCTCTTGTGGGGGCCAAGTTTCCCTTGAGCACCTCTTAATTTGATACTTTAGACTCCCGTTTTACCCTTTCTCTTGACTCTCCATCCCTGCATCTCCTTAGCATATTTTAATAGCACTATCTGATAGCAGTGTGTTAGTCTTTACTGCTGCCCCTCTTTTGGCCTCTTCTCTTCTCTCTTGTTTCCATTCCCTTTTTCTCTCCTCTACTCAGTGTTTTTCACTCTATTTGTTGTGATAAATGACTGTTAGATGTGATTTCCCCAAGATCATATCTCTCTCTGGGCCCCACGCCATAATTAGACGGCAAGATTAATAATTCATTCTTCTCTTTTTTTCTCTTTCAGAGTCTCTGTCAGGGTGCGTATGTGTTATTGAGTGTGTGTGTGTGTGTGTGTGTGTGTGGGTGTGTGTGTGTGTGTGTGTGTGTGTGTGTGTGTGTGTGTGTGTGGGTGTGTGTGTGTGTGTGTGTGTGTGTGTGTGTGTGTGTGGAAATCTATCACGTGGTAGAGATGGAGTCATTTTCTATTCAGAGGCTAAAACAATGATAAACTTATGCTGAAAACAATGAAAATGAGTTCACCCAGGAGATAGAGTTTACACAATAAACCAGAAATCAAGAAAATGAAGAAGGAATGTAATAAAAACAGACGTTTCCCATAGAAACTCACAATGCTTTGTTGCATAAGCACTCATGAATCTAGATCATATGGTACTTGCATGTGTATATGCAATGCAGAGACATGTCAATAATAATATATTATCTGACAGGAGGAGCAAAAAATTAGTTCTTGTAAGTGTATGTGGAAGTAAGAGTATCTGCATTTCTGCCTGAAGGGGAGAAACTCCTCCAGCTGCTCATTCTGCAGAAAAGGCTGGTGCTTCGTGTGCACAGCAATTCATGGTATAGTCATTTAGACAAATTTATTAACAATGTCTTTATTATCTTCTCTATCTGTTGACATTTTAGATTAAGCAAATGTTATTTGTCCATTTTAGTTAATTTATTATTACATTTTATCAGTGGTAAAAGGCTTATTTAACTGAATTTGATTTACTCATCCTTCTCTTTTCCATTTTTTTATAAAAAAATATCATTCTGCTTTTATATATAAAGATGTTCTGATATATTAACAAAGCAAGTCTTTCAGAGAATCTTGTGTTACATTAAGTGTTATGTTCATCTTTTTATGTTTTTTTCTCCTTGTTGCTTTTTTTGCCTACCTGTTTATTATTGTTTTCTTAAAGTAGGGGTGGCATGTAAAATCCACTTTTTAAAGCTTTTCATCACATTCTAATGCCATCCCCTCCTTAAAAACATGCCTAAAGTGTTTCTTAGGTTAATTTATGTATGTTTGAGTAATATCTATAAACTCTCGCGGCCGTCATGTTGAGCACTGGACGCCAGGGTCCTCCTAGGAACGCCCTAACCTCCCAGCAACTGCCCTAAATTTTGATTACCGCCCACGTCTCTCCACAGCCCTCCCTCCCCCGCTCCCAGAGCACTAAAGCAGAGCGTCGTCAGAGGCAATCAGGTAGCACCTGTGGAAAGTAGTAGCTCTTGAACGAGCCGCTGAACACGCTCCGGTTCATCCAATATTTCATTTTCAGGGTCAGAGACGGGATCAAATGCATATGCTTGTACCATGTCCTGCGTGGCCATAGTAAGCCGAAAGATATGCCTGTCTTCCAAAAGTCAGATGCACCGATGCTACAGTACTGTAATGCTTCGTCCCCACGCGACTGGAGAATGTTGTGATTACGTTGACGGCAGCGTGTTGAAGGGGGCATGTCCAAGACTCTTAAAGTGACATGCAGCTAATTTCAAGGCTTTCAATGCGGATATTCTGAGTGCAAAATTTCAAATAGGTGGTATAAATCATTTATTGAAGTTACAGATCGATTTCAGGTAAAATTATTGATGTACTGGACCTCAGAATTGCTCTTTCTGCATAAGAAACCCCTCCTTTAAACCACTACACATTACATTAAATAATCACTTTTTTTCAAACAAGTGGGGAAAAAAAGATGGGATTGGAGAGCATTATGGGGCTTTGCATCCGATCTTGACGTGAAGAGACGAACTTGGAAATCAAATTAGCAGCTTTTGAATTGATAGGAGATCAGTTCACTTCCTCAACTACAGTCATCTGTAAATTCAGTTAGACCAGTGGTTAAGGACCTTTGTCTTTATTCAGGCTTGAACAATAAACAAGCCTCCTGTCACTAGGTGGCAGGAGTGCTCAAACTAATCCACAGGCTGCCTGTTCAACCCAGCAGAAGTAGTCTGCACAGACATACCGGTTGTCGCTACCCGATCCGTGCAGGAAACCCATTCCGTACCACGCATGTGCGAAACACGTCTACTTCCGCTCGAAGCATTTTACGATAGTTACTGGTCAGAGTTTCTGTTAAGATGTTAAAAATAATAAGTTTCTCTTAAAATGTTTACAATACTGAAACAGTTCAATATAATGTTGACAAAAACTAAAAAAAGATAGTTACAGATCAGGAATGCCCGATCCTTACTGCGCATTTGAGAAGTCTGACCATACAGATTGGGTCTACCCGATCTGTACCACACATGTGCAAGGTTGAATCTTTGACTAAGACTAAGAGGATGGGGGTATTAAAGCAATCAATTTTGAAATTATGAATGGAATGTTAAAGATCAAATCCGATCCCTCTTAAAAAATGATGAGATCTGGTTCTCGATACCATCTCTTATTTTCTACGAAGTTTGAGGTATTGAGTTTCTATTGTTGTCAATCAAGTATGTGAGCATCTAAACAGTAACGAGCTGTTTGAAGAGTTTCAGTCAGGTTTTAGAGCTCATCATAGCACTGAAACAGCACTGGTGAAGGTTACTAATGATATTCTCATGGCCTCAGATAATGTACTTGTGTCTGTTCTGGGTTTGTTAGATCTCAGTGCTGCTTTTGACACATTCGATCATAATATTCTCTTAGAAAGGCTTGAACATGTTGCAGGGATCAAAGGAACAGCACTAGGCTGGTTTAAATCATATTTGTCTGATAGATTCCAGTTTGTTCATCTAAATGATAAATCTTCTTCACTCTCAAGGGTTACTTGTGGAGTTCCACAGGGTTCTGTGCTTGGACCAATTCTGTTCACCATATATATGCTCCCAATTGGTAGAATCATTAGACAGCATGGGACAAATTTCCACATCTATGCCGATGATACACAACTATATTTATCCATAAATCCTGATGAACCTAGTCAGTTAGGTAGATTACAGGCATGTCTGGAGGACATAAAAACATGGATGACCCTAAACTTTTTGCTTTTAAATTATGACAAAACAGAAGTTGCTGTCTTTGGACCAGAAGTTCTTAAACAGAAACTGATTAGTCAATCACTTCATCTGGATGGCATTAAATTGGCCCCCAGTAATAACGTAAAGAACCTCGGCGTTATTTTTGACCGAGACTTGACATTTAAATCCCATATTAAACAGGTTTCTAGGATTTCTTTCTTTCACCTCCGGAATATTGCTAAAATTAGAAACATCCTGTCCAGGAGTGATGCTGAGAAACTAGTCCATGCATTTGTTACCTCAAGGCTGGACTACTGTAATTCTTTACTATCAGGTAGTCCACAAAATGCCATTAAAAGCCTTCAGTTGATCCAAAATGCGGCAGCAAGAGTTCTGATGAATATTAAAAAGAGAGATCACATTTCTCCTGTTTTAGCTTTCCTTCATTGGCTCCCTGTTAAATCCAGAATAGAATTTAAGATCCTTCTTCTTACATATAAAGCCCTTAATAATCAAGCTCCATCATACATCAGAGATCTAATTGTTCTATATGTTCCTAACAGAGCACTTCGCTCTCAGACTGCAGGTTTACTTGTAGTTCCTAGGATTTCTAAAAGTAGAATGGGAGGCAGATCTTTTAGTTATCAGGCTCCTCTCCTGTGGAACCAGCTCCCAGCTTTGGTCCGTGAGGCAGACACTCTGTTTTCTTTTAAGGCCAGGCTTAAAACTTTTCTTTTTGATAAAGCTTATAGTTAGAGTGGCTAAGGTCATCCTGAGCTATCTCTGTAGTTATGCTGCTATAGGCTTAGACTGCTGGAGGACAGACTTACCAATTTTCTTCATTCTGCTACTTCCTTTTCTCCTACGACTGTCCAGTTGTATTACAGTACATTCTGTTATTTCGACTGTTAACTTTGTTTTCTCTCAGTGTTTTTCTCTCCATAGAAGCTATACTTGGTCTGGTATCCTGCTTGGCTGCAATGCCCTGTTGGACGGGGGGCATCGACTGGGATGATGCTCCCAGTAACTGAACATCCACTGTGTCCTGTTATCAACTTTTTACTTTCTGTAACATAGAAAGTTCTCTTATATCAGATCTTCTGTTCCTTCTGTGACTCTGCTCTGTCTTCTCAAACCCCCAGACGGTCGTGGCAGATGGCCGCTCCTACTGAGCCTGGTTCTGTTGGAGGTTTCTTCCTGTTAAAGGGGAGTTTTTCATCTCCACCTTCGCTACATGCTTGCTCAGTATGAGGGATTGCTGTGGTTGGAAAGTCTGCATCAACGGGGCCCAACCTTACGCCAATGACTGACGCAATCTGCTGGGATTCCTTAAATAGGAAACTTTTTAACTGATTGGAATGTTTGTATAAATGTATTGAAATTACTTCTTGTTAAGTGCCTTGAGATGACATCTGTTGTGAATTGGCGCTATATAAATAAACTGAATTGAATTGAATTGAATTAGTATGTGATTTTGAAATTTCTAAACTGTCCATCAAACTTTCCAAATTTCATCGACAGGTTTTTTTTAATTGGAAAATGATGTTCAAACATAGTTTCAGTCCCCATAACGTTCCATTGTGGTATAATACAGTGGTGTTGAGTAGAGGGAGATCTATGTTTGTGGAAGAATGGATGACAAAACAAACTTGGTCTGTCACACATATAATGGATAAAAATGGAAATATACTTGAATGAAATTATTGTAATGAGAAATATGGCATGAGCTGCTCTACTGAGCTCTATAAGAAAGTCTTACAGAATATCTCAATAGTCTTTATCCACGAGATGAAGAATAATATTTTGAACTTACCAACTCCAAATTTACATAGAGTTAAGATAAATGGTCTTGATCTTGTTAACGAAAAATGTAATAATCAGTTTTTGAGGACGTATTTGGTTAACACATTATATCCAGGTAGGACAAGATACTACTTCCTGCTCTCTGCGAGGATCGATGCTTTTCTCTTTCCCTCCCTACCGTTGCCCACTTCTGTATTCTTTTGTCTTGTCAATTTTTGGAGCCTCTCTCTGCATTCTCCTCCGGAAAGAACCACCATGGTTCTGGATCTGTTTCTGGTCAGCTGGTCTCTTAATACAATTAATCAAATTTGTTCCCGGAGAACGGCTAAAAGAGAGAGCAGAGTTGTTCCAAAGGAATATCATGGAGGATCTTGCGTCTCTCGCTTTTGACCATCCAGGACGTTGGAAACATTGGATTCATGATAACGAGATATCTGCTGATTATTGCAGGTGGGTTTTTTCTGAGATTTCGTAAACTTCAAGCTTAAAGGCAGCAATTGGCAGGCTGCCAGGGCTACAGGAAGGTTGCTGTGATGTCAACACTCAGACTATTTGCGATGTGCGAGCAAAATTGGACTTGTTTTGCTGCGTGGGTTATAACTTGGAGAAGTTCTCAACCTGCTGGAAGGTAATCTGACCCACGATTTGGCCATTTTGGCTGAACTCGGACCACTGACAGACTCTAAGGCAAGAGAAAAAGGGATATTCGCCTGTTTCTAAAACAATTTCTTATCTTCTGGAATTGGACTCCCTGGTCTTGGTAGACCAAACAAAAAACTCCCTAGGATGTGTGTGCAAAAGGATGCTCCATCCCACCCCACTCCACCATGCCCCACATGAGCCTGTGAGATCCCTGACTCAGCCCCAAGGTCGTATATTACATCACAGGCAACAGACTGGTATTGAACTGAGAGGAGTTTCATGGTCTCACATTTATGCACACATACATACATGCACGCACGCTCATGCCACAGCTACAGACATGTACGCGCTCCTGGATCTCAACATGCTCATGGTACCCTAAAACTCTCGCTCCCACTACCGCAAAGTAGGCTAGTGGAGCGTGCTAAGCCGCGAACCCAGTCTGCCAAGTGGGGGTTCCCAGAACCACCCTTCCTGCCTTGGTTCATCATGTGTTGTGAATGATATATGTGCTTTCATGTATTGAAGTGGGTTTTTTAGCACCTAAGCTGTGTCTGCCAACAGCAGACAGGGCTTAGATGCATTACCCAGCCTATTGTAACCATTCTCATCTGCATAAGGTAGGGTGTCACTGGCTGCAACTTCAGTCTTCCAATCCTGTTTAGTGTAAATGTGTGTTGCGCTGGAATGAAATTTCATGGTGCTCTTTTTGAGTACGATGACAATAAAGGCTATTCATTCATTCATTCAAAATACTCATTTTTGAAGATTATAACAAATCTGAAATTTCATTGATTCGAACAAAATACTTAAAATTTCCAATTCCCCGAAAATTTAAAGAAGTTCACTTTAAAACTACACAAAATATTTATCCCTCAAATGAATTTATGAAAAGAAGATTTACATTTGTGTCAGACAACTGCTATATTTGTAAAACAACCCATAGAAGTCTCTCTCTGGCAGCGCTGGATGACTAGATAATGAAAATATTCCGCCATCAGCGCAATGTTGGGAAATTTTCTCTCATGTTCTTTCCACCAACACAATAGATCAACACGATCCTCTTTGGGTGTTTTAAACAAAACATTAAAACAATTTTATTTTCTAACTCTCAACCTGCCTGCATTAAAGAAACTTCCCCCTGGACCCGTGAAATTTATTTATGTATTTTTCCACCTCTGAAATAACTTTATGAGGGTCACCTGGGGGTACCCGCCCCATTGGTGTACTCTAGACTGTAAGTTAAAGTTGAAGTTTCTCTGCACAGAAAGGCAAGGGTTGCAATGGGAATGTGTTTTATTTTTGCGCTCATTCTTTTGGGCGATTATATATAGCCAACATCGTTCTTTGAGCTACAATATAGATTTTAATGACTCTTGCAAGCCAATAGCCTAATAATGGTTTTCAGTGCTGTTTGAAAAACAAAACACATGAGCTTATGGCTTTCAACTTTTAATGATTGAATAAAGATACAAATTTCAACTCCTGTTTATACACTGCAGTGCATATTGTAATGAAACATGAAACGGATAAATAATTAATAATTGTCCCCACCAATCTTCAAACCACACTTAAGTTGATGGTTATTATCCCCAGAAATTTTAAAAACAAACTGACGCCCTTGACCTCAGCACCGTTATTTGTAAAAGTATTAGTGAATAACAGTAAATGTGGGTCTCTTTTGCTATAGATTTCTTAAATAATTTTAATTCACTAAATAATTATATACTTCTAATAAATATGGTTGGAATGAAAAAAGTGGAATTCAGAGAAATAAAATTGAAAAAGTGAAATTTTGGGAAAAATTAAACAGAATTGGGAAAATAATGAAAGGGATTTAATAATAAAGATAATTAATATAATTTTTGAAAAGAAATAAGCTAATGAAGCTGACAAGTAACCAATGTTTATTTTTTAAAGATTTTGAATGTTAGTGCTTAGTTTAAAAGGGACATCCCAGTGAGTCATCTTGAATAAATGTTACCATTAGAGTTAAACTGAACTAGGAAATAGTGTTAAGACGTAAAACAATACAACGAGCTGCAACAACTCATTTTATTAATCTGTTTCGATAAGCAGGAGATTGTATGCAGATTGCTGGTGCCAGTGGTTTGTACAGATAAATAATTAGGTATTATCAGGTTCTGAATAGTATTTCAATTCAGGGTGGACATGAAGAAATGTATGTTCCCTAGGGGGGGCATGACAGAAAATAACTGAGAACCACTGAGTTAGACCAATTGATTCAAAATGATTTTATCACCACGTTCGTTCACATAAACATGGAATTTCTTCTTCGTAAGTTGGCCGCAGGAAGTACAGTTCACTGCTAGATCTTAAACTGTGTTTATGTGTGAGGACCATCTCAGGTCCTGAGAAAGAGTGGTTCCAAGGAGAACCAGTAGTGATCCACAGTAGATAGTGTTGTTGAGAATGGTGACGAGAGGTTTCTGCTCAGGGTGGGGGGATGGACTCCGGTAGTTTGTGATGCTTTTTGGACCAATCCATACTGATGTTAGGCAGGGGCGGATCTAGAAAAATAGCTATGGGGTGGCAAGAAAGGGGCAAGAATTTTTCAGGGGTGGCATCATATGCCAGAATTTTGTATAAATTATATATATTGGTTTTATTAATCAGTCAAACACATGCTTCACCTCTTCACTCGCCAGTATTTACATATATGATAGATACATACATGTATTTGTTTTGCTTCAGGTTATTTAAGCACATTAAAGCTGCATTGCGCAATATTTTTGTTAAAATAAAACAGTTTTTTTTATCTAGTCAGTTTTTTCATCTCCTCACGATACAACTGAATCAAGTGCTGTAGTTTGCTGTAGTTTGATTCTACCGCGGTTGCATGTAGAGGCAGCAATTCCATTTATTTTGAGGTGGTTCAGGGTGTGAGTGTGGGCTTGTGAGAGCGCGTAGCGTGACGTAATGATGCACGTATGTATCCATGTACGCGGTCTAAACTAGCTTAGATAAGTGTAGCTAGCCACCTACGACACCTACACAAGCTCCCCGTAAGTCAAAGAAGAAAATAATTTTATCCAGCATTACAAAAAGAGCAAAAATGGCCTCTGTCGTCGCAGAGCTCGGAATGATGAGCACATGCCTGAAAGTCATGGGAGTGCACATTTTGCTGTTTGCAGTTTGTCTAACGGCCACATGGTGCACTCTCTGCAGCACTTTCAGCAAACTAGCATCTTAAAAGGCTCACAAAAGAGAATATAATGCAACTATTTTCATGAGCTTCAAGCTCCTAATGTCCAATTTTACCCCCTTAACATTCCTGCAATTTCCGTCCTACATTTTCTTAAAACGCATACCCAAAATTAACTTAAAGCTGTTCTTGAACCATTTTGAGTAGAGACATGGCTGGGATCTCTTTGGAAAGCAAACACTCTAAAATGTATCCCAGAACTGTGTTATTATCTCCAAGTGCGATTGTTACCAAGCAATATGAATTTTAATACACTGAAAAATAATTTTTTTATGTCAGATTATTTATTTTATATAAAAACATGGTGTAAAAATGGCTTTAAAAATAGGTTGGGACCTAAAACACACTGTGCGTCTAAAGCCTAGGGTGGCAGTTGCCACCCTATGCCACCCCAGTAGATCCACCCATGATGTTAGGTCATCTGCTGATTAGCTGTTTTTTAGCTTCTCACTGTAGCCTCTCTTAGCCAGCCGGATCTCTTTGCTCAATTTGTTTCTTGCCTGCTTATGCATGGTCCTGTCCCCACAGCTATAAGCCTCTTCCTTGGTCTGATGCTGCTTCCTCAGATGCTGGGTGAATCCTGGTTTATTGTTGTTGTATTTTCAAAAGGTTTTGATCTGCACACATTTGTCTTTATAAAAACTAATAAATGATCATAGAGTTTCAGCAAACTCATTCAGGATATTGGCTGAAAAAAAACTCAAAGCCTCTCCAGTCTGTTTTGTCCAAGCAGGCATGTAGGTCTTGCTTTGACTGCTCCACCTTACAGTCATGACCACAGGCTGAAAACATTTGTATTTTCTGCCTATAGGTTGGAATGAGATGAAGCAAAAAAATATCAAAAAGCCTCGAAGTGGCCATGTTGACAGGGCAATGTGCAAATTTTAAAGCTGTGTAATAGTAGTCTAGACTCTAGAGTGTTTTTTTATCTAAGTTTCATAGTGGCTGGAATAGACTCTGGTGTGACAACAACTATGAATAACCAAGACAGGTTTTAAAAGGTTTATTTGTTAGTGCTGGTTCTCAGGTGATCAGCAATGAGACGGAAGATCAGGTCCACACTAGAAAAGAAGGTGAGTTGGTGATTCTTTGAATTTGTAATGTGATCTACCTGTAGCTGTGAAGAACCAGGACATGCCTTACTGATCTAGCAGGGGGGTGAAGTACATGGAAGGGTGGGTGAGTCCTCTGAGATTGTGGTTGGCTTGTAGGAAACAGTGGGTGAGGATGGCAATGTCCCATTATTCCCTGGCAGGCGTCCTCAGCGACTAGGCCGGAAGTGTGGACAGGCAGGTGAGTGGTGTTGGTCCAGCTACAGCAGTTCCAGTAGAGCAGTCAGAGAAGACATGGACATGGGAGACATGGAAACAAGGAGCAGGAAGAAGGAAGGCCAGGATGGCAACCAAAAGACACCCCCCCCCCCCCCCCAACGGAAGCCCCTGGCAGATGACCAAATGAGGAGGCCAGAGATAAGGGGATGATCCAATATGAAGGAGACCAAAGACTGCTCTTCAGGACCATAGCCCTGCCAATCAACCATCCTAGGACAGACAGCAATGATGTTATTATATGTCACATTATAAGCAGGATGACCATCGATGATCCCGGCCGGAGGAGGGGGTCTGGCAGGAGGGCACAATAGACTAGATACAAGGGCTCTAACCTGAGAAACATGAAAAACCAGGTGAACTCGAAGATGTGAAGGGAGCCTAAGATGAACGACTGAAGGGCTGATGAGAAAGTCTATGACAAACAGATCCAAAAATCTGGAACAAGTTTTCTGGAGAACCGCTTTAAAGGGAAATCCTTGAGTATAACCACACCTTCTGGCCAGGAGTGTAAACGGGACAGGGGTGCCCTTTTATTCCTGATGAAAGTCCACTGCAATGTAGTTTCAGTCCGGTTCCAGATCCTTCATGCAGTTTTTATGTGGGATCTGACTGAGGGAATGACAGGATCTGGAAAGGTCAACGGCAGGAGCGAAGGTTGGTAGCCAAGGAGGCTTTGAATGGAGAAACAGCTGAGGCTGCAGAGATATGGGAATTATGTGCATACTTCACCCAGTCCAGATGAACACTCCAAGAGGGCATTGTAGCTAACAGGATACCAGACCAGGAGTACCTTCTGTGGAGAGAAAAACACTGAGCGAAAACAAAGTTAACAGTCGAAATAACAGCAAATAATACAACTGGAGAGTAGTAAAAGTGAAAGGCATACAGTTTGCGGGTGAACGCTGGAGGATACACGGGAACAAGCACCCAGTGGTAGGCAGAAGTCCCCCCCCAGATTTGGGACACAAACGGTGGACTCTGGTCAGAGATAACCTCCTTGGGAATGCCATGAACTCTTATTATAATAATAATAATAATAATAATTTACCCCTTTTCTGCAGCCTAGGGCAGTTTGGGAAGAGCAATCAGGTGACAGGCTTTTGAAAACCGATCTAGTATGGTGAGAATAACCTTCTTACCCTTAGAAGTGGGGAAACCAGTTACAAAATCAAAGTTTTTTTCTGTGGGTGTGAACCATTCGGAAAAAAGGTGCACAGGTGAAGCTTGTCATCTGACAAGCCGCTAGAATAGAACATCCCCAACGCTGGTGACTGATGCGTCCACATCCAGGATGAACTGAGCTTGAGGTTCAGGATGGACTAGGATCGGGGCATGCGCAAACTGATTATTGAGTTCTCTGAAGCCTTGGTCCCCTTCGGGGGTCCAGAATGGCCTCTTTGTGGACGTGAGGGCAGTGAGGGAGCAGCTACTGAATAGCTACGGAAATGAAGTTCCTCATAAACCTTCTATAAAAATTCCAGAACTTCAGAAAACACTGTAACTGTTTCCTGGAGTCCAGGGTAGACCACTCCTTGACTGTATGGATATTCTAGGGGGCCATATTTACCTGTTCACTCTCAAACACATAGCCCAGAAAAATAATAGAAGTGACATGGAAAAGTTTTTAGCCTTGACAAACAGACGGTTTTCTGACAGTCTTTTGAAGACCCTCCGAACATGTTCCTTGTGTTCCTCCAAGCTGTCTGTTAAAATGAGTATATCGTCTAAATAAACAAAAACATGTTCAGGAAGTCTCTAAACACATCATTAACAAGAGCTTGAAATACAGCCAGAGGGGATGGTGTTTACAGATCCATTCTTGGGCTGAGGTTACCACAACTGGATCTTGTAATAATCTGGACCATGAGCTTTTCAGCGATGCTGTTTTTGTTTTTATATATAATATACAATACTCACAATAAGTTAGGGATATTGTTATTTAAATGAGTGCTATTCCTTTTTGGTCTGAATTTTAATGAAATACGTAAAAGTATTCTTTGATATTACTAATAATGAATGAGAAGACACACCATTTTCATTAGTATAATATTTATTACCCCAAAAATGTAGACAACAACAAGGGTAGCCCCAAATAACACAAATTGACAATGTCAGTAGCATGTGTTACCACCATTTGCCACAATGACTGCTTGACAGTGACGTCTCATGCTCCTCACTAGCTTCATGATGTTGTCCTGAGGCAATGTGTTCCACTCTTCCACAAGTGCTACCCGCAGTTCTGCCTGGTCACGTGGGGGTGGGGTACGATCATCCAGTCTCTGCTTCAGCTGGTCCCAAATGGCTTTATGAGGTTCATGTCAGGGGACATTGCTGGCCATACCATAAGAGGCACTCCGACTTCCTGAAGTCGAGCTGTGATAATTCTAGCATGATGTGTGGAGCATGATCATCCATGAACAGAAAGTTGGGGGTGTGCTGGCGGAATTGGGGGAATGATGATGAGTTCTATGATGTCTCTGAGGTAAGAACGAGCAGTGACTGAGCCATCTAATAATAACTGAATAATAACTGAATAACCAAATCAGTTTTGCGCTGACTGGTGATGCCTGTCCTGACTGTTACACCTCATCCACCAAATCTAACGCTGGGGACCATGTTGACCTTGCCGTATGGCTCACCTCGCCTTCTCCAGCAATGCTGACGACCATCATTTCTGTGCAAGGTGAGCCGGCACTTGTCAGTGAACAGGACAGTAGACCACTGCTGCTTTGTCCAGGTCACAAGGTCTTGTTCCCACTGCAAACATTAACGGCGGTGTCTTGGTGTCAGTGGAGTCACCTGCAAAGTCGTCTGGCATTCAAGCCAAAGCGGTGGAGTCGGTTGCAAATGGTTTGTCTGGAAATCCTAGTACCCCTCACATCTCGTAAACGGGCCTGCAGCAGTGTGACAGTTGCATGACGATGTCTAAGTGCATCGGTACTTAGGTACTGGTCATAGTTGCGGTCTTTCAATCGTGGGGCTCCTCTCCTGGGTCTGTCACGAATTCTGCCAGTAGTTCTGTGTCTTGATGCAAGTCTGCTAATGACACATTGAGACACACCAATTTCACTTGCAACATCTGACTGCGCGCCAATGACCTGTCGGCCCGCTATGGCCAGGTAGCGCTGCTTGTCCATTAAGTGGCGTCGTGTGTTCATGGCTCTTTGAAGGATGAAGTTGGAATGACTTGCTGATAATACCAGCTTTTTAAACCCACAGAATGTTGAAATTGATGACACATTGAAAAGGGTTGTCTTTAGTATTTTTTGGTGTTGGCCCCAATATGTAAGGCACGCTGTAGACAGTGAGACCATTACGTGGAAAACACAAAATGTGGTGTGTCTATCACCCCAATACAATTGCCTCCCTATCCCAAAAATCTCTGAAGTGAAACAAACACTGTTTTCTTTGTTCACCTTCCTCTCTTGCATCTTCAAAACACCCTCTCCCTCTTCACTTTTTTTGCTACCTCTGTTCATCTTATTTCTTTTTTCCCCTTTATTTCCCATCTTCATGTCCATAATATCCCACAAAACAACAGCAATTTCTAATAAAGACTTTTTACACATATATATTAAGTGGAGTACTATAGCAAAAGCCGTTATTCTCCACTTGTGAAAGTAAATCTGTCTTTGTACTCACACACCAATCCTGAGTGCCACACTGCCAGACAGGACACATAAAAAAAGACAAAAGAAATACAGAAGGAGCATTAGTTAAGCCAAATGGCATTACCAGATACTCATAATGTCCTATATGACCTTCACCTTAATCACCTTTGCGAATGCATTGGTAAGCGTAATGCAGTTCTAATTTTGTGAGGATTGAAGCCTCCTGTACTGGCTCAAAAGCTGCTGTGATGAGTGGTAAGGAATATTTGTTTTTGACTGTAATGGCATTAAGTCCCCTGTGGTATATACAGGGTTGAAGTGACTTATCGTTTTTCTCAACAAAGAAAAACCCAGTCCCCAAAGGTTTACAGAGTCATTAATATAGCTTTCCATGGTTTCCCGTTCTAGTCTAGATAGGTTAAATAAACAGCCAGCAGGAAGAGGAACACAAGGGAGGAGATCCATGGGGCGATCACAGTGTCGGTGTGGGGGTAAGGACAAAGCCTGATCTTTACTGGAGACCTGCTGCAGATAATCATATTCAGGTCGGGATCAGAAACTGTTTTTAGCGGATCATTATACTGAGAGGGAACAGCTGACTGTAAGCAGCTTTTATGATCAGTTGAAGTCCATGAGTCGATGCAGGAATTAGCCCAATTAATAGGGGTATTTTGCTTCTGTAGCCAAGGGTAACCAAAAACCAAAGGTGAGTCCTAAGTGGGGAACATGAAAAACAAATCAGCTCCTGATAGTTTCCGGATGCAATGAGGTCAAGCAGCTTGGTTTGTTATGTAATGGAGGCCAGAGAGCTGCCGTCTAATGCAGAAACTCGAACGGGGCTAGGAAGCTTTTCCACTGGGAAGTGATAAAGACTGATAAGATCAGGGTTTATCAGATTCTGCTCAGAACCAGAATCGATGAGAGATTAAACAGAAAATATACTTTTTGGAACCAGAGGTGGTCATTTAATTTAGTTTAGGCCGTCAGTACCCCCGGCCTTACTTACAGACTTGAACGTTTGGATGAACCGGAATTGAAGAAATTAAATGCCCGGGAGTACCACAATACAAACAACACCCAGAAGCCATACAGCAGTGTCTCTCTTAAGGGCAGGATCGTTCCAGCTGGACTCTTCCCCCAGAGTACAGAACTCTATGGTCATCTTTGCTACTGATCGGCTTCCCTGTTTTAGGGTCCATATTTTATTTGCCGATTCTTCCACACTATTGGACACGTCTATAGCAATTTTAGCTATGAAACGGCCTGTGATTTTGTCAAATCGTGTTATATGATGTGAAAGTACAGGGTGATCCGTAATGAGGGGTTTGTTGTTGTTTGTTTCTAACAGAGTAATGGTGTGAAAGGGGCTAATTACATTAACTTACCTGTATTATTGACAAAGAAAAGTTAGTTTATATTGGTAAGTTGCAAATAAGGGAATGAATATAAATGATCAATAACGGAACTCCACAAATACAGATATAGCATGCTCATAAGATACATTTGCATACAAAGCAGCCATAAAGTCCTCTCCTTCGAGTAGAAATGTCAGCTTTTTTTCCTGAAATGTTCTCAGTATATGGCTGTCAGGTGATACTATTGTTGCCAAGTGTCATGTGATGATATAAAAACCCATCCATCCATCCATCCATCCATCCATCCATCCATCCATCCATCCATCCATCCATCCGATATAAAGCTACTTCAGCAAGTTCTGGGCCATATCCAGGGTCCCTTTCTAGTTGGATGTGCCCCCTGGGCATCCTGATCAGATGCCGGAACTACCTCGACAGACTCCTTTCAAAAAGAAGCAATGACTCTTGTGCGAGCTCTCCCCAGTATAAATTTTTTTTTCATATGTTTACTTTTGGAATTTATTAGAGTTTTTTTAGTAATCAAAACTAGGGATGTCCCGATCGCATGTGCATTACTCTAAGGTATGGCGTTCTCATGGGTATGGTGTTCTGTCAGAACACCGGATCTTACGGCTAGGCTCACTAAAAAGTACCAGCTCTTTTGGCTCCTCATATTTTTTGTTCCTTAAATTAATTTACCATCAAAACGTGTGTAGTGTAAAATTGTGTATAAAATGAATTGCTAATCTACAGACATACTTATATTAAATGTTTATTATTTATATGACTTATATTCACCATGGAACAGTGCTACAAAATAAATGAATGTTAAAGTACATAAACCAACTCTTATTGTATGTAAAATATTCCTAAACTTTAAACTATTTACAGTGAACAACTTAGAAAAGCTAAGATAATGTAACTGCTAGTCTGCTCAGTATATTTTAACTTTGCATACGCCACTCTGCTTCCAAATTTTGCTGCGTTACCTGTTATCACTAATTTCATCACCTTTTCAGCACGTTTTGTCTGTAGCTTTTTTCTCCTCTCATCTCTCTGTGTTTGTGGCACTACCTGACTGTGTGTGTGTGTGACACCCTCCTCCCCTCCCCTCCCCAGCTTCCAGAAAGGAGCCGGTGTTCTATCGATGTGGCCTACCATGTCAGAATAGCATACCGGAAGTTTATTTTTACAGCGCCGTCTGTCAGTTTAGCCTACTTTATCGAAACAGCATGTTTGTGACGGAGTATGGGTATACTGTTTTGACAGGTCTTTGCTTCATAGAAAATAAAGTTTTTGAAAAGGTATGCCATTTTGATAGCCACTTGTTTAATAGAAAATACAGTTTATGAAGGAGTATGCTGTTTTCTCGACTCGTTCATGGCAAGTCTGAAACCGAGATAAGTGGTTCTGATTCCAAAAAGACCCTCATGAACCACTTACGCCGTTAAAATTATTCAGATGCGCATCTTGTAAATTTTGCAAATTTAACACCTAAATCTTATAGGACTGGCATTTTCTATCGGACATAACAGTCAGTTAGGTAGATTACAGGCATGTCTGGAAAACATAAAAACATGGATGAATCTAAACTTTTTGCTTTTAAATTCTGACAAGACAGAAGTTGCTGTCTTTGGACCGGAAGTTCTAAAAAAGAAACTGATTAGTCAATCACTTCATCTGGATGCCATTAAATTGGTCCCCAGTAATAACGTAAAGAACCTTGGCGTTATTTTTGACCAAGACTTGACATTTAAATCCCAAATTAAACAGGTTTCTAGGATTTCCTTCTTTCACCTCCAGAATATTGCTAAAATTAGAAACATCCTGTCTAGGAGTGATGCTGAGAAACTAGTCCATGCATTTGTTACCTCAAGGCTGGACTACTGTAATTCTTTACTATCAGGTAGTCCACAAAATGCCATTAAAAGCCTTCAGTTGATCCAAAATGCGGCAGCAAGAGTTCTGATAAATGTTAAAAAGAGAGATCACATTTCTCCTGCTTTAGCTTCCCTTCATTGGCTCCCTGTTAAATCCATAATATAATTTAAGCTCCTTTTTCTTACATACAAAGCCCTTAATAATCAAGCTCCATCATACATCAGAGATCTAATTGTTTCATATGTTCCCAACAGACCACTTCACTCTCAGACTTCAGGTTAACTTGTAGTTCCAAGGATTTCTAAAAGTAGAATGGGAGGCAGATCTTTTAGTTATCAGGCTCCTCTCCTATGGAACCAGCTCCCAGCTTTAGTCCGTGAGGCAGACACTCAGCAAAAAAAGAAATGTCCTTTGACTTTCAACAGTTTTTACTTTCAGTAAACTCAATGTGTGTAAATATTTGTATAAACACTAAAAGAGTCAACACCATAAGACATGAACTAAAAATGTTTCACAGACATGTGACTAACAGAAATAGAACAATGTGTCCTTGAATTAAGGGAGGCTCAAAATCAAAAGTACCAGTCAGTATCTGGGGTGGCCACCAGCTGCTTGAAGTACTGCAGTGAATCTCCTCCTCATGGACTGGAGCAGATTTGTCAGTTCTTGCTGTGAGATGTTACCCCACTCTTCCACCAAGGCACTTGCAAGTTCCTGGACATTTCTTGGGGGAATGGCCCTAGCCCTCACCCTGCGATCCAACAGGTCCCAGACGTGCTCAATGGGATTGAGACCCGGGCTCTTCACTGGCCATGGCAGAACACTGACATTGCTGTCATGCAGAAACTCACGCACAGAACGAGCAGTATGGCTGGTGGCATTGTCCTGCTGGAGGATCATGTCCGAATGAGCATGCATAAAGGGCACCACATGAGGGAGGAGGATGTCTTCCCTGTACTGCAAGGCATTGAGATTGCCTGCAATGACAACAAGCTCAGTCTGATGGTGATGTGATATACCGCCCTAGACCATGACGGACCCCCCACCTCCAAATCGATCCCGCTCCAGGGTACAGGCCTCGGTGTAATGCTCATTCCTTCGACGATACACACGAATTCTTCCATCACCCCTGGTGAGACAAAACCGTGAGTCATCAGTGAAGAGCACTTTTTGCCACTCCTGTCTGGTCCAGCGAAGGTGGGTTTGTGCCCATAGGCGGTGTTGTTGCTGGTGATATCTGGTAAGGACCTGCCTTACAACAGGCCTACAAGCCCTCAGTCCAGCCTCTCTCCACCTATTGCGGACAGTCTGAGCACTGATGGAGGGATTGTGTGTTCCTGGTGTGACTCGGGCAGTTGTTATGGCCATCCTGTACCTGTCACGCAGGTGTGATATTCGGATGTACCGATCCTGTGCAGGTGTTGTTACACGTGGTCTTCCACAGCGAGAATGATCAGCTGTCCTTCCTGTCTCCCTGTAGCGCTGTCTTAGGCGTCTCACAGTGCGGACATGGCAATTTATTGCCCTAGCCACATCAGCAGTCCTCATGCCTCCCTGCAGCATGCCTAATGCATGTTCAGGCAGATGAGCAGGGACCCTGCTTAGGGTGTTTTTCACAGTCGGTAGACAAGTCTCTTTAGTGTCCTGCGTTTTTAGAACTGTGACCTTAAATGCCTACTTTCTGTAAGCTGTTAACCCCCAGACGGTCGTGGCAGATGGCCGCTCCTACTGAGCCTGGTTCTGTTGGAGGTTTCTTCCTGTTAAAGGGGAGTTTTTCCTCTCCACCGTCGCTACATGCTTCCTCAGTATGAGGGATTGCTGTGGTTGGAAAGTCTGCCCAACCTCACGCCAATGACTGACGCAATCTGCTGGGATTCCTTAAATAGGAAACTTTTTAACTGATTGGAATGTTTGTATAAATGTATTGAAATGACTTCTTGTTAAGTGCCTTGAGATGACATCTGTTGTGAATTGGCGCTATATAAATAAACTGAATTGAATTGAAACTGAAATAAAAAGAAGTCCTGAATCATTAACAGCTAGATGGGGGAAATAACAATCAACAGTTATATTTGTTTGTGATATTAGAAGTATGGTTTATAACGTGTATACTCAGTATCTTTATATTTCAAGTTTTGCTATTTAAGGTCAATGCCACAAATCTGGGCTAAACATGTTGTTGTTGGTATGGGTCAGGTCACCCTAGAGACCACTCCAAATTTTCACTTTTAAAAAACATTTACTCCAATTTGGGACTGGTTTACAGTTAGACTTTTTAGACCTAGAATGTAAAATGCTCAGCTTCTTTTTGCCTTAATACTCCTGCTGCCTTATTCACAGATGTGCTGCTGCTGTTTTCATTAAGAAGGAAACATTCGCTTGCCTGGCCCTGGTACACCCAGACAGCTTCCACCCAGGGGGGCAACCACTCCTTGGGGACTCCGTCCTGGAGGACTGCCACCTTTGGTGTGTCATTGTTGTTGTGGACGCTAGGGGCACATCATGAACTGGTGGGCTCTTACTCAGTAGTATGACACTCCCAGGTATGTCTTGGGCCTTATGTGACCTGCAGGGAACACAGAGAGCTCTGGTGGGCATCCCTCTCTCTCGACATCCAACGTGCCCTCCCCACTTTGGTCCTTCTAAGTTCCAGTTGCCATGGTGCTGGGCTTGGCTTGCATGGCGGGAGATGGCTGTGTGGCTGGGTCAGGGGGGCTTGGTGACCTACATCTCACTCTGTGCCTTTTTGGCCTGGGGGCTGCTGCTCCTGCACTTCACTGTCGACCTACCTGTGTCCAGAGTGGCTGCCCTGAGGCAGTGCCTTGCGTGTGTCTGCCTTGGAATGGTTCGGCCTTCTGGAGCCAAGTCCACTTGTCCTTTGCTGCTCTTGGGCAATGTGTGCTCCAGGCTTTCTACCGTTCTCACCATTCTAACAACCATGCACCTCCAGGTGACTAACTCGCTCACATACATCCACAAGATATGGTCACGCACGCACACACACACCCACACAAACCTTCCAAATAGATCAAGGTCACACAAGCACAAGTTACTATTACATCAATGTGGTCTTCTTACTTTTATGCTGGATGCATTTTTGATTTAATAAAGTCAATCACTCAATTAGAGTACCATCTTTAGATGTGCATTTTGTAGAACAAAACTGCCCTGGCATATGTAGGCAACCAGCTTCTTTATATAGAATGCATTAAAATGCCGTGACAAGATGTGAAAAAGGAAGCATTAAGCACAAGCCAATTATTATTTTATTGGTGATTTTGAATTTTATTTCAAATGTCAAACATAAATTGGAGAAAGTAATTCATTAATTAGATTGAGTCATTCTATATTTTGCTATATGTAGCATTTGTACATATTATTTGCTTTGCAACTTTTCCAGCCTTTGAGGAATTGCTTTCGTTTAGGTGTTACCTCCTCTGCCAGCTATTTTCTTGTCTGATTGCACATAGGTATTCCTCTGATATGCACAGAACCCCTGTCAAGCTCCTGTAAGCACAAACAAAGATCTATACCATCTCTTTTTCTTGTTCAATCTTCCTTGGTCATAGTTACCCCCTACCTAGACAGCAAAATATTCCCCCCTTTTATCTCTAACATACACAGGTGGTATGCTGCACACAGAGTATACCTCCTTATACTCTAGCTGTCTTTCCTTATTTTAATACAAGTTATTTGTTCTCCCTTTTCATCACATACACAGAAGAGGACAAACACCCTCGTGTCTCTACACCAACATAAAACATGCAAATGCTTTTAAGAGAGGCCCAAAAACGTCTAATATAGTGTGGGTCTGCACCTCTGTATGAAGATGGGTGGATAGCCTAACATTTTAATTGACATTGTGTTTTGTTGCTCTTTGATTGTCTGTGTATTTTTGTAGGAATTTAGTGTCTGGTTTTAAGGGCACAAGGCTAGGAATAATGGTAAAAACATTTGAGAGTTGGAACATTTAGCCAGGAAGAAGGAGCTTCAAAATGGTGCCACGACATATTTGTAGTTACTAACATCTTAATGTCTACCATTAAAGTACTTTGTCACTAGAGGTTTTAGATCACCTTACTCTGAAAGCAGTCAAAAACTGCTTTAAACTATTTATATTTCTGCTATAACATAATTATTTAATCATGTAGAATTAGATCTATCATGCATTAAATGTTCAATATAAAATATATTTGACTTTAAGTTTTTCCGCTTACAATGAATACTTCAAATTCAAATCTGTTTACATTTTAAACTAGCAGTTTTACATATTTAGGTTTAACTTGCATTTTGTTGAATAAAATTGAGAACAGAAGGTTAAGTCAAGAAAAGGATCCCATAACACACACAAGTAAACCTGGATCTTTTTATGCTTCTGAATAACAAACCATTTTCATTTATTTTCTACTGCAATGAGCAACACATCATAAAAGTAGAGATCATATCGTATTTTAGCCTCTTTACTGTTTTCCCGTTAAATTCTGATATACAATTTTAAATTTTCCTTCGTATACATAAAGTCATAAATAATTAAGCTTTATCATGTCAGAGATCTGATTGTTCCATATCTTCCTAACGGCAAAACAAACTTTCCTTTTTTGTTAAAGCATATAGTTAGCGGCTTAGGTTATCCTGAGCTATCACTGTAGTTATGCTGCTATAGGCTTAAGCTACCCTATCCGTTCACTTTATTTTCTTTTCTGTTTGCTTTTCTTGTTTTCTTTTCTTTTGTTTTTTTTTCTTAACCTTTTCTTAGTTACTTTATCTACCCAGCCCCTGGAGTTACTGTATTGGACCGGATCTCCTCTTGGATTACTTTTTTATGGACTTATCAACATGGCTTTTTGCTCAGCTGCAGATTTTGAAAAACTGCTCCACAAAATTGAGGGCAATGAAACGAAGTTACGTCGTCTGGAAATTAATTTTGATCTCCACGCTGATTATGGAAACGACACAACTTTACCGGTGAATACACACAGGGAACAGCCTATCAGCCCGGTGTTACATCGGTCTAACTGTGTCACAGAGAAAAGACAGGACAACACAACTCCATCAGCAAACAGACGTCTTACTGGCAGAACTCCGCACTCCAATGAACATTGGCCAGCTTTAACACGCACGGAATCATCAACCCCAGCCTGCTCTCCGAGGTTTCAGCCAAAAACAAGAGATATTTCTCCACCTGGAATCCCGCTGAAAAACAGATTTGCAGCCTTGAATTCCCCGAAAGATGACGCAGCCCCCGGGACCAGTCAAAGCTACCAGGAGAAACCCAGCCGCATCAAACGGACACATAACAAAGTAAGAGCCCCCCCCAGCAAAGATTGTTATCATACAAGACGGATCAATTAATGGAATTGAGGCTTTTTGTAGCAAGAACACCAAAGCTTATAGCTGCTACAAAAATACAGTGAGAGCAATATCAGAAAAAATCCAGAACATCTTGGACCAACATCCTACTTTGGAAAGACTCGTCATTTACGCTGGATCAGCAGATATCGCGATGAGACAATCAGAGATTCTGAAGAGAGACTTTTCTGATCTCCTACAGAGACTTGATGGACTTAATGTAAACATCCTCATCAGCGGACCAGTCCCTGAAGGGAATGATGAAAGATTTAGCAGACTCCGCATGCTCCATAAATGGTTGAAGAAACAATCAGCTGAGAAGTCGTTCACATTTATTAATAATTTCAAAGTATTTGGAAGTGCTAATCATCTGTTTAAAGCAGTCCAACGTTATCTTAACAAGGCCGGAGTAAGGGTCTTAGCAGCAAACATTCTTTCTTATCAAAATCAGAAAGCAAAACACTTGCTCCCAAAAGCTGACCTTGAGGCGCCCATGGATATCACAGAACAAAAACACCAAATCATGATGACACCACAGGACCGAACAGATAAACAACCATCAGAGATTAAGTCTTCATCTTCCTGAGACTCAGCCACATCAAATGAGTCTCCATTTAGAAACTTTACAGACAGACTGAACGAGCAAATCAAATTTGGGACACAATTAACACCTAAACATAGACTACACCAAACCCCTGGGACTAGTGTGAATAAGCCTGGGAGCTTCCCCCCACTGATTATTACAGATATTTGATATTTGAGGGAACTGGGCAGTAAATCTACCCCTACTGTCCCCCAGAACTCGACCGGCACCCCCGCAACCCCCCCCCCCCCCCTGAACTTAGCATACCAGTGATTATCAGCAGCAGGAAACATAAACCGTTAACCACACGCTCTCATATTAAACAAAATCTCAAATTGATAACCTGTCAGAAGTTTCAGCTGGCCATCATCACAATACTTAAGTTAGCTTTATTAAACATTAGATCTCTATCCGGGAAGTCTTTTGTTATCAATGACTTCATCACTGAGCACAATTTACATGCCCTTTTTTTAATCAAAAACTTGGCTAGATGAAAATAACAAAACAACTGCAATGATAGAATCTACTCCTCCAAATTCCAATTTCTTAAGCGAGAGCAGGAAACACAGACGAGGTGGAGGTGTAGCCACCATTTTTCACAACTCAATGAACTTTAAAAAGGTAACCCTGGGCACGTTTGATTCTTTTGAATACCTAGCCACCCAGATAAACGAGCCTAACAAAGCTTTATTTCTAAGTTTATATAAACCACCAAAACTTAACTCTAACTTCTTTAATGATTTCAATGACCTTCTTTCTGTAATATGTATCGACTATGACCAACTAATCATTGTGGGGGATTTTAACATCCATACCGACAACCCCCAAGATAGACAAGCAAAAACATTAGATGATACTCTCCACAACTTCGGCCTGACCCAGCATGTCAAACAACCAACACACAATAAAGGACACACTCTGGACTTAATTATCAGCAAAGGTTTAAATATTTCCAACATCTCGGTAATTATTATTGCAGTATCTGACCATTTCTGTATTTTCTTTGAAAGTACCATCTCTGCTAAATTATCCAGCCACAGTAAGACCACTATAAAAAAGTGTTTTCTAGAGGACAGTTCCGTAGAAACCTTTAAACGTATTTACCCTTCCACCACATCCCCCTCATCTCCCAACTCAAACTCAGTAAATAAGCTGGTAGATAATTTCCTTGCGAAAATCTCAGACATCATGGATTCCATTGCTCCAACTAAAGTGAAAGTAGTCTCAGGTAGAAAGAACTCTCCGTGGACAAGTAATCCACTGGTATGTAGTGAAAAGAGAGAGTGTCGACGAGCCGAGAGAAAATGGCGGAAAACTCGACTCCAGGTTCACTGTGAGATCTACAAAGAGAGACTGAATAGATATCAGCTAACTATAAAAGATGCTAGGGAATCGTTCTTTTCTGAAATCATCAACAGAAGCATTAATAATGCATGGACTCTATTTGCAACAGTGGAAAAACTACCTAATCCTTTAGTGACAGTAGCCCCTGAACTAAACTCTACCAGGGCCTGCAATGAATTTTCCAGCTTTGTAACTGAAAAGATTCTAACAATTAGATGGTCAATCTGTAACTCAATATCGAACCCACAACCAGTGTCATCCCCAATCATCAATAATGTAGAGAAAATGTCTGAATTCCACGAATTAAACCAAACAGCCTTCTTCTAAAAAATAATTATCCAATTAAGCTCCTCCTCCTGCTGTCTTGATATCCTACCCACAGCTTTTCTAAAGAAAGTTCGTCCTGTTATTGGGTCTGATCTTGTTCAAATAGTGAACTCATCCCTGCTATCAGGTGTCTTCCCTCAGGCTTTAAAAACAGCAGTTATTAAACCACTGCTAAAGAAGAAAAATCTGGACAACCCATTAATGCAGAACTACAGGCCAATCTCTAATCTTCTATTAAAGTAAGATTATTGAAAAAGCTGTTTTTCAGCAGTTAAATAGCTTCCTAACAATGACAAACCGTTTTCATGTTTTTCAGTCTGGTTTCCGTGCTCACCACAGCACCGAGACTGCCCTCGTCAAAGTATTCATTGACATCCGCATAAATACAGACTGTGGTAGAACCACAGTGCTGGTTCTGTTGGACCTCAGTGCAGCATTTGACACTGTTGATCATGATATTTTATTGGAACGACTGTAGAGCTGGGTCGGACTCTCTGGTACAGTACTTGGCTCGTTCGAGTCTTACCTAAAGAACAGGGACTTCTATGTTTTAATAGGAAACTTTTCATCAGAACGAACAGAAATCACATGTGGGGTGCCCCAGGGCTCCATCCTGGGGCCCCTCTTATTTAATATCTACATGCTCCCACTAGGCAAGATTATAGCAACCAATAACATTAGCTACCATAACTACGCGGATGACACTAAGCTCTACATTACAATGTCACTAGGTGACTCTGAACCCATTCAAACCCTAAATCAATGCATTGACCAAATAACTGGATGGATGTGTCATAACTTTCTCCAGCTGAATAGAAACAAAACTGAAGTAATTATTTTTGGACCCAAGGAGGAACGATCAAGAGTCCGCACACAGCTTCAGTTAATACAGCTAGAAACTACTGATCGGGCTCGAAACCTAGGTGTAGTAATGGACTCAGACCTGAACCTCCAGGGTCACATAAAGGCAATAACAAGGTCAGCCTTCTATCACCTGAAGAACATTTCTAGAATTTAACGACTGATGTCGCAACAGGACCTAGAAAAACTCATCAATGCGTTTATCTTTTTTCGGATTGATTACTGCAACAGCATCTTCACAGGTCTGCCTAAAATGTCAGACAGCTGCAGCTGATCCCAAACGCTGCCGCTCGCGTCCTCACTAGAACCAGGAAAGTAGAGCACACCACCCCAGTTCTAAAGTCCTTACACTGGCTCCCTGTAGCTCAGAGAATATACTTCAAAATACTCCTACTGGTTTATAAATCATTGCATGGCTTAGCATCAAAATATGTTGAAGACCTGTTGTCACAGTACCAACCACCAAGACCACTCAGGTCCTCCAACTCTAGCCTACTAAACATCCCTAGACTCAGAACTAAACATGGAGAAGCAGCTTTCAGTTTCTATGCTCCCCTTATCTGGAACAGACTTCCTGACGAGTGTAGAGCTGCTGAAACTCTGAACTGCTTTAAATCGAGACTAAAAACCCATCTGTTTAGAATTGCCTTTGAGTAAATGCTAGATGTCATATGTATGAAATGTGTTTATGCTCTCTTGCTTTTTTGATTTGTGTATCATGTTGTGTGTTTCTTTTACTTTTAATTTCCAATGTTATATTCCATGTGTTTTTTTAAATCACCAAATCATGTAAAGCACCTTGAATTACCCTGCTGTTGAAAGTGTGCTAAACAAATAAAATTGCCTTGCCTTGCCTTACTGAAGGACATAATGACCATTTATCTTCACTCTGCTACATTCTCCCAATATTCTACTTTTTTATATATTTGCTGTTGTTACACCTTTTAGAAGTATGTTGTAGCTGTTTTTTCTTTACATAGAAGCATCTGACCTGTTATTCTGTATAGCTGTGACAGGTCTGTTTAGCCCCCTCCAGGAAGCATTGACTGAGTTACTGCTATAGACTTAAAACTGGCTCAGAGGTTATTTGCTTGGCTGTGTTTCTGTCCTAGATGAAGCCAGTAAATTAGCTAATACTGCTATTACCTTTTACTTTTATACCATAGAAAATTTACTTGGATCAATGCTTTACACACCGTCACAACGCAGTTGACCATCTACTGTTGCTACATGCTCATCTAGGAGGAGTGAATGCTGTAAAGCAATCAGTGTGTTTACATGCACATCTAAATTGAGCTATGGTAATAATCGAACAAATACCTTAACCAGAATGGGAGCCTATCCGAGTTTACATGTCAGTTAGCAAATTGAATTATTGAATGAAGAGCATCCGACTCTGTAATGGTAGTTGATACCATGTGCACTTTCAGGTTGACATTCTTCTGTTTAGCTTAGAGCAGGGGTGCCCTAACCTGGTCCTCGAGATCTACCATCCAGGAACATTTAGGTGCATCCCTTCTCATTACAACTGAATCAAATGACAGACTGCTGATGAGGGATTTGAACAATTTGAATCAGGTGTGTTAGAGCTGGGATACATCTAAGATTTGTAGGGTGGTAAATCTCGAGGACCAGGATTAGGCACGCCTGGCTTAGAGCATCACACAAATATAAAAAAAATTGTGGTAACAGTGAAACAGATGCAGTCAAAGCAGGATAAGCACAATGAGCGACTAAATGGATGACAACAACTCTGCTGCACAGTACTTTTCATAAGTAGTGTACTGCTTGATTACGTTACACATGTTGTTGCTGTGATGTTGTCATACTGATGTTGTTATTCCTGCTTTCATGGTCTCCTTAACTCCAGAAGGGGAGGGCCCAGGCCAGTAATAGTTGTTTAAATGCAAAGAAATGTGGTTTTTTAACTGCATTGTCTGGGTGTTTATGCTCAATTAAGAGTAGGCCAGTTCATTTCGACTTCAGCCTGACTAATGTTTATACATGCATTTCAAAAGTCCCAATTTGGTTGGACTGAGGCAATAATTCGGTTTTCTCTTGTGGCATGTAAGTCCACTGAATGACTTGATGCAATCTGCTGGGTTTCATAAAACAGAAAACATTTGAACAAATATGAATAATAAACTGAACTTGAATGAATTGTTTAATTTATTATTTTGGATGTATAGTTGACTTGGAATCTGTCAATATGATAGGTTTGAGTTGTGTTTTTTCTAAAGTGCCTTGTATGAATTAGCATTTTATAATAAACTAAATTAATTCTGAATGGATTTGTTTTTAAAGCTAGTTGTTTTATTTAAAAAAATAATTCACGATTAAATGTACTCCAATTATGCCACTGCAATTTAAGATACATTTATTTTTTATTAACCCTTACCAGGGGTGCAAATATAAGTGGATGTGGAACAAACAAGGTGTTAAAGGAATTTTTAAGTAATTAACAAGGTCACCATTCCTTCTGTTTTTGTAAAACATTTTGACAATATTTTTTTTTTTAATCTAACAAAAGCTTTAAGTCTAGTAGGTGGCAATATGACAAAAAAGGCATCAGAAAATAACTGAGTTGTGTAGACCAAAACAGAGGTATAGAACAGGGAGAGGTATGGTCAAACCAAAGAGAAATAAAATATTAAACTGAATCACACCTGATGAATTCCAAAACAGAAATTAAACTTCTATGACAGTAATTACAAAGGGCTGCTTCAAGAAAAGTAAATTGTTCAAAAACTCTACAATTTATCTGTGTACACAGCCTTCTGTGCACCACTGGCACACGAAATAGCTGAGTTTTCTGGAAGGTTAAGGTGTAAAGGAGCAATTGATCAGAATTACAACCCTGTGGTGCTACTGACCACATTAAAAAAACTCAAGACTCCTACAGCCCTTTTGTTAGCTTAGATGAAACTTGGAAATAAAAGTGTAGAAAAAAATTTTTTTTATAGGGATTTCAATAATAGAAAAAAATTTAAATGTCTCAAATTGTGAAGGTGAATGAAAAGGGAAAAGAAAGCAAGAAGCTGAATATAATTCTATGTATTTATCAGACTGCTAAAACATTTTGCTCTTTTGGTGCACTATAATTTGTCAAAACTTTGCTTTCTGACTAATAACCTTTCATTTTGAGATGATAATTCTGGTATTCCTTCAGCATCTAAACATCTACCTGCTTTGTAAGAGCTGAACTTGGTATACTGCAACAGCTTAAAAGCAAGAAAACCTTTAAAAGAATGAGGAAAGGCGCTGAGCTTTCTCTTTCTTAAAAAAACAACAAAAAAACATTGTGTAAACATTTAGGCTTGGATTGTCAAAGTAAAAAGAACAAAAAATTGACATAATTTACAATAAGTGAAAATACAGTCAAAGGTTTCAAACTAACTTTAGCAAACCAAAAACTTTTGTGGCATTGCTGCTAGTCAGTGTGTTTACTGAATTCTAAAACAAATGTGACATGGGCATGAGATTTTGGTCGAAGAGA
This sequence comes from Valencia hispanica, assembly GCA_963556495.2. NCBI lineage: Eukaryota > Metazoa > Chordata > Actinopteri > Cyprinodontiformes > Valenciidae > Valencia > Valencia hispanica. Next base: position 45,920,119 of record OY747704.1, read on the forward strand.
CAGAAATCTCATGGCTGTGTGGCATGTTTGTTCTGATATACACTTTTTTGGATTCTTATGCACTTAAATCCCCTTTTGCCAGTCTCAACCACTCAGACACACTCAGTAACATGTTATCGATTTGTTGGGGCTATGGAAAAAATTCCTAGAAAAAAGGAGATTGACAGTTACAACCAGTGCAAACCCATGTTGTAAACTCTGACACTTGCACAAGTACAGCCAAAAATCTAACATTTCTATATCGCCTCCTTATCCACATTCTGAATTTTGTTCCCCCATCAGACTGATGAAATAGATACAAGAAAATACTCACAGTTGCTATCTGTCTGTAATAACTGTCTGTAATCAACAAGCTACGTGATCATCTGCTAGTAGTGATGTGTTGGTCGGGAATGAAACGACTCTTACACCATACCCATCAGAACCACAAACCTTTGAGTAATGCTCATGCGCAGCAGTGATGCGTTAAAATCAAACCATCAATTCAGCATACCTTAGACTACAAGCGGTAAGATTTTGTGTATTATTCAATTCAGTTTATTTCAATTCAATTCAATTTCAATTCAGTTTATTTATATAGCGCCAATTCACAACAGATGTCATCTCAAGGCACTTAACAAGAAGTCATTTCAATACATTTATACAAACATTCCAATCAGTTAAAAAGTTTCCTATTTAAGGAATCCCAGCAGATTGCGTCAGTCATTGGCGTGAGGTTGGGCAGACTTTCCAACCAGAGCAATCCTTCAGCAATCCCTCATACTGAGCAAGCATGTAGCGACGGTGGAGAGGAAAAACTCCCCTTTAACAGGAAGAAACCTCCAACAGAACCAGGCTCAGTAGGAGCGGCCATCTGCCACGACCGTCTGAGGGTCAACAGTTTACAGAGTAGTTTAGGCATTTAAGGTCACAGTTCTAAAAACGCAGGACACTAAAGAGACTTGTCTACCGACTATAAAAAACACCCAAAGAAAGATGCCCAGGGTCCCGGCTCATCTGCATGAACATGCATTAGGCATGCTGCAGGGAGGCATGAGGACTGCTGATGTGGCTAGGGCAATAAATTGCCATGTCCGCACTGTGAGACACCTAAGACAGCGCTACTGGGAGACAGGAAGGACAGCTGATCATCCTCGCTGTGGAAGACCACGTGTAACAACACCTGCACAGAATCTGTTCATCCGAATATCACACCTGCGTGAAAGGTACAGGATGGCCACAACAACTGCCCGAGTCACACCAGGAACACACAATCCCTCCATCAGTGCTCAGACTGTCCGCAATAGGCGAAGAGAGGCTGGACTGAGGGCTTGTAGGCCTGTTGTAAGGCAGGTCCTTACCAGATATCACCAGCAACAACAACCCCTATGGACACAAACCCACCTGCGCTGGACCCGACAGGAGTGGCAAAAAGTGCTCTTTACTGATGACTCACGGTTTTGTCTCACCAGGGGTGATGGAAGGATTCGTGTTTATCGTAGAAGGAATGAGCGTTACACCGAGGCCTGTACCCTGGAGCGGGATCGATTTGGAGGTGGGGGGTCCGTCATGGTCTAGGGCGGTATATCACATCACCATCAGACTGAGCTTGTTGTCACTGCAGGCAATCTCAATGCCTTGAAGTACAGGGAAGACATCCTCCTCCCTCATGTGGTACAGTACTTCAAGCAGCTGGTGGCCACACCAGATACTGACTGGTACTTTTGATTTTGAGCCTCCCTTAATTCAAGGACACATTATTCTATTTCTGTTAGTCACATGTCTGTGAAACATTTTTAGTTTATGTCTTATGGTGTTGACTCTTTTAGTGTTTATACAAATATTTACACACATTAAGTTTACTGAAAGTAAAAACTGTTGAAAGTCAGAGGACGTTTCTTTTTTTGCTGAGTATAAACTCAGCAAAACTTTGATAACTTTGATAAACCTTATAAAAGGTTTATCAAAAAGGAAAGTTTTAAGCCTGGCCTTAAAAGTAAACAGAGTGTCTGCCTCACGGACTAAAGCGGGTAGCTGGTTCCATAGGAGAGGAGCCTGATAACTAAAAGATCTGCCTCCCATTCTACTTTTAGAAATCCTAGGAACTACAACTTAACCTGCAGTCTGAGAGTGAAGTGCTCTGTTGGGAACATATGAAACAATTAGAGCTCTGATGTATGATGGAGCTTGATTATTAAGGGCTTTGTATGCAAGAAAAAGGATCTTAAATTATATTCTGGATTTAACAGGGAGCCAATGAAGGAAAGCTAAAACAGGAGAAATGTGATCTCTCTTTTTAATATTCATCAGAACTCTTGCTGCCGCATTTTGGATCAATTGAAGGCTTTTAGTGGCATTTTGTGGACTACCTGATGGTAAAGAATTACAGTAGTCCAGCCTTGAGGTAACAAATGCATGGACTAGTTTCTCAGCATCACTCCTGGACAGGATGTTTCTAATTTTAGCAATATTCTGGAGGTGAAAGAAGGAAATCCTAGAAACCTGTTTAATATGGGATTTACATGTCAAGTCTTGGTCAAAAATGACGCCAAGGTTCTTTACGTTATTACTGGGGGCCAATTTAATGCCATCCAGATGAAGTGATTGACTAATCAGTTTCTTTTTTAGAATTTCTGGTCCAAAGACAGCAACTTCTGTCTTGTCAGAATTTAAAAGCAAAAAGTTTAGATTCATCCATGTTTTTATGTCTTCCAGACATGCCTGTAATCTACCTAACTGACTGGGTTCATCAGGATTTATGGATAAATATAGTTGTGTATCATCGGCATAGCTGTGGAAATTTATCCCATGCTATCTAATGATTCTACCAATTGGAAGCAAATATATAGTGAAGAGAATTGGTCCAAGCACAGAACCCTGTGGAACTCCACAAGTAACCCTTGAGAGTGAAGAAGACTGATAATTTAGATGAACAAACTGGAATCTGTCAGACAAATATGATTTAAACCAGCCTAGTGCAGTTCCTTTGATCCCTACATGTTCAAGCCTTTCTAAGAGAATATTATGATCGACTGTGTCAAAAGCAGGACTGAGATCTAACAAAACCAGAACAGACACCAGTCCATTATCTGAGGCCATGAGAATATCATTAGTAACCTTCACCAGTGCTGTTTCGGTGCAATGATGAGCTCTAAAACCTGACTGAAACTCTTCAAACAGCTCATTACTGTTTAGATGCTCACCGACTTGATTAGCAACAATTTCCTCAAGGATTTTGGATAAGAAAGGAAGGTTAGATATGGGTCTGTAATTAACCAAGTCATCTTGATCAAGGGAAGGTTTCTTGTGTGAAGGTTTAATTACAGCTATTTTAAATTCTTGTGCTACGTATCCGTTTACTAAGGATAGATTCATCATATCCAAAATGGGGCCAGGAACCAAATGGAACACTTCTTTAAATAATCTGGTTGGGATTGGGTCCAACATACAAGTTGAAGGTTTAGATGAGGCTAATATTTTTGATAATTCCGAAAGCTCGACTAAATCAAAACAGCCTAAGCACAAATGAGGTTCTACAGTTCTTTCCGATGCTGCCTCATTTACTGAGGAAGAAGTAATCATGTTTGGGAGGATGCCAATGATTTTATTTTTAATAGAATTAATTTTATTTATGAAGAATCCCATAAAATCATCACTGCTAAGAGCTGGGGGAATAGTTGGCTCAACAGAGCTATGACTCTGTGTAAGTTTGGCAACTGTACTAAAAAGAAACCTAGGATTGTTTTTATTCGCCTCTATTAGTGATGAAAAATATGCTGTTCTAGCTTGTCGAAGGGTCTTTTTCTACAGCAGTAGACTGTTATTTCAGGTTAAATAGGAATCATCTAGATGTGTAGAGCGCCCTTTTCTCTCCAGCTTCCTAGTATTCTGCTTTAAAGTATGCAACTCTGCGTTAAACCAAGGAGTCAGCCTCCTATGGCTAGCCACTTTCTTTTTTAAGGGGGCTACACTATCTAATGCCAAACGCAATGAGGACGTAACGCTGTGAACCAGACCATCAATTTCTGAAGGGTTAGAGATAGAATTGCTGCCATCCACTTAGTCACTAAGGAAAGTAAGAATGGAACAGATTCTTAAAAAATTGTTACAGCATTGTCTGATAAAGCTCTACTATAATGAAATTTTCTTTCAGATTTAAGATGGTCAGTTAAAGTAAATTCAAAAGTTATTAAGAAGTGGTCAGACAGGACCGGGTTATGTGGGTGGACTGTTATTTCCTCACACTCAATACCGTATGTCAGTACAAGGTCCAAAGTGTGTTTGCCCGAGTGGGTCGATCCCTGTACTTTTTGAGTAAAGCCAATTGAGTCTAAAATAGCACCAAAGGCTGCATTTAGGCTATCACTTTCAGTATCCACATGAACATTGAAGTCCCCCACTATAATGACCCTATCATTATTTAATACTAAATCCGATAAAAAATATGAGATCTGATCCAAGAATTGAGTGTAAGGGCCTGGTGGACGATACAAAACCACAAACAAAAATGGTCTTAATGTTTTACAACTTGGATGAGGAAAATTAAGGGTTAGATGTTCAAAAGAACTGTAGCTATCAATTGGTCTGGGACTAATTAGTAAATCAGAACGGAAAATTGTTGCAACTCCTCCCCCTCGCCCAGTATTTCTAGGAATGTGAAAATTTAAATGACTGGAAGGAGTTGACTCATTTATACTGACATAATCCTCCTGCTGCAACCAGGTTTCTGAGAGACAAAGCAAATCAATGTGATTATCACAAATCAAGTCATTTACTAACAAAGTCTTTGAGGAGAGAGATCTTATGTTTAATAAACCACATTTAATAGATTTATTTTTCTGTTCAGTCAAAGTCGTATTAATCTTTATAAGATTTCCATAATTTGCTTTTGTTTATCATAACTCTTTATGTCTGTTGTTAAAGTATAATAGAACAAACAGTCATGCCTAAATGGCTTTTAATTCATGGCTTTAACTCAGACAAATATTAATGGTCTTTATATTCGGAAATGTACTTTTAGTTAAATAATCGTATTTGTTCATTCTCAAAACAAGTGGAATATTGCATTATGCTTTTTGTGCTTTTATACTTTAGCCAGTTCAGCATATGATCCTTCCAGGGAGGGAACAGACACATTTACTAAACCATACCAGTGTTTTTAAGTTCACTTTGTCGATTAATTTGAATTTCCAAACACTGGACTTTGCTGAAATGATGTCCAAACATTAGATGACAAAACAAGTTCATGTAAATCATAAACAGTTAGACGGCACCAAAACGCAATTTTAAAGAAGCTAATCATAACTCATAACTGTACTTAACCCCACTCCTATATGTTGTCCGGCGCCATGGAAAGCAGCAAAACAGCACCAATGTGGCTGGAAAATTGATCACAGATGGGTTTTAACGTTACATACTACACATCATAGCTTTTATACCTTTTTTTATGTTGTGCTTCAGGTTGTGGTTTTCAGTAAAACCTTCTTTTAATGAAAACTTCTTTAAAGCTGTACCCAGTATTAGGGTAAACTAGCAATTCAAGGTTTATTTTAGAGGAGTGGTTCAAAGTAAAACTAGATAGCTTAGCTTTGAAAAATCTTTTTTTAAGCTATTTTTCAGAGGAGGCACAGTCAAAGACAGTAAAGTAATTGTCAAGTTAGCCTGAGCTTCATTCAATGTGTGCATCGATCACTTCTGAAATGTCCATAACAAAATACAATCGGGTGATGATCGATAGCGCTTGCTGCTTTTCCCCTTTGACTCGCTGTGACTGCACAGGTGATGCACGTGCACAATTGTTGAGGTGGGGCTAGAAGGAGGGGGGAGGGATGTTTTGGGATGGACCTTGGTAGTGGGACTCAAAAAATATCTCTCTCCCTCAAATACTCCAGACAGCAGCTCTAAGTGCGATAGTATTTAAGAACTGTACTTCAAAAGCCAATAAAAAAAGGAAGTTAGACCAACTTCTAGACTAAGCCACTAACAAGAACACTGTGTTAGTGTGTCTTTCTTCAGTGGTTCTGTACTATTGATCTATCCTACAGCCATCTTTCAGTTTTCACCTTCAGAACATATGCTGGTATGTCCCATGCACATATTTTAATGAATATTTAAGAAGTGTAGTTTATGCAAGTTCTGTTTTTGGATGAGAAGTATTTTTTTTTTCCTAGCACTAAACTCGTAGTAATCCACAGCTTGACATCAGTAAACCACAGTTTGTGTTGGTTCATATGTGAGGGTTATTCCATGTTTGTCCTTTGTTTCTGCAAGCTCATTTCCCCAGACTCTCCCCTGTCCTCATGGTGAAAAACTCACTATATTCTTGACAGCTCAGAAACACTCACTCCTTCTATCTCTCTCTCTAACACACACACAGACACACACACACACACGCACGCACGCACGCACACACGCACACACACACTTTTGTTAGCTTTAAATTGTGCATTGAAAAAAATGAAACTGACAATTTAGATAATTTCAAAAAGAAGTGTACTTATTATTGTCATGTCAATGCTTGGTGTTTTGAATATGATTTTATATTATTATCTTCCTGGGTATGTAGTGAATACAGTGAATAAAGTCTTTTGGTCAGTCACATTTTTTTTTCTGAGTTAGATCATGTAAAAAGTCATAGCTACAACTTACTTTGAGAGACAATAGGCTAATGCTTAGTACTAATAAACAGGAAAAATCCAGTCAGTATTTTTATGCCACCAAATGAACTATTATAAACTCTGATTTTGCAATTTTGTTTGGTTCCACAAACTATGAAAAGGCATCCGAAAGTATCTGCTTTGCAACAGCTTTGAGTCATAAAAGCTACTGAAATTTATTCATGACTAATGAAAATTAATTAAGTTTTATCAGTTCATACATTTTACAAATTAGTGGCTCCTAGTGTTGCGTATATATTGTATATACTCATAATTTCGCTCTGATAAACCAGGTTAAAAGGGTTCAAGGTGCTTTCTCTGGATAGGCGTGTTCCTGCACATGTGCAGGATGGGACTGAATAAAATCACAAAAACTCAAAAAATGGTGTGCACATTTTACACACTTGGTTTCGGGGTCAGTAAGAAGCCAAATCCAGGGATCTTCTATGTTCATGTGTTGCAACTCTGAGCCAGAACACATAAACGTTTTCTGTCTGTCTGTCTTAGGAATGTAGAGTTTACTTTTTTCCCACAAACACACAGAAACATACACACAAACTGGCAGTCAGCCACCAGCTGTGAAGATGCTGAGGGGGAAATGCTGTAAGTGACAACTTCCTCTGAGCAAAGTGTGGTAAATTGTTGCTCCATCTTGTTTTCTTGTTCTTCTCCCATTTCCACCCCCCACCCCCCAGGGGATGTTGGCTTTTTCTTGCCAGCGGTGAATATCTTTTGGCGCATGTGTGTTTGTTCTCCATTGTCCTTTGAATTTCCCCTGAGACCACCACTTTCCTATGGTACTCTTTGATAAGACACCCCTGTCCTCCTAGCACTCACTACATGGTGTAAGGGTCTCTGTATATGTTTATGGATCGTATCTGTGGCTTTTGCCTCTTAAAGGGAGTTTTTATTTTATTTTATTTATTTATTTATTTATTTTTTATCTTCACCACCTACCTCGCCTCAGAGAAAGAAACCAGTGAGGGGTCAGCGCTGGGGTTTGAATTACAGAAGAACCATGGGGGCGGGGGGGTCAGGGGGGTCAGGGGCAAAGTTCCCTTAAGGAAAATTCTTTTAGAGAAATTGTTGAACCTTATGAAACTATTACATTTATGTATTGTCTTCATGAAGTGATATCTACCGAAGCAATGAATATAGAGCAGTGCACTGCGTTGATGCACATATTGGTCTCCACAACTTTTCTTTCATTAAACCTAATGAGACCCCAATCTAGACAATGTATATTAAAACATGCAGCTTGGAAGCAAGGTGTTTGCTAATGTATTTGATGGCACTTTAAGTTTCCATGGAAACAAAATGGCCTTGTTTTGTTGTCATTCTTTCACCTAAAGACACAAATCAACCTTTGGTTCGTTAAAAAGTGAAGTATCTCTTATATAGTAAGGATGGCTTTTTAACGCCTTTTGTGGTTTTACAGAATTTTATCCTTTAAGAAAAAATCAGCTTTGTGAAAATTAACCCTCTAAAAATTATTATTAAAATTTTAGTTGGGCACATATTTTGTTATTTACACATAAATGTTTATATATTTTATAGGAACATGTCTCTATCATATAAAAAAAACAGTATTTTAATATTTTAGGAATAGTATTTTTCTAGGTCCCTCATGAGTGCAGTGAGATCAGAGCATTATCTCCACAGACTCCAATGTACTGTATTCAGTCTGTCTTTCTAAAGAAGTTATCACTTCATCTCCTATTTCAAATCAAACAAGTAGAAATATCAAAACTGCCATGGCTAATTCACAGTTCAAACATTTTCTGTTAATACCTGCAGTTTTCGTACAGCAACCATTTGCTCAGCCCTTCTTATCCTTTTTGATAGAAAGGCTTGAAGGTCCAAAAAAGGTTCTTCTCCCATGTATGTTGGAGACAATCAGGAAAACAGCTTCAACTGAGCACCCCTCTAACAGAAAAGGAATAAAATTGGACTTGGAGCTAACAGATATTGTTCAAAATAGGAGTCCTTCTATTTTATTGGGGTCTAAACAAGAAAGAATGCTCAACCTCCAAATGGGCATACAGGTATTTAGTTATGCTTCACATTGCTAAGTAATCCTTTTTCCTATTTCCTATCCGAAACAAACCTCTTGGTTAAATGAAAATAATTTAAAACTTACATTTGCTAGGGGTGGGGATAATTTTGGGCTTAAATGTTTCTGACATTTTCATTTAATCAAGAGGTTTGTTTCGGATAGGAAATAAGAAAAAGGATTACTTAGCAATGTAAAACGGGTATCGTTTTAAAAATAAATAAATCAGTTTTTATGTAAATTTCTATTAAAAATGACATGTTGAAAACTTAAAACCTTCACTGGCATTTCAGTAATCAATTGTTATTATTAAGTTTGCTTTTAAGCTTTTTTTATATTTCTAGGGGTGGTATTTGATTCTATATATTTGGTAATCAGCCCCAAGTCTGTGAGTCTTGCCCTAACCCTTAGCTTTAGCTCCTTTCAAAGTTCCTCTATAAGATTCGAGTCAGGAGTCTGGCTGATTCTTTTCAAAACTTTAATTTTACTTCCAGCTTGAAGAAATATGTCTTCATAACTTTAAACGTGAATCTGCAAAGGGGTATGAACAATTTTTAACATAACCTTATTTGTTAAACTTTTATCAAAGTGGATTGTAAATAACCTAATGGGAATATGGGTACCACTGGTTGGGTTCATGGCTTAATTTTTAGAAAAGTTAACAGGGTTTCAGTATTTCATAGGTAACATTATGCAAAGGCTCCATAATATGAAATCAAACCAGTGGTGAAAATGAGAAAATATTGGTCTTTCAAAAGTAAGCATATAAAAGCTCATCAGAATACAAATCTTGCTTTTTAATAGTTCAGTCATTATAAAATTGAGTCTAGTATGTATGCCTTGTGAGGTTGAAAGACCCAAATATAGGTTTGGTTCCCCTGCCAATAAATCACACCTAGTGGTAGACGCCACCATAGCTTCTGTAGGAAAGTTTTAATTGCTACCTTTTGTTCATGCTTAATATTTCTGATATTTCTATCTCTGAAAAGAAACACATGACCCAACTCTCATCCCCTCAGTGAAACCAGGCACTTTAATAGAAACTGCTGTGTTTTGACCCAGTGCATGTTAGTGTGTATTGTAGTTACAGTTGTGACAGAAAGATGGACGGGTCTTTGGCGCTTAGTCCACTGGAGGTGTTGCAGGATCTTTGTGTGTCCTTGTGCTTCCCCCTGGGTATTTGTCCCAAATGTTTTCTTTCTTACATGCCACACATGACAAGTGCATTTAAAGACACACACCTGCACACACAATTATACTTCCCCGTAGAAATGTAAAAACTGCAAAATATTCCAACCACTCTTCCACAGCCATCCCAGTAAAAATCCAAATCAGACGTAGACACTGTGACAAATAGACGGAACAAAATAAACATTTTTATGAACAAGAGGTTATCTTCCTGGGGCTGTATTCATGATTTTATCTACTCTGGCCTAGACTGGGTACTGAGTTCTTTGACTGATGGCTAAATACTAAGTGAGGGTGGGGGCTCAACAATTTCTTCTAATCAGCTTGAAGAGTCCCACAAGTGCCAAGCAAGTTAGACACCAAAGTGAGTCCAACTGTCACATCTCAGAGGCACTCACTGCTGCCAGAAGTGTCTCCGTTTATCTGGGTTTGTAGGCTAAGCCATCCCTGCATCCCCAAGCAGTTCCGTTAACAGTTTAATATAAAAAAGATAGAGGTCTGTCTGTCCTTGTTCATTTTGTAGGCAGCTATCAACTTACAAATAGGAGGGTTTTTTAATTAGTATTTAAACCATTTGAAGTGTTAGGTCTTTTTATTTGCCTGCAATGGACTGGCGACCTGTACAGGGTGTACCCTGCCTTACGCCGGGTATAGATAATGGATGGATGGTCTTTTCATTTGCATGAAGTTGTGCATTGCACTGTTTTGTTTTGTTTAATCTCATTAGATCTCAGAAATGAATTTAATAGTACTTGCTATGAATTGTGATATTGAGGCATTTTTATGATTTACCTGGATGTTTTTCCACACTGTTTTAGACTGTTATGAAACCACATTTGGAATCAGCAAAGATCATGTCTTTTCAGCAGACATCTTGCTATTTAACTGAATTAAATTGTTATGGTGAGTCAAATAAGATATAATTGTTTAAAAATATTTGTTTTTGTTTGGCCAAGGGCACATAGACGGCATACATGTTATTAGTTTTACAACTTGTTCTTTCAAATTTCAATTTTCTTCTTTTCCACATCCGAAATTGGGAAATATGTAAAATATTAAAAGCATATTATTCAAATATGGTAGTGTGCTTCCATTTTAAAGGGGCATTACTTCAAAATCTTTTCTCATGGCAAAAAAAGTTTCATTTCAAGACACTTGGCTGCTTTGAAAAAACAATTGATTTGGAGATTGGAATTTATTACTGTTTTATGCTTTAAATATTGCACATTTTTCTGGCTCTAAAATATGACCGCATTTGCTCTCTAATGAGTTGAAATAACACACCAATCATTCCTCATCACACACTAAAGTACAGAGAGATTAATAGTCAGCTCAAATAACATGGAGTAAAGCTATTGTCAGTTGTTGTTTTAAACATTAGCAACAAAAAAATGGACTTGGCATTTTCTCTATAACTTACTTCATAGATCACTATTCTATATTTTCGAACATAATTTTTTAAGTAAAATCCCTTTTTCCCTGGACCCATGTATTTGTTCAAGCTATACAATTCAGAGCATGACCCTCTTAACAGCTTTGCTTAACCAAAGCAGATGAGATGTTTATCACTTTAAAATAGATAAAGATACTGTCATATTCAATTAATTAGAATATTACTGAAAAGTTAATTTATTTCAAAAACACAATTCACAAAGGTTTCTATTAATTATGATGAATTTCCACTTACAGCTAATGAAACATGACATTTAAGTAGTTGTAGTAGTAGAGCATGACATCAGACCAATAAAAATCATTTTAAAATAGAAATGTGGGTTGCTTAATAAGTATGTTTAATACTTGCCTAAAGGATATTTTCAAAACATACCTTTAATCTGACAAAGAGCTTTAGTGGAACTCATTCTAATTTATTGAATATATGATTTCTACAGTTTTTTTATTATTTAGTCCATTTTGAGTCTTGGAGAGCAACTCTTGTGAGTGTTTATGTGTGAGGATATCTTCATATGTGTATGCACTGGAGGACAGTGTAATATTGTTTCAGATCCTAGTGGCTGTGACTGAGCTAACACCTGAATGAACCTGTCACTGCAGACACATTTCTTTTTCTGCTCCAGTGATTACACTGCACCGGAACACACTCAACAATTTTTGGATAGGTCTTGGCACATGTGTGCGATCAGTTTGTGCACAAAGCAGGGAGAGGAGTGGAGTGTGTTGCTTGTGTATCGCCTGTATGTATGCATCTATGAGAGTGAGAAAGACAGATAGCGAGAGTGAGAGTGACAGAGCATTGTGTCTCAGTGTGTATTTGTCTAGGCTTATCCAGGCTTTGAGTTTTTGTCTTATGAAAATTTAAAACTGGGCCAGTGCTAATGTGTCCTCTGAGATTAAGAAACAAACAGAAAAGAAAAGGAGAATAAGAAACAAGTGACACTGATAATTAAATGAAAACAAACAAATGTACGGCAAAAAAAATCTCAGGTTAAAAAAACAACATATGAGTGAAAAAGCTGTTTACCAATTTTGCATCCCCCCCAATTAATTTAAAGAGGACATATTATGCTTTTAAATAATCCCTTTTTACATTTAAACTATGCATTTGTAAAGTAAAGTAATGTAAACAATTCAAATAGGGTAAAGGGAGAAAAGAAATAGTACACTGACCTGCCTCCAAGTACACAATTTAAAGTAGCTGGGCTATTACGCAAAGTGTTGGTCCAACACAAATTAAATTGGTCTCTAATTAAGTGCAGTCTCCAAAATATACATTAATTTAAGCACAGAACAACAAAAGACACAGAGCTGCTCACATCAAATCACAGTCACCTACAAGGTGAGTGTGCTTAGGTTTTTAAGTAGCTTCAGATGATCATCCAGTTGAGTAGAAGGCTGAGCTGACTAGTTGACAGGGGCTGGAACACCAGTCCAATCAGCAGTAGCAGGAAGTGTGAAGCAGAAGAGAAGGTGAGCCCAAATTGTAACCAATCACAGACTGGTATTGATAGATTCTACTTTTAATGCAAAGAACACAGAGTGTGTCAAATGCAACAAAAAACATGGTTATCGTGACCTAGGGTTGTAGCCCTATGACATTAAAAATCAGCCAGTATGTTCACCATAACTCACAATTACTCATAATTGCGGGTGAGACTTCCCCAATGTAAGCATACACAAAATCTCCATAGGGTGGTGTTAGGAGTTTGTTTTTGAGGTAGTATGTTGCTGTCCAATGCAGTTCATTGGGGAGTTTATTTATGTTTCACTTCAATGGCAGAAATGTACCCATATGACTGTCAAAAAAGCCCTAATTATTAAAAACACAGACATTTTACATTTAGTGTACATCAATACTTCTGACTGCCCCTGCCAAGATGTCCTCACAGAATGTTGAACAACTGTAAAATTATTTCCCAGGGTTGCAGCGGTGTGCAGCAGGTCACAACCCTACACGTTGCACACTAGGAATCAAAAGCAAACCCTTCTCTCTGACAAAGTCAGTATGAGTCTTCAATAAACATGTTGAATAACTGATATCATCTCTCTGTCTTTATAGATTGGACAGTCACTCGTATGAGGTGATGCAGCTGGACTTTGAGGTTGATAACGTGATTAATCTGGTGCCAACCCAGACTTTGCACTGGACTGTGGAATACCCCGCTAACACACAGACGGCTTTGAAGCAAACAGAAAAAGTTTCCCACCTCTACATTAGCAATTCCGACATCCAGGGCATTGTGCCGCTGGCAGAGGTAAGAGATTTTCTCCCAGATGAGCACAAATACAGATCTATGACCACAGCCGAACATATTTCTCATGTCTGAATAGATTCTATTTTCCATATCCTCCCCGTTCCTCCTCCTGACCTTCGTGTTGAGACTCCCAGTCTGTCCCATTCCTTCAGGGTAACCAAAGATGAATGTTTACTTTGTTTATCCTCCTCTTGTTGCAAGACTTCTGCACTCTCACACACCACTAGTGTCAGCCCATAAAAGGTTTCAAAATAAAACGTTGAGCGATAAAGACACACAACAATGTACCTTGATAGTTGACGCAGACTCCCTTTTTTAATCGAAGTTGTCTGCCCTTTAACACGTCATACTACATAAATCTGGGTCAATCCAGAGACAGAACCATGTGTAAGGATTTCCGAGAAAGACGTGTACCTATGCTATGAATGGAAACTGTTTTCTTTCATAAAACTGAAACCTTTTGAAAATATACCACATGTAGTAGGTTTTTATTTTTCTGGTAAATGTTATTTTTCCATCTTTGCAGTTTTTTCATCCAAAAAGAGACATTTTAGTTGCAGTGCAATAAAATAAACTTTACAAAACTTGTTATTGTTTGCAACATCTATAACATTTCTTAATCTGTAAAGCTAACACATTTACATCACGTTCACAATCTGAAATAAAAAATTCTGTTTAGCTAATTCAAACTGAAGACCACTGGCTAAAAATGAGATAGATGTGTTTCAAAATGTTGCAACATGTATTACCACTAAGGTAGAGCTAATCTCGCTTGATAGCCCTCCATAAAACAGCAATGCCCCGGTGACAAAACCTAGTTTTGCTTAAGGATTTTTCAAGGCTCTTTTTTTCTTTTTGTGCTTTGAAAATTGATTTACTAATAACATTTTACTGTCAATATAAATATAACTAATGAATCAAATGTAAAAAAAAAAGTCTATACATAAATGCAATTTAATGGCAAGTTATATTAAAGACAGCATAATAATGTGTAACACTAAGGATTTTCTTTGGACAGCTACATTCTTATCAGTGGTTTGTTATTAAAGAAACAACTAGTCTTTATTACAAAAGTAGACTAAATGGCCCCTTACTTTTCGGAAACAGCAAACACCATTATACAACCTACTTCAACTTCACATTATTGGATGAATGAGTCCACTCTTTATCACTGTTAAGAAGGAGCTGCTAACACAACAGCCCCTTAAACTGTAAACTCAGGCCCATATTTTAATCACATTAATTTTAATCACATTAATTGCTAAAAATAAGAAGAATCGCGTGCTTTTTAACACAGTTAGCGATGCATCGGAAAGTTAACTTTCTTGGTTCAATTTTGCAGCAAGTTTGGTATTAAATGTAACGTATGACCTCAGACTTAATTCAAATAATCACAGACTTATTGTATTTGCAAGTAACTCTCTAATGGAAGAGTTGCCTAAATGTTTAATTAGCACCCACATGACGTTTTACAAAACTTGTTAGATTTGAACTGTTCCCACCGTGCCTGGCTATTAGCTCGACTATATGGAGGGAACTTCAGTTTCTCCAAACAGATGCCATTAAGCAAGCTTTATGCTTAAGGTAAGATACTGACTACTGATAATACCATAGAAACACCCATGGAAAATGGTACTGGTCTTTTCAGTCTCAGATACAGCTTCTCGTTGAAGTATTATAAGATCAATATAAAATTTGTATATATTTCATGTTAAAACCACAAGCACACATATTGAGATTTGTCTATTAGGCTATAACAGAATGCTGTAGAACTCCGAAGTGGAAGAAAAGGTGAAAGAAAAAATGTGAAAAGTGTGTTATGCATGCAAGTTAAATCTACTCCATTACTCTGGTATTGTCATGGTTGGTATATTAAAAGGACCCAAAGACAGCAAAAATAAAACTTAAATGATTTAATTGTAACAAAAAGCAAGGATATATACTGGGGAGGAAATGAGGAAGTGACTGAGAAGACCAATGACCAATTAGTGAGAACAGATGCAGGTGAGAGGGAGAGAGCAGGTGGAAGTAATCAATTGGGACAGGAGGTAAAATGGGTGGGAGACAGAAGACTCTAAGAAACTAGAAAGGATAATAGGTCAAGGGAGGAATCTAACTGAAACAGTGGAGAACAGAAGGAAGAAATAAATAAGGACACTATCTAAAGAGGAATACAAATAGAAAGGAGCAAAGGGTGAAAAACATCTAAGAACAAGGAGAAATATGGAAACAAGAAAGTGCAGAAATAACTAGTAGAAACAAAGAATAACTGAACATGATAATAGAACTAAATAAGGAAAATAACTAACAAAACACAAACACCTGGGAACCATGACAGGTATATAAAATCCAGTCTAACTAATTCCCTTCACAGGTCACCTAATTAGTAAAGAGTCCAGCTATTAGCAATTTAATCTCTGTATAAATATGTTTTCTGAATGCCTTAAAGGTTTTGGTACAGAACATTTATGAACAAATCACATCATGACATGCAGCAGAAAAGTCAGGAGTAAAAGTGTGGTGAAGATTAAAGCATGGTTACGTTCTAAAATATTATCAAAAGCTTTTTATAGCTGTAATTAGAGTATGACACAATTTGAGGCCTAATGCCATGGTTAGTCGACAATGGTAATTTGCCAAAAGGTGTGTGCCATATTTCTCCATTAAGATAAAGAGAGGGATGCAGTGGGTGCTGGTTTTCGGTATTGTAGACCTAATAACAGATGGCTATCCTTGTAAATTTACAGGCGAAACAAGGAAAGCATTATTTAGAAAAGGAGCCCAAAGGGCCATGGCAACTCTTGAGATGGTACAGAGATCCACACATTAGGTGGGACAGTGGATTAACCAGGATAACTATTAACTGTACACCTCACAGATCTGACCTTTATGGGCGAGTGTCAAAATGAAACCCTAAAAGTCATTTTTAAGGCCTGCAACAAGCCATATAAGGGGCACAACAAATAAGTGAAATAAGGCGTTCTGGTAAAAGGGACCAAAATGGACTTTTTGGACCAACATATACAATATTATTTGTGATGCAAGACCACCACTACCATTACCATAAATGATGGTGTGGGCAGCAACATGCAATGGGAATGCTTTATTTAGCAGATACAGAGCAGTGAATGTAGAGATCTACCCCAAATGATTTGCTGCTGTAATTGAGAAGAAAAGGTTTTATAGAAAGTCTTGACTAATGGGGGGTGGCTTTTTCAAGATATAATTGGAACTGGTATGCCTAAATATAAACCTGTTATATAATACTGACCAAAGTAAAACTTGAAAGGCAATGTTCTGATGTTTCTGAAAAAGAAATAAATCCAATTTATTTGAGATGAACAATTTGGCATATTCACTAGAAGACAAACTACCTATCATGCAAAGTGGGGTTTAAAACAATACTGATGAAAACTGACTTCCATTTAGACTGTTTCTGCAGACTTACAATACTGAAATACTGTTTCTTCTTCAACATGAATGCAAGAAGGGCCTCGCTTATCTTCGTATACACATATCTACACGTTCAATTTTACGTTCTCTGGCTTCACCTAACTTTTGCCTTTCCCCTTCGGTAAAAGCATCAAAATGGCTGTTATTACAAGCCATTTGGGGTTCCTGATTTGTTTACCAGAGCTGCCTGACCAGGTGTTGATTAATGGTTGGTTGTTTAAGGTGTCTGTCACTGAGAGGGGTCATTGTGATAGGTCGGCAAGATGAAAGCTTCATTTTTTTCCCCAGGTCTTTGAGAGAAGGAAGAGTAAAGGAATAGAATTAAGAGCTAGAGGTGTAACTTCAAAGCGAGTTAGATGTGAAAGCTTTCAAACAGTTTTACATCTTTCAGTTTAGCCAATTTTACATCACAGGATCACAATTTGTGAAGCATCTGAAATACAACTACAGTAAAATATGAAATCTTGCTCACAGCTGTTTAAAGTACCTGAAAGCTTTGCGTCACACATAATTGCATCAGGGGTTTTGTATGCTGGCTTTGAAACATTATTTCTGCTTCAACTGTTTTTATGATTCAAAATCTACATCAGCTACGAGCTCGCATGTCAAGAGTCAGCTCATCAAGAGGGCTGATGTGTTAGTACAGAAGGGCTCTCTTTTTTTGAAGCAAAAATGAGAATCAGATTACTGTCTGTCATCACTGATCCATCTCCAACATTTTCCCCCAAATTCCATATATCCATTAAGGCTCTGGTCTCTTGGCTTAGCTGGGATGAAAGAATCCCTCTCCAAGAAACAAGGGATTATTAGGAGTAATTTGTCTCCTGTTGGGCCTAAAAAATTGGTTTCATCTCGAGATGAGGGGTTAAGAGAGAGAGTTGTTGAGGAGAGCTTACAGGGGAGGGATGAGAAGAGCCAAAGAGAGAAAGAAACACAGGCATTAACAGACTGTATATAATAAACTGACTAAAATAAAAATGTTAAGATTAATCAATGATCAATGATTTCTGCACTCAAAAAGAATCCTGAAACAATTTTAGCAGTCATTTTCTCCTAAACCATCAAAACATATGCTAATGATATTGTGTTGTATTCACTACAGTGCTATTCATATTATTTCATTTTTTACAATCCACTGTTTAATCAAGCCAAAATGTATTTGCTGACAAACTAGCAAGAGTAAGTAAAGCTAGCAAAATGCGAAACAAAATGTGGATTTTTCAAACAAACACAACGGTAATACATGCAAACATAAATAAATCCACACGCACTCACACCCAGAGACTAGTTTATAATGTTTTGTTTAACTCCGATAGTTAAAAAGTCATTTTAAAGAAAAACAAGACCATTCAGACTAAATTGGAATATGTGCAAAATGTAATCTTTAGATCTGTTCTTGATCCCAACACACCTTAATCAGATGGTTAAATTGCCTCCTCAGCAGGCAGTTAGGTTCGATGGGGTCCTGTTGAGTACCTAATTATTTGATTCAGGTGTGTTGAAGCAGAGATATGTCTAAAAGTTGGAGGACATCAGCCCTTGAGGACTGTACGTGTTTTATATTGACATGTAACGGGAGTAGGCAGGTACAAAAAAATTATTGAATTCACACATCGACACAAACACCATCAGTAGTCCTACCAAAAGAAATAAAAATTTATAAAATAGCAGAAGAGTTTTAACAAAACTTTGACCACATCCCAATACAGTTTGCATTTGTTCATTCTAAAGACCCTATAAATGCTGTATCATTTTCTAGATACAACAAAATAGGAGCCCTGTTAAGTTAAGGTTTTTGGACTGATACACAAGCTTTATATTATTGATATTTGATATTGAGTCTAAAAATCTAGAGTAAATCGTAAAGAAGAAAATCTGAAGGCAGAAGATACTTACTTATTCAATACCTCTGTACCATTGACTCATCCTCCTATGCTATATGAAAGTAAAAAAGAGACCATGTACTGAGGTTAAATTAATAGTAAAATTATTATTAATAATTAATATTCAATTCTAATTATATAGCGCTGATTCACAACAGATGTCATCTCAAGGCACTTTACAAGAAAAGTAATTTCAGTACAATCATAAAAACATTCCTATCAGTTTTAGTAAGTTTTCTATTTAAGGAATCCCAGCAGATCGCAATATTTATGTTACTATAGCAAGCTGGAATCACACATACAATTATTATACTTAAAATGGCAATAATATATGGTGTAGTAGATATGTCATTTGTTTTTTGTCATCAGAAATCACACTCCATCTTGCCTGCTACAATATAGAAAAATAGAGGACAGAAGAACAACAAATTACAGATCTCCTAAAGTTGCAGCACCAAGGACAGTGCCAGATAAACGAGCGTTCAGTCAAAATGTGCTTAGCGGTTTCTTTGGATTTTGTGGCTGTTTTTCTGTTTATTTAAGCTCATTTGCACTGAGCTCATCTGTCTTGAATAACTGAAAAATTAAAGAAAACGAGAGAAACCATAACAGAAAGACAGACAAAGTATGTTATTTGTTATTAAATGTTATTTGTGTGTGCATGACCCTGTGTTGTGTTTTTGCACTTGTCTGATTTTGCAGTGATCATAACCTGCACTCATGTGTATATTAATCTGTTTATTTTATTTTTATTTATTGCATGGTTAGAAATGTTTATCTTATGTTTGCACAAAGTACCGCATCAATTTCCTACTGTTCACACATATGGCAATAAAACCTTTCTGATGCATGTGGCATTGTATCTTAGTCAGTGGGAAAATAGAAAGGAGAGAAACTCTGTCTTTGGTAATACAATTTGCTTTATGTTCCCTCCTGGTGTTATAAATATTTCCCTACTATAACATTGTTGAATTGATTCTTTTTGAACAACTGACTTGATTAGAAGGCAAATATAAAAGCTAAAAGTTACAAATCTTCACTGTGACAAACCTTCCTTTGTTTAGCAAATTTGCTGTTCTTTTGTAACATTTATTTATAATTACACTAATTCATACAGATTTGTCCTTTAGTTGATCATGCTAGAAGAACAGAAGACTAAAAATATCTGGTAAATCTTTGTGTCTTGTACTGATTGCATGATTTTGTAGAACTCCACTATTTTAGTTTTCTTCCAGTTCCTCATTAGTTTTTTTTTCAGTTTTAAACACTTTTCTCTCTCCTCTTCTGTCTCTGTATTCCCTCACCTCACGTCTGCTCCTCTTTTTTTAAATTCCCACCTGTCCTGTTGCTACTCTGTGTGCCCTTGTCTCATCTTCATCATCTGTCTTTATCCTCCTTTATTTCTCCACAGAGTTTCAGCCCTCTCTGTGGCTTTACTATGTAATTAATTCTTAATTAGAACACTTGTTTCTCTTTGTTTCTTAAAGATGCATGTGTGTATAAGAGCATTTTCAGACCTCTTAGCAGAGCAGTTATTCTAAGTGGCTTCTTAACTTCCCTCCTCTGATTGGTTGTGTATAAAAAGAGGTTATTCAGTGCGAAAAAAGAAACTGGAAAAATCAATGCTCTGTTAATTAAACCATGCTCATACACATGCCCAATTCATTTAAAGGTTTACATTTTACATAATCTGTCATCTATTCCTTTTCTTCTTTTTCACACATTTTGAGCTTTTTTTACACTGTTATCTCTCTGTGTGTTTGTCTTTTAGCAGTGCTAACTAATTCAGATAGTCAGACAGATGCTGCGTATCAATCTATTATTCAAGTAATTTACCAGGATTTCTCAGCTTGCTTACCACCAACATGTTACAGAGATTTTTGCAAGGAAATTATTTACCAGCTTTCTTACTGAGTTGGAGTTGGGAGATGAGTGGGATGGTTTAAACTGAACTGTCCCAGAGAAAACATTTTTTTTTACAGTGGTCTCACTGTGGCTAGATAGTTTATCGGAGATGGTAGTTTCAAAGAAAACGCAGAAATGGTCAGATAATGCAATATCAATTACCGAGATGTTGGACATATTTAAACCTTTGCTGATAATTAAGTCCAGAGTGTGTTCTCGATTGTGTGTTGGATGTTTGACATGCTGGGTCAAGCCAAAGTTATGAAGAGTGTCACCTAATGTTTTTACTAGTCTATCTTGGGGGTTGTCGGTATGGATGTTGAAGTCCCCCACAATGTGCCACTCAGCCACACTGCCAGACAGGAAACATTAGAGAAAAAAAAAAAAAATAATGTCCCCCACAATGATTAATTGGTCATAGTCAATCCATATTATGGAAAGAAGGTCGCTGAAATCATTAAATAAGTTGGAGTTATGTGTTGGGGGTTTATACTGTATAAACTTAGAAATATAGCTTTGTTAGGCTCATTTATTTGGGTGGCTAGGTATTCAAAAGAGTGAAATGTGCCCAGAGATACCTTTTTTAAAGTTCATTGAGTAACAAAAAATTGTGGCTATGCCTCCATCTTGTCTGTGTTTCCTTCTCTCACTTAAAGGAGCATGGAGCAGAATGAAGAAACGAAGCTCACGAGCGACGTGGCCGGCACTGCAAGTAACTGCAGCCAGCCGCACGGGAGCGGCCACAAACGTTTCACAAAAAAACATACCTCTTCACAGTGACATACTTCTTTTACTTAGTGTCACTTTTTAGTGGGTTGTGAGTCGTCCTTGGTCATTTCCTAGTTGCAGAAGAATCCATTCTCACAATTGAATCAATGGAGGTCTGCGACCATTTTTCATCCTCTTTTAAAGCTGTCGAGAACGCACAAGCAGTGTCAATTGACATCACACCCGTAGGAAAGAGGACAGCGCGGAAAAGTTTTGGCCCCCGAACTGCAGCACATTTTGCAGCACACAGCCAGTTTAAGAAAATGGAACGATATGTGGGTGGGCTCATTCTTTTTGGTTTATAACGCTTCATCACCCAACAGCATTAAAAAACTGGACATGGATGTTTACTTTATTTACAAATCCTGCCCCATGTTCCTTTAAAAAAATTGTAATTTGGAGGAGTAGATTCCATTAATGCAGATGTTTCATTATTTACGTCTGGCCAGGTTTCTGACAAAAAGGGCGGCGTGTACATTATGTTCAGCAATGAATTTCCTGATAGAGCCCTAATGCTTAATAAAGCTAATTTAGGTAGTTTATTGATGGGTAGCTGAATCTTCTGACAGGTTATCAATTTGAGATTTGGTTTAATATGAGAGCATTTGGTTTTAGCTTTTTGTTTTCTGCTGCTTATAAGCACTGAAATGCTAATCTCGGGGAGGCCGGGCAACTTCTGGGAGGCGATGGGAGTAGAATAACTGACCAGTTCAGATGTCTTTTATTACCAGTTGGGGCATAGCCGGAATACATCCAGTGTTAGTCACAGGAGCCTGATGTAGTCCAAGTTTCGGTGTTAGTTTTGCCCCAATTCTAATTTGTGGCTTCTGTCTCAGAAGTTTCTAAAGGGAGAATCATTTGGTGTAGGTGAGTCGGATGCCATTGGAATACTTGTAGAATGCTGTGGTCAGCGCCCTACTTTTTTGCTCGCTGCTGGTGCAGTCATTGAAGAGGTAGGAAGTGTTTGTTCTCTGTTAATCTCTGAAGGTTGTGCATCTGTTTGGGATGGTGGCGTCATCTTGACTTGGTGTGTTTGGGGAAGTATTTGGTCTCTGGTAGTATCACGAGCAGTACTTCGTGGTCAGCCCTCTGGTGTTTTATCAAGTATTTAGCTCTCTGGTTTAGATAACAGAACATGTTTGAGGTCAGCAGTATCACTCCAGCTTTGTTGAGATAATGGTGGTTTTCCCTGAACAGATGCAGTGAATCTGTTTTTCAGCGGGATTCCAGGGGGAGTAATATCTCTTGTTTTGGGCTGGAATTTTTTTTCTTTTCAATTCAATTCAATTCAAAATTACTTTATTAATCCCAAAGGGAAATTAAATGTTGTTGTAACTCATTATGCAAGTTCCTTCGAAGGTTTCTCGTAGATGCTGATGGCTGTGGGTAGGGATGATCTCCTGTAGCGCTCTGCAGATCTGAAGAAGCCTCTGACTGAAGACGCTCTGTAGTTGTATGACAGTCTGATGTAGAGGATGCTCTGGATCTATGGCGTCTTCTTTTCAACTCATCAGGGTTTTGTGGCTGTAGTTGAGGTATTATTTGAGCTTTTGTGATGTTAATCAGCTGCTGCCAGTTGTAAACCACCTTGTTGCCATGTTTATGCATCATAACAAATGTCCAAAAATATCTTCCTCAAAAATATTTATCTTCCTCAGAGCAGGTGTAGATGTTTCAGTGCACTTTAAAGCCGGCCAGTGTTCATCAAACTGTGAATGGGGTGTTCCACCCATTAAGCGCCATTTGGCTGAGGGAGTAGTGTTGTTATGTGGCCTCTGTGCGAGACTGTTGGACCATTCTCTGGAGCAGTTTGTCAAAGTCCTCAGCTGAGCAAAATGCCATTTTGTTAATCCACAGTACTTAAAAAAACAGAAGAAATCCAAAAAAGAGATGCAGTCTAATACAGTAGCTCCAGAGGCTAGGTGTATAAAGTAACAAAAAAAAACTAAGAAAGGGAATAAGACGAGAGACTGGGAGAGATCAGGGGGCCAGGCAAGGCAAGGCAATATTTGGATAGCACACTTTAAACAACAAGGTAATTCAAGTTGCTTTACATGATTTAGGGATAAAGTAAAAATAGCAATAAAACACAGACAAAGCATATGAGACTTAAAAAACATATCCTGAATTTAGGATATGGTAAAAACAGCAATAAAGCATGAAGTACACACAAAATATATGATACATGAAAACATTACTCATTACTCAAAGGTAACTCTAAACAGATGGGTTTTTGGCTGTGATTTAAAAGTACTTAGTGTTTCAGCAGCTTTGCAGTTGTCTGGAAATTTGTTCCAGATTAGAGAGCATAGAAACTGAAAGTTGCTTCTCCATGTTTGGTTCTATTTCTAAGGATGTTGAGTAGACTGGAATTAGAGGACTTAAGTGGTCTGGGAGAAGCTGCTCCTCCTTCAGCAGCCACCAGAGCATTCACTATAAAACCCCACTAGAATGGTTAGGTTTGATTTCAAGTTAATCAGATTTACTGTGGTTCATGGTGTAGGAAATACTATATGTGGAAATTAGTGGTATGTGTTTTTTTTTTTAAAGCAAACAAGAGAGACAAAACTGAACTAAAATTAAGGTGAACAATCATTGTGTTAAAATGTTAATGTAACCAACATTTGCTCTTGGCCGTGTGTATGCTGTATTTTGTTTTATTTCAAGATTTTACATAGAGTTAACTTGATGTTAAAAATGCAAGATGACTTTAAAACAAATTGGAAAACTATTTAACACTGGCAATGAGGGACTTTGTAACAAAGATGTTCAATATCTATTTGTTAAAAGACTAATTACCAGAACCTGATAGACTGTCAAATTGGAAGAGCATGCTCTATACTTGGGACACAGAATAGATTTTCTGCTTTAGTTGAGATACAATTTTATATTGTTTAATCAGTAATACTTCCTTGTTGAGCAAGTGTAAAACAGAGTTAATTACCTGCTGTAGGATAAAGTACTGTAGGAAGTCAAAAATGTATATAAGAAGTTCCACAAATTCCTGCAGGACTGAAGAAAGTTTCAAAGAAAATTAGAAACAGGAGAGTCAAAGCACCCAACGTTATCATGAATGACTGATTCAATTTTTCTCTCCTGAACCAAATCTAAAACTGAAGAATAAACTTCTTCATACTTAGTTACATAACCCCATTTGGGAAAAGTTCAGTCTTACAGCAGGTTCTTCATGGACCACAAAAGCAGCAGTATCAGAGCAGTTAGAAGTGTGAGCACATGACCTGATTCCTAACTCTGGATAATAACTAACCATTTTAGACACACTATTGTACAACTTTAATACCACCAGAAAATAAATAAATAAATAAAATGACTAAAGTTGGAAAAAGAAAAGATGAAATGGGAAAACAATCTGATGGGCTGGGGTAAAAGGAGATAAGAGAGTGCAAAAGTAGGATTTATTAAACTCACAGAGAACAAACAGAAGTTAATAATTTTTATAAGCAGAAACCACGCTTATAAAAATTGAGAAAAGGGAATACAACAAGACTATTTAAGTGAGATCATAGGAGGGTAATAAACATCCTGATCAAACAGCAAAACACAAGCAATCATAATAATACAATTTATACAAGCTGATGAAAACCAAATCTGTTTTTATCTGCCTCTGCCTGTTATTTTTAAAAATTCAACATCAATGACGATGTTGTGAAAAAGTTTTTTCTCCCTACAGATTAATTCAGTTTTTGCTTTTTGTCACACTAAAATGTGAACATTATTAAACAATTTGTATATCAGATATACAACAATAAGCTGAGTAAATACAAAATAACACCTTACAGTTTATGATAACACATTAACCCAGGCATGCTCAGCATGGGAGATCACTGCAAAGTTAATGACTCAATGCAATTCGCTGTCCATTGACTCCACATGCTTGTTCACATAAAGGGATTGCTGAAAAGAGATTCAGTCTATTCAGTTTATTTATGCAAAGCCAATTTACAACACATGTAATCTCTAGGAACTTTACAAGACAAGCCATTTCAATTCAATCATACATACATTCCAGTTGTTCATTCAGTTCATAATTCCAATCAGTTTAAGTTTTCTATTGTAAGGAACCCCAGCAGATTGTATCGAGTCATTGACTTGCAACATTTACTCCTCCTGAATGAACATGTAGCGACAGTAGATAGTCGTCCGTGTTGTGCCGTTGACTTCACAGCAATCCCTCCTACTGAGCAAGCTTGTAGCGAGTGAAAAAACTCCCTTTTAATAGGAAGAAACTCCAGCAGAACCTGGCTCAGTACGAGCTGCCATCTGCCATGACTGACTGGTGGTTTGAGAAGACAAAGCAGAGACACAAAAAGAAAAAAACTGATCTAGGAGCACTTTCCATGTTAAAGAAAGTAAAAAGTTAAAGACAGGAGAGGGATTAATTGCAGTTACATAGAGCATCATCCCAGCCAATGCCCCAATCCAACAAGGCATCACAGCCGAGTAGAACGCCAGACCAGTTGTAGCTTCTATGGAGAGTAAAACACTGAAAGAAAACATAAAGTTAACAGTTGAAATACAAGCAAATAATGCAATTGGAGAGCAGTGGAAGAAGAAAGTAGCAGAGTGAGGAAAAGTGATCAGTCTGTCCTCCAACAGTCTAAGCCTATAGCAAATATAACTACAGAGATAGCTCGGGATAACCCAAGCCACTCTAACCACAAGCTTTATCAAAAAGGAAAGTTTTAAGCCTAGTCTTAACAGTAGATGGAGTGTCTGCCTCATGGACTAAAACTGGGAGCTGGTTCCACAGGAGAGGAGCCTGATAACTAAAAGATCTGCCTCCCATTCGTCTGTTCAAAATCCTAGGAACGACCAGTAAACCTGCAGATGGGAGCGAAGTGCTATGTTGGAACATATGGAACAATTCAATGGATACATTCTGATGGGTTCCCCTTAACAGAAAATTGTTCATAGTTGGCATGATACAATGAACTTGATTGCACTTTTTTATAACTAGAATCGAATTGGAATATATGGATGTATGCATAAATATGTTTGCATATTTGTATAAGTCTTGTACACTGTACCACCGACAACTTATCTGACCAATTCTAGTTTCAGAGTGAGATGCAGCACTCTTTTGATAACGGATTTACAAAATGCAGTGACAGTGTTTCCATGTCAATATTGTGGTGGCCAGTGGTATGAAAAAAGTATGTGGCAAAAAAGAAATAAAAAGTTTTGTCACAATTTTAGTGTTCTGTATTAAAATGAAACTAACTTTCCAATTGAAAGGGAAATGGTGGAAAGAGCTATTTAGTGGATGTGTAGTGCTTCATGTAACAGTCCTTCAAGAGAACAGAAACAAAGAGGAAGATTTGTGTATATCTCAATGATGTTTCTCAACGAGGCAACTCAAGATAGACAACTCAACCATATAAATATAGTATTTATAGAGGGTTGACATTAAGAAAGCAACAGTTCAGTTAAAAATGATGGTGGTAGTATGATGCTGTGAGGTTCCTTCCTGCTGGATACTGACACCAAACATCAAGCCGGAACTACAATGGAATGGTTTAGATGAAAGCATATATGTAAGTGACCATTTCTGAGTCCAGAGATAAAATCAATTGTGAAACGATTGTTAAACAAAAGATGATTGTCAACAGATGTTTTCTGTCAAATCTGACTAATCCTAAAATATTTTGTTAAACAGAATAGCCACGCATTTCAGTCTCTAGATGTGTTTTACTGGTAGAAACTTACCACAGAAGACTTGGAGCTGGAATGGCTGAAAAATATGGTTTTACAAAATATTGACCCAGAGTACAAATGCAAGCCACATTGTGATATTTTAGGCATGAAAGTTTGCAATACTTTATTATATTTTGGACAATGGAATAAAAAGCGCCCAGTGAGAAGTTCTGGGAGCTTGATATATTGTTTTTATCAAAATCCTACAAAAAATCTTTTCCACAACGTTATCCCTGACCTTCCGGCTGTGTTCTTTGTCCTTTTTTTGGCAGTCTGTTCCCAAATGTTCATTATGAAACCTCTGAGGCATTCAGGGAACTGTATTTTTACTAATAGTTTGGGGATCTGCCTACAGATTAGGTTATTTATGAAGGCAGCTGGTTGCAAATTTGAAAGCCATAAGTTATTTTCCTTCAACTTCACCTTTCTCATAAAATCCCAACAAGTCACATTGACATTAGTGTTTGTAACATCACAAAATAATAAACATTTCAAAGGGAACAAATACAAGGGAATGAATACAAGAAACTTTATATTACACTTCATCAAGCGTCAAACATTTCCTGATATGTATAAATGTTCTTTTTTAGCCCCTTTACTACCACACAGCATTTTAAGAGACAAAAAAGACACTATATAGTCATACCAACAGAAATCTGTAAACAGAGTATCATTGTTTTACCTGCATTTTCCTTGGCCATATTGCATAAAAGTCTTAACACTTTGCTGCAATTTGCTTGTAGTCACTTTTGTGCAGCATTAACACACGCTAATCTCAGCTCTGTCCCCAAGAAGAACATTAGGCCTGACAGCACTTTGTGGGTGTGAACACTATGTGTATGTTGTTTGTGTGCATATCCAACCCTTGCTTGCCCTGTTTGTATTCATAAAGGAATGACAAACGTTAGGTGTGTCCTGATTGACCCAGAAATACAGCGATTGACTCTCTGATACCCCACAGACTTGTTAGTACTTCATTAGAAGCTCCAATTAGTGTCATGTCTAACAGGCAGGTGGAGCAGGCAGAGACAGTCTGAAATTGGTCACAGAGGTGAAGAGGCTAATAATACACTTGAGTCACCAGAACTGGACTCAGAGAGTCATGTAATAAGGAACTGAAGAATTGCATTATCTGTATCTTTTTTTTCCTCGTAGGTAAAACATTCAATAAACATAATTAATTGCAGATAAATTTAGATGCACAGTATTGCAATCTTTTTCTTTTCTTTTTTTCCTTTTTTTACGTGTCCAGTTTGGCAGTGTGGAGCTCAGAATTTCTGTCTGAGTACCAAGTAGCAGCCCAACAGATTTACTTTCACAACCGGAGCACTACAGCTTTTGCTATAGTACTCCACTTGATATATATGTGTGAGAAATCTTTATTATGAATTGCTGTGGGTTTTATTTTCTAATGTTATGGGCACGGAGATGGAAAATAAAGGGGAAGAAAGAAAGAAGATGAAGAAAAGAGGTAGGAAACAAAAAGTCAAGAGAGAGAGAGAGTGAGTTGAAAATACAAAAGAGGAAAGGGAACAAAGAAAACACAGGAAAACATCGAAGTCTGCCTCCATACCCACAGGATGGCAGAGAAAGGGGAAAAAACAAAAACAAAACAAAAAAGGTACATCGACAAAACAAACCAAAAATTGTGAACTAAGAACTACAGAACCACATCACACAAAAATAGATATTAAAATCCAACAACAATATCACTGAAAAGCTCATGGTACCAATTAATCAAGATCTAGTAATGATAACCTCAGCCCAAGAATATATCTGTAAACACCAGAGACCCCACACCTATGTGTGTGTGAGCATGCTGATGCATATAAGGTTTCTCCATAAGAATGTTCGATAGCTGGTGTGAGCAGCCATCAATCCATCTCCCAGGAATCGATGCAGACATGAAGGAGATTGGAGCGCGGGGCCGACCGCATCCCCCAAGAGAGGAGCAGAGGAGAACCCCAGGGGCTACTATGCAGGGGCCCGGGGGGCCGCAGCGACGAGCCCACGGGCTCCGCCGGCAACCGGCTGTGCTAGGGGCGGGCCCGTCCATGGACCGGGAGAGTCGCGGCCCAGGGGCGCCCCGCCCCCCAGCAGGGACCCGACCAGAGATCGGCCGCTGGCCGCCACCCGCCTCTGCCACGCCAGGCCAATCCCCACCGCCAACATCCCAGCGCCCCACCCATGCCCCACGTCGGGGCGCCCCTCTGCTAGCCGCAGAGGATGGACGGCATCCCCAGGCCAAGCTCAGCCAGCACCTGGACACCAAGTTGTACCAGCTCCTGAGTCCTGATCCCATGCAACGCAGAGCACTGAGACCAGGCATCCAACAAAGGGCAGGGCCAGTCTAACCCGCCAATGAACCGACCATGCATGATGCGCACGGAACAGGTGATCGAACAAGCAGAGATGCTGGATCCGTATCCCGCCGAACCACCAAACAGGCACCACCCAACAATCCCAAACCTGGCACCCCCGAAAGAGGTGCCCCAACCAACCAAAGGAAGACATCAGCCCAGCGCATCGGCTGACCGACACACCGCCCCCACCGGTCCAGGTGCACAACGTAGGGGGAGAGCAGCTGTCGCTAGATAGCAACAGCCTCCCCACCAGCAAACGAGGCCCCCAGCGCCACCTGCACATCGAAGGCCCCCACGCTCAAAACCGCTGCGACGTACCTGCCCAGACAAGGAGCTGACCCACCAGGCCGACATCCACCACCCCCATTCCCTGGCCGATACCCAGCCCTTGCGGACCGACCACTGCTGTTCAATCGCTCGGCAAGTGACCAAAAGCCACCAACCCGCCCTGCATGCCCACTACCCGGGCAGTCCACCAGCAAGTCTGACCAACCAAGACCCAGGAGCCAATTCCAGTGCAAAAAAGACTGATCAGGCCCAGAAATTCCGTCCAGCCTCCGCAACCAGCAGCCAGACACCCCAACAAGCAAACAAGGCGAGACGCCATACAGGAACCGGCGATGAGAATCGGCCCAGAGAGATAGGCAGCTGCACATGCCGGCCACCGGCCGGCCTCGACCCCCACAGGCTGGCACCGGCAACAGAGACCCCACACCGGCCGACCCCCAGCCAGGACCACAACCAGGGGCCCGGCGCCCCAGAGCCCCGAGCCCCCAGGCCCACCCCAGAACCTACCCAGGCACAGCACACAGTATTACAATCTTTAAAAATAGTTTTAATAAGTAAAGTTGGTTGATTTAAAAAAAATAGTCAGCCAGGTCTCAAAGATTTTTCCCCATCTCACTCAGAACAATTGGCACTGTGTTTCAAGCTTCCTAAAATCTATCTATTACCATAATTTATCTTGCAAGGTGAACAATACTTAACTATTGAGTAGATGATAATAATTCATAGGAACTTTATTTAAAGTGGGTGTCATTACTTATTCCTATTTAGGTGCTCTTTTTTTAAAGGTTTTTGTGGCCACATTGACCTTTACTAAAAGTGTACAGGCTTAGAGAAAGGGGAGAGAAGCAGGGGGAGAGACATTCGGCAAATGCCCCTAGGCCAGAATCTAACCCGAGACAGCCGCATCGAGGACTAAGGCCTCTGAACATGGGGCACCCATCTTAACCCACTGCGCCACACGACACCCCTCTTTAGGTGCTCTTTTACTTAAGACGTAAATTATTACTTCATCAGCACTTTATGAAAATCTTTTTAAAAAGCTCCTAGCATGAATTCACAACAGTGTGACACTGTGATTGTATAAGATACTTGACCTTATACAACTACAGTGTCATAGTGCTGGCCACCCACCAGTTGGTAGCTTTGATCAACTTGAAGCTTAAACTGATCATGATTCATCCTCCCACATTAAGTGAATTACATGACCAACAGCTGCTTGCAAATTCATCCTTGATTCCCTCACTGTTTTGTATAGTTTCTATGTAATTTTTGGAGACATGCTTTTGTTCTGATGAAACAAAAATAGAAGTGTTTGGCCATAATCACCATTTTCACATGGACAAAAAAATTGTATTTCAAATGAGCCCTTAGCCACCACATTAGATACAAAGTTCCTTAAAGATAACATAGTCATTATTTTTTAACTGACGATTGTGTGTGAGCAAGGTGGCCCTGCCACTTAGCTCAGTTACAGCATATAGCTTTAACTCTAAAAGATACAAGGGGAATGCATGTAAATCTCTGAATTTGAAAAAAGCAAAAACAAACTCTTTAGAATGTATTAGACGAATAATTCTGGCAGGCAGAAAATCCAGAAAGGGTTGCTCTGATTTAACATCAGAAAACATGGTCCTTTAATGCAATGCATGTAGTCTTCTGCTGTGCTGTTTTGTTTTGTCTGTCATAATACAGCATAAAATAAAGCCTTGTCATCATCATCATCATCATCATCATCATCGTGATCATCAAACTAAAATCTGTCTTTTCATCCGATAATGGGAACCCTACTTATTCTATCTAATAATTTTGTAAATAACTCTTGATTAAAAATAACTTTAAGACAAGCTGGGACAAAATCTCCTTTTCCTATTTGCTAATAACTTCTGACTTTGAAAGCATGGTCCTAAAATAGCTCCAAGTGGAAGCGCTAAAATGTCTCCTACTCAGTTTATAAATAAAAAGTCAGAAGTCAGATAAATCACAAGAAATATTTCAATGTTTCACCAGCACTTTACCTAGAGTAATTACTCTAAAAAAAATTAGATTTTTTTCTGTATCACACACAAAAACGCACACACCCACTTGCATGGACACTCAACAAAAGAGAATCAGCATAGACATACATTTAGAAATGCACACATCCACACACAGCTGCACTCCAACCAAATAAATGAGGCGGCACTCCTCGAGCCTAATAATCTGGCTGTAATTAACATTGTCATAGTGATAATAGCCATTTATCCCTGACAAATCACGCACACACATACACACGCAAAGCTTCTTTCGAGTCTAGGCAGCTTGCCCAGGTGTCAGCGCCGTCATCTGTTTCTGTCACTCCCCAACCTTTTTTCCTGTTCTCTTCCCTTTCTCTCATTTAACCTCCTTCAATCTTGTCTTAAATATTTGCACTTGGCTTTTTTAAATTTAATTTTCTTTACCTATCCTGTCAGCTCTCACTTCCTTTTCAATATCCAAACCCTATTATACTTCTTGTTCACATCTTTCTATCACTTTGCTCAGCTTGCTGCAATCTGTCTCATTTTATGATTCCTTTTATGGTTTGGTGCTGCTGATCTCCTTGAGGTGTTGGCAACAAAAACACAATAAATGCAAATTCAGCAGCCTCATCTGAGGTGAAATAAGCAAACTCTGGAGTGCAGATAGACTTCAAATTATACCGTTTGCAACAAGTATAAGGGGATTTGAATAAGAGGAATGCAAAGGAGCATTGAAAATCAGGACATCTGCATTGGGTAATCTACAAGCAAACAATTTAAAGGAATGTAATAGTTGAAACAATAAGTAGTGCTGGCAAATAAAGGTAGACAGTTGGGGCTGTGTGTGGCCAATTTTGTGTAGGTAGCTTAGAACTGTGACAGGAGGTTCCGGTGTCATGGTTTATGAGGTGAAACAGCAAATCTCTAAAAACACTAAATAGTCGGATTCATAGAAAAAGATGTAGAGAAAACTTGAGAGAAAATGAGATTTTTAAAAGTTGAAAACACAAAACTCTTTCTTGTTTAACAAATAAGACAAAAAATGTCCCACTGTAGTTTTCAAGAAACTGCAGAAGAACATTTTCCATCCATTTAAAATCTTGCTCATGGTTTTTTTCTTTTTCTCGCATCAAACACACAGGATCAATATTTTTTTTTTAAGTTATTGGAACTGCCCTCTGAGAAAAGACATACATGTTTTTTATTAGAAGTAACAGACATGGGGAATTAAATGGATATTGATGACAGAAAAGTCTTTACAATAGAAACTCAGTCTTGGCTCATTTTAGTAAACACTAGTGACTTTTGTTTCACTGGCCTGTCACTCGGGTAAATTACAATATCAGTTCAAGTCACACTTGATTCACTTCACCAGGACCCTATTTAAAGACTAACTGTTTCTCGGATTTCTCACTGGAACTAATAAAACCTAAGCAATTGGGCTTTAACACTATAAAAGATGTCCTTACTGTCACATTTTCATGTTTACCCTTAAAATGTGTTCAAATATGTCTGTATTTTGCATGATGTGAAATCAAGAAA
Source organism: Valencia hispanica (assembly GCA_963556495.2). Taxonomy (NCBI): domain Eukaryota; kingdom Metazoa; phylum Chordata; class Actinopteri; order Cyprinodontiformes; family Valenciidae; genus Valencia; species Valencia hispanica. The sequence continues at coordinate 45,953,619 of OY747704.1, forward strand.
CTATTAATAACACTAGAAAAGAAGCCCCCCCCCTAATTGTATCTAATTGTAAGTTGTTGTTTTTAGATTCCTTGACCATGAAAATATACTTTTAGCAGCTGGGTTTACACTGATATCATTATTAGATCAGTAGTAATTCACAAAAATCACTTTTTTGGTAGTGGCTGTTTTCATATAACCCCAAAATTATAATCACTTGTTCCTGGTCCCATTGCAAACATTTCCAAAATATTTCATCAAAATCCACCTTTAACTTTTTGAGTTATGTTGCTAACTAACAAACAGAGACAGACAAACCAACCCTGGCAAAACCATAACCTCCTTGGTGGAGGTAACAATGTACAGATATGCCTTGTAGCAGTGATATATTCTATATTTTCTAGCCACATACACTACTAAACACACCTAATTTAAAGGAAGAACTTGAATGCATAGTTAGACTTTTAAACTACGAAAGTAATATGAGGTTAAGATAAGACCATGGATACACAAAGTCCTTGCAAAACACAACTTTTGAGCCTTTTTGTGATATTGGTATTTGTTTATGGTCTGCATTAATAAATTTGGGCTATGAATAATCTACTATTGCAGAAATACAACAGCTGATTGCAAAAATTTGAGGAAAAGAAATTAGGTATAGAAACCGAGTTTAGCTTCTTTGACCAAAAAATAATTCCCACGTTTAACAGTGGCAGAATACTTCCCAGTATTTACCTTGTCCGATCTGTTTATGTCTTTTTGTCATCAGCAAGTAAGTGTGTGGTCCTGATCTCATATTGAACAGTTAATTTTGATAAGGGACCAATAATCATAAGTAAAAAAATAATCATTGTTTCTCTGTTTATAAGATTTTGGCAATTACTTTCCCCAAAAAGGAAAGGAGATGGGAGACATACTGCAAATAACATTTACCTTTTGATTTGAAGGTTAACTCATACCTTAGTTCATTGGTATAAAGTAGGCCTTCATTTTGAAAAAAATTGTTTTGTGTATTTGGTAGGGCTCTTAAACGATAAAAAATTTTAATCTAATTAATTACCGGGTGGCTGTGAATTAATCACGGTTAATTAACATTCCTAAATATGACTGAAAAACTATTCTGGGTATCAGTTAAGGACAAAACCAGATGTTTTTGCTCTTTTTTTCAAGGAAATAAAGGACAGATCCGTGGAACCTTTGTTTTGAACTCCACAATCACATTTACATTTTTACCTATTTATCTTTTAGCCAGTTGCTAACGCAAACTAACTGGTTAACATTTTCTGAATGTAAAGCTGACTGTTTCTTATTAATATTGGACAACGATGAGCATCCACTTCATGAGACTATCCTACAACAACAAAGTGTTTTCAGTCAAAAACTTCAACAGTTTCGCTGCAACACAGACTGCTACAGGAGATCCTTCCTGCCCACAGCCGTCAGGATCTACATAAATTCCTTGAAGTATTAAATAGCATGAGCTAAAACAACACTTTAAACCATTTTTGACTTAAATTTCTATTCTTCTGAACAATAGAGGGATTATTTGCTTATCAACATGAGCTCAAATGGTGTAGAATCTAACCTTTACACAACTCGTTCCCACTGTAATCATTTGTGGTTATCTTGTAGCTGCAGTGTGGGTTAGCTATGTTAGCATGTTTGTTAGCCAAGGCTTACCTGATCTTAAGTTATCGCTGCAGATTGTAGCCTTTTTAATCATCTGCTCGTTCCAATCGCATCTTCTGATCTTGTCTCTTTTTGCAGACTAAACGTACAGTAGAGCAGGGAGTGACATAGACTGATAATCCCTCTATCTAGCAGAGAAGAGATGTTCACATGGAACTGTGGATGCAGTTCGGATCTGCAATGCTGTTTAAGTGAGGAGCACTAAACGCAGCATGGGCTGAATTGTAGGATAAAAAGGGCAGGTCATACTGTGCATGTGTTAATTGCGTTAACAAAATTAATTGCGCTAATTCTACAAATTAACCAACCAGTGTTAACGTGTAAATTTTGACAGCTGTAGTATTTAGATCTACTACCATTATAAGATTGAAGACAGTTATAAAATTGCCAGCTTTCTATTATTTTTTTGTAAAAACCAGTAAGATGGTTTTAATATTTATAACTTACAATACAAATTTCAGTAATTTACAACAAGCAAATCAGAATGGCACACACTTAACTGATAAACTGACTAAACAGTTATATTCTTTATTAAAATAATTTAATTTATGGTACATACATTGAAATTGATGCTTGATTTTATTTTTAAAATCTTTTTGTTTAACGTATTTTGTAGATACTATGTTTCTGTTGCGAGCAATTAATGATAAATTAAACTATTCACCAGACCCTGCCACCAATATAGACATTCAAACACAATAACATACACCAAAATGAGCAATGCATTTGACTGTGCCGGTAAAATCACACCTAAGTACTTACCAATTATTCTGTCTTAGCTGACTCTTGAAATGCACAAACATGCTTGTTGATGTCTGAATTAGATCCATGAACAGAAATCACTGTTTTTATGCATGCTGAAAAAAGATGTTCTGAATGGCAAAATTAGCTACTAAATATCAGAAACATCATTACTCTCGATGCTAAGATGATCCCTTACTGCTTCAGTAATATTTATACCTAAATTTAATATTTATGCATTAAACTAAGATAGATTGGTTCAGGTCTGGTGCATTTTGATGTAAGCTAGTCAATTACTATTTCTCTTCATTAAAAATGTATACTTGAAAGCACATAATTATTATTTTTATGATCTTCTGTAAACAAATAATAACACAACTGAATGAACAAAAGTGTCTTTCTATTCATTTCTCAACCCCCCCTCCTCCTCCTATTTGTTAGGGCCATTGCTTTCCTATGTTTTTCCAGCCATACATATACTACCAATAATGATTAGGCCTGCCAGTTATTCTTTGTGCTCCATTTTTCAAATTCTCTCAGGTTTTTATGGGACAAACTGCACACCATGACAAGCATCTCAAACTTTTCCACTATTGTAAAGTTGATTAAATACAGGGACAAAACTGGTTCTTTCATTGGGAAAAGTGTCATTTCTTTATGCAATAATGATTTTTAGCTCAGTGTTTGGTGGCTTTAAAAAATTTGTGATTCTTCACCATCTTTTAAATACAGCACAGTGCACTACATATAGCAGCCCTAAACTAGGATGTTACATTGAAAAGGTACAAATATCTGGGGGGAATGTGTGCTGCATGGAAAACAAACTTCTAAGAACACTAAATAATAAACCAGCTCTGCCAAGGAAATTAAACTGAATCAGTAACATAACAACTATCAGATTTGCATATTTACTCATTATCATTGTTGTATTAAGGTATTATATAATACAATTAACAATCCACATACATACATGACCTGTAATTTCCTTCGTAGGTATCCTGGTGTGGTTTTTCAGTTTCCAGTAATAACAACAAGACAACGATTTGTCAACATTGGCTTTCTAAAATTGAAAGTTTTGCATAAATTTCCATGTTAGATTTTGGTTCATGCTAACCTGCCTTTTTAGACCTTCTTCTAGAGGGCTAAAAGTAAAAATGATAAATACAGTTGTGAAGATACCAATGTAATAAAACACTTTAAACTCATAAAATAATAAACTAAGATCAAACTATCAGTAACTGTTATAAAATTATACCATTAGAGATATATTTTTTTAATATTCCCTTGAGATAAACTATTTAGTAGTATTAGCTTTGAATTGGACTCAACTTGGAGAGTAGCCCTTTGCAGGTAGCTTTGAACAGAAGAAAAGATAAATAATGAGTGTGCTGCTTTTTCTTACAGTTTTAAACTGAATTAATTCAAACTTCTATGCTCTTATTAAATGATGGGCTGATTGCTGCCATTCCTTAAGGCAAACATTCACTGAGGAGGAATGCAAATAAATATTGCATAATGAATTAAATGGTGGTATCTGAATCAAATCACTTGTCTCTTCCTGTAGGCTATTTGTTCATTTCCTGTGAAAAGTAGTAAAAGAGTCAATTTCTCCATTAGCAGTTTGCCTAATTACTTAATTGCTAAGTCTGTCAATAGATGTAGTGGATTTAATGCATTTTTTTCAGCCATTTGCTGTTTTAGTTTTTACAAGGTGTAGTTAGTACTTGTATTACTTGTGTAAGCATGATCCTATCAGTTATAGAAAATAGCCAGGAGGCAAAAGACTAATTAAATGATGTTTTTAACTTGAAACGGTGTCCTCTTACTGTGGGGAAACACATTGACACCTGATGTAAAAGTGTGTTACTGCGTTTAGAGCTACATAGTATGTCACGTGCAATGCCTTTAATGAGTATGTATGCCCCTTGAACATTTTCAGATTTCATGGTATAACCACAAACGTTATTGTAGTTCACTGTGATTTTATGTTATGGACCATCACAAAGAAATGCACCATAAAGTGAACAGAAAATAATTTGCCTTTTCTCCAATTGCAGCTGTGTCTCTACCAGCTTCGCACGTTTAGACTAGGATCGATTCTATTTTTGCCGGACGCCAGAGCAAGTCCGCAGTCAATCTAGACAAATCACTAAGCATCAACATAGTATAGAACAACCACATTTCCGGGTGTCTTTCAAAATACATCAATAAAGATGGACTAGAAGTTTTTGTATGCATAACTATATTAATATAAACCCGCGTATATTTATACATATGTTGTCCAAAGTATCTTGACACAGAATAACAGAGAATAACTGTTCTTTTCTGTTCGTTTTCAATGCAATGAAGAATTTTGTTTTGACTTCCGCATTTATTACTGGCTTTTATCGCGAGATCGTGCAATTCCCGCGCATGCTTCTTTGAGTACCTCTGGGCTGCGGACCAGAGCGGAGCAGATGTAGAGCGCACGCAGTGGAAATTGCGAATGGCTGCGGAGTGCGTGGCAGACTGGAACAAAGCGGAGCGGATGCAGTGGAAATTGGGGGTTAGTCCGAATATATTGCATCTGTAGACATTGGTTCTTAAGTTTTTCCTCAGATTCACAATCAGATATAGGCCTGTGCTTTAACTGGGCCATTCTAATACATATTTGCTTTGATCTAAACCCTTCCATTGTATTTTTGTCTGTGTTTAGAGCTGTTGCCCTCCTTAAAAGTGAATCCCTACTACTCCTGGTTTTGATTGAGATTAATGCTGCATTTAGCTTTTTGCCATCAATCCGATGATTTACCAAATTTCTGCTAAAGAAAACCATACCCACAGCATGATGCTGCCATCAACATCTGTTACCATGAAGATGTTGCGTTCTGGTGACATGCAGTGTTAGATTTTTTTCCACGCACAGTGTTTTATGTGTAGGCCAAAAAGATAAGTTTTGGTTAATGTATCCCCTACATTGTCTGTGACAAACAACAAACAGGATTTCCTAATGCTTAAATTCAAAAATGACTTTTTCTTTCTCACTCTTCCATAAGTCAGATTTCTAGAGTGCATCATAAATAGTAATATGTCAAATTTCCAGATAAAGGGTATTGCAAATTCAATGAAAAACATAATTTTTGCTTCTCTACAAGAGCAAAATTGGTCATGTTTTCTTTACTTTTCAAATCACTTTATTTTACTTACATTGCACAGCAGCAGAGGTAGCACTAGATTTTGTATGTCCATTGTCCCACTGTTTGCCTTATTAGACTGTGGTGAAAAGGTCACAGTGTGAACAAAGTAAGGTTCTGAGTTGTATATGTTCCAAGCAATTTCCCCCAAATGAGAAACCTGACAATTTAAGGAATGAACAGAAAGGTAGATAAGGCAGATATGCAGCCCAATGTATGTGAGAGAGTGGATGAGAGAGATACAGAGAGACAGGGTGTCTTAATGTTTCTGTGCCTTTACAAGAAATAAAACCACAGAGTTGATGTCACTATTTCCAGTTTGATTGAAAAAAATCTCAGAATGTGTGTGTCTGTGGGAGTGTTCAAAAGACATAAAATGGGGAGAAATTTGCTGATAGCCTAATGGAAAAATAAAGAGGAAAAAGAAAGAAAAGTGCTTACTTTCTCCTATACTAACATGAAATCTAATTTGTGCAGAAAAGCAAAAGGCTAAATTTTTTTCACAGTGTCAACCCTTTTACGTGTGTGTGTGTGTGTGTGCATGCGTGCACTTTATGATAGGTTGTCTCGCTCAAGTTGCTTCACTTCGAGTTGCATACACACCTTAAAAAGCAGAAACATGCATGCGTAAACTTTACGGAGCAGGGACAACGTTTCCCAGATTTGTCCTCTATCTAACACATTTTTGTCAATTCATTGCTGATGCGCAAGCACACACATGTGAATGTTTCCTTCTCTGGCACTGTCTATTTCACAAAATCTCCTGCATGTTTCACCCCTAGACGTATATAAACCATTCACATGTGTGCAGAAAAAAAAAAACTGACAAAAATGCGTTGATCCATACATAATGCACCACACACATACAGTGGGGCAAAAAAGTATTTGGTAGCTATTGACTGTGCAAGTTGTCCCACTTAAAAAGATTAGAGATGTCTGTAATTTTCACCATAGGTACACTTCAACTGTGAGAGACAGGATGTAAAAGAAATCCAGAAAATCACATTGTATGATTTTCAAATAATTTATTTGTATAATGGTGCCGAAAATAAATATTTCGCACCTACAAACAAGCAAGAATTCTGGCCCTGAAAGACCTATTACGATTTCCCTTAAATTATTTCTGTATCCTGGGAGATACAGACATTTCCCAGGCTGTGGACAAGAGGGTTATATCACCTGCACCATACATCAATGGATACAATTAAGGGGGTTAAGGGGAAAACCCTCTTTAAATACGGTAAAACCCAATGGTCACATGACCTTATGCGAGCATTCAGAAACAAACTGATACATTCATATAAAGGCCAAAATGGGAGATGTCACGAAAAAAGATGCACAAAAATGGACAAATAAAGGTCCTATTTTAAAAAGAAAAATTAGATTGTGTAATTTTAGCCTTGTACATCAGAAAATGGTGATAACATAATTTCTGACTCTATTTATATGTGCCTGTCCATTTAAAGGTTACATGCTTTGGGGTTGCAAAGGGGACAGGACGACTGATCCGTATTAAGGAACGGATGAATGGGGTCATAAATCATGAGATTTTGGGCAAAAACCTCCTTCCATCAGTGAGAGCACTGAAGCCGAAACATGGGTGGATCATCCAGCATGACAATGATCCCAAACACACCGTCTGGTCAACGAAGGAGTGGCTACGTAAAAAGAATTTTAAGGGTCTGGAGTGGTGTGGAGAGTCTCCAGTCCGTGTTCCCCAAGGACAGTCCCAAAACATCACAGCTCTAGAGAAGATCTGTGTCGAAATATCAGCTACTGTGTGTGCAGCCCTGGTCAAGACGTACAGGAAACATTGATCTCTGTCATTGCCAAACAAAGTTATATTCAAGGTACTCAGGTGAACTGTTGTTACTGACCAAATCCGTTTTTTCTGCACTATTGTACAAATAAATCCTTTAAAAATCATACAATGTGATTTTCTGGATTTTCTTTTTTTTAACGTTCTGTCTATCACAGTTGAAGTGTACCGGTGATGAAAATTACAGACCTCTCTCATCTTTTTAAGGGTGACAATCTGCTCAATTTGTGGCTGCAAAATAGTTTTTTGCCCCACTTTATTTCTTAGGAGCTCCTCTCTATGTAGTTTGTGTGTAGTTGAAAGAAGAGAATCAGTCATTGATTAGCTACTTAAAATTTACCTTTGACAGGCATACAATTATTTTTCTTTCTTTTCTTTTTATCTGTTTGCTTGACTTTTGCAGTATTTAGTTTCCTTGGTTATTTGTTATTTTAGTATATATATTTTTTATTAATCTACTAACATTTTTTTACCACTGACTCTCACATTTTACTGTTGTTTTTCGGTTCTATGAGATAAGATTGTTTAGGGTTAACAAGGTACCAGAAAGGATTTATAATGTAGGTTTTTTTCAGCTCCATGTTCAAAGATCAGGGGACATTCAAATGAGGCAGCTGTCAAAAGTTAATGTCTGGCTGTCACCATTAGACAGAGAGCCAAAGAGAGTGCAACAGCAAATCTACATGCTATAATTTTAATAATTACCAAGCAAAGTCAAATGTTAATTTGAGTTCTGTCTTCTATTTACACTCGACAGAAAACTCATCAGTGTATTTGCTCAATTAATGAATTTCCTATTTTATGATAAAGTTGAGGAAAAGTTATTTTGAAGTAGTTCTATAAAAATACTTCTCCAACATATTCTATACATTCATTTGTTAATTTGCCACTATAAATTCGTTTGTAGAAATGATAAAAATTCTAAAAACACTACATGAAAACTATTGACCTATAAATAAACGAACTTAGATGAATGCAGGTATTGTTTGATTATATGTTACCCTTTCTGCTGGGGATATAGATTAATATTATTCCTGTTCTTGTTTTAATTTTTTTGTAAATCTTTATCATACAAGTTTGGGAGTTTGTTTCAAACTTAACTAATCACCTATGAAAATTTCAGTGTAACATTAATTTTTCAAGTTTTTTTGTTGTACTAGCGTTCTTCATTTGCAGTAGTCAGACAGGAATCAGGTAGGGAGAGAGGGGGAAGACATGAAGCAAAGGTCCCAGAGTCCGGACGGCTAAAAGTAAGACTAGGCCGCTCTACCTCTACACCATGCACCACCCTAGTGTAAAATTCATAACCAAAATTTATATGAACTTGCAAGTTAGTGCTGATGTCACATTTTGCTTAAAATTTAGAGTGTTATGTTTAAAAAGTAAACAAAATATATACATTTTCTTAGCAGCCTGAGAAAAACAATGATTTTACTTTTTGTCACTTAAATATCATATAATACATATTAGCAAATATTATCACCTCTTGTAGTGAGGTGTGATAACGCATCCCTCTACTGTCTAAACCTATTTATCCTTGCAGGGTGGCAAGGGAGCGGGTGTCCATCCTCAGTAATTAATTGGCGAGAGGCAGGGTACACAGGTCACCAGACACTCAGATTGCTTATATAGAGACACACCGCTACCTTCAAAAAAAATCTTGTTTTGTTGTTTTTGACAAGAGTTTCTGTATCACAATTACAAACAACCTAACCATCCATCCATCATCTTACGCTTATCTGGGGTCGGGGTCGACTCCTCTCTGATGTGGAGGAGCAGCAGCTCTACTCTGAGCCCCCTCCGAATGACTTAACTTCTCACCTTATCTTTAAGGGAGAGCCCAGACACTTGGCGGAGGAAACTCATTTCAGCCGCTTGTATCCGTGATCTCGTTCTTCCGGTCACCACCCAGAGTTCGTGAGCATAGATGAGGGTAGGAAGGTAGATAGATGGGTAAATTGAGAGCTGAGCCGAAAGGCGAATATCTCTTTTCATCACAACAGATGGGTACAGCACCCGCATTACTGCAGATGCCCTACCAATCTATCGATCTATCAGTCTATCGATCTCCCGCTCAATTTCTCCCTCATTATTGAACAAGACCCCCAGATACTCCTCCACTTGAGGAAGGACCTCACCCTCGACTCGGAGAAGGCACCCTACCCTTTTTCAGCTCAAGACCATGGTCTCGGATTTGGAGGTGCAGATTTCCATCCCAGCCGCTTCACACTCGGCTGCGAACCGCTCCAGCAAAAGCTGTAGATCACATTCTGATGAAGCCAACAGGACTACCTCATCTGCAAAAAGCAGAGACCCAATCCTGAGGCTACCGGAACGGATCCCCACAACACCTTGGCTTCGCCTAGAAATCGGTGACAAAGTCCACCTCTCAACAGAAAAGAGCCTGACTTATTGCCGGCAATCCGAACCAAGCTCTGACACTGGTCGTACACGGACCTAACAGCCCGTATCAAGGGGCCCAGTACCCCATACTCCCAGGGTACCCCCCACAGGACTCCCTGAGGGACATGGTCGAACGCCTTCTCCAAGTCCATGAAATGCATGTAGACCGGTTGGGCAAACTCCAATGCACCCTTCAGGACCCTGTTGAGGGTGTAGAACTGGTTCAGTGTTCCACGGCCAGGACCAAAACTGTCGCGTAAATTTAGTGCCAAGATCTGAGCGCTTTAAAACCATATTCAGCGCGCATAAAGACCACTCTCTGTGCGCTTGCTAACACTCTCTGCGCTCTCGGGGTCTCTCTATACGTGCTTGCGGTCACTCTATGCATGCTTGCCGTCACTCTCTGTGCGCTCGCCATCACTGTCTGTGCGCCTGTGGTTTCTCTCTGTGCTTTCTACGCGCTCGCCATTGCTGAGTTTTGGCACTTTGGGGGCGAAACCCCCCTCCTTTCAGATTGGCCACTACTGTCTCCGGGTCAGGGATTGACTCTGCCCTGGAGACAGTAGTGGCTAATCAGAAAGGAGGAGGGTTGGGGGTCCTTCTATTCAAAGTGCCAAAACTCACACGCACACACTCTGTAGTCCCCCTTTTTAAACAGGGGGACCACCACCCTACATCCCCAGTGATAGACCCATACTCAGTGTCGGTGGCAGACTGCCCTGCTTGAATGTGGTGTTCGTTATGGACAATCCATGATGAGCACAGAGGTTCAATAACAAAACACTGCTCGCCTTAAGATCGGGGAGGCCATTCCACCCAACCACACCTCTCCAGGTCTCACTGTAATTGCCCACGTGAGTGTTGAAGTCCTCCAGCAGAACAAGGGAGTCCCCGGGAGGAGGTAATCTGATCTGCCCTTTGGCACATAAGCACAAACAACCGTCAAGACCCGTCCTCCTACCCGTAGGCAGAAGGAAAGCTACCCTCTCATTCACCGGGGTAAACCCCAAAGCACAGGCACCTAGATGGCGGGCAACAAGTATGCCCACCCCAGCTCGGCGCCTCTCAGCGGGGGCAACTCCAGAGTGGAAGAGAGTCCAACCCCTCTCGAGGAGACGGGTTCCAGAGCCAGAGCCGTGCATTGAGGCGAGTCAGACGATGTTCAGTCGAAACTTCTCAACCTCGTACACCAGCTCCGGCTCCTTCCCCACTGGGAAGTTGGCTCTTGGCACGTGGAGGATCAGACCACCAAGGTCCCCGCCTTTGCCCACCACCCATCCTACATTGTACCTGACCCCTATGGCCCGTCCCACAGGTGGCAAGCTCATGGGGAGGGGAGCCTATGTTACCTCTTAGGGCTGAGCCTGACCAGGCCCCATGGGTAGGGGGGGCCCTGTGACCCATGTCTGGGTGAGGGAACACTAGATCCATTGGTGGTACTCATCATAGGGGTCTTTGGGCTGCACTTTGTCTGATCCCTCACCTAGGATCGGATTGCCATGGGTGACCCAACCAGGAGCAAAAAGCCCCTGACAACATAGCTCCTAGGATCATTGGGACACTCAAACCCCTCCACCACGATAAGGTGACAGCCCAGGAAGGGGAAACAATCTAACAATTCATAAAAATAATAAGAGCACCTTTTTTGAATATATACTTTAATTTACTTCAACCGATCAAAGTGTTATGTTAGGATCAATTACAAAATATAGCTTTTTGCATTCAAATCTTTTAAACAGTCTGGTTCCCCCCTATCTGGCTGAGCTGCTTCATCCTTACCACCCTCCTCGTGCTCTTAGGTTGGCAGATCAGCTCATTCTCACTGTCCACAAGGCTCGTTGCAAGTCTCGAGGGCTTTTTTTATCTGTGCCCAAAAGCTGTGGAATTTACTCCCCCCCCCGATTAGACAAGCATCTTCCATTCCATTGCATCTTCCAGGCCGTTTTCAAATCATGCCTAAAAACGCATTACTTTTCATTGGCTTTCCGCTCTTAAAATTGGTTTCTCCATTTAGTTTTATTGGGTTCTTCTTTCTTGTGTTCGTGACGTTCATTTTTCTAACTGTATGCTTGTGTCAGCTGTTACTGCCTTGTTTGTTTGTCCTTTTTTAGCTCTTTGTTTTTAATGTTTGCTGTAACTTGTGTCTATATTTCATTCATGTTTTTATGTACAGCATTTGGTTGGTTGTAATGCCATGTTAAAAGCGATTTACAAATAAATTGGTATGGTGTGGTATGTTCCTGATTCCCTGAGAGAAAATATTGTGATACACTGCCCTATTACTGTAAGCCACTCTGTAAGCAACAAATAACAAGAGAGCATGTCTTTCAGGTCCGATCTTTGTAGTGTGGAAGTGGCTGCAATAAGTGAGGGAGTTGCTACTTGTAGATACTTGTTCAAACACTTCAGAAAAGTTTTAAACACTGAACTTTGACAACTAAGGCTCTTCAAGGAACAAACATAATCCTTTTGTCATTTGCAGTAATAAGAAAGGCATGCTAAACTTTTTCTTGCTGAGCTGTATGCATATTTAACTAAATAAATAAATAAAAGTGCTTAAATTGAACAAAGAAAACATAATTTCTTGAACTTGAGCTTGAACTTGTTGAATTGGAAGAGAATCTTCACAATAATGTAATTATTTCTTCTCTGTGTCTAGATTTACTGGGTCTCTTGTCCTCTGCTCTTCTCTATCTTTAATCTCTATACATCCATTAATCCCTCTCTGTCTCCTCCTCACCTCTTTCCCACCGGCAACCTATATAACTGTATCCATGTTTGGACAGCACTTTAATTTTGATTTCAAGCAAGACTGAGCAGAGTGTATGAAGCAGAGAGGAAACTAGGAATTACTGATTAAGAAAGTGTGTGTGCATGTCTGTTTGAGAGAGAACGCGTGAGAGATCTCATTATGAAAAGGTCACAGAGCTGCGTGTGTGGCAAAGAGGGATTGAGCATTAGGCAGGTTGTCACTGGTCACATGTGCTGAAACTTTTGAGTATGTGTGTCAAGGGTAAATGTGTATGCGCTGCTGACTTTGTAGTGTTTGTTGTTTCTAGATTTTTTTGCTGTGCCCTGAAACGACATCTCTGTGTCTTTGCTCCTATTATGACCTCATGTCTTTGGCAGAATATGAAGCCCTTTTTTTCTGCACACAACAAAATGTTGCAGTTCATCATGGGGCAACTGTGGCTCAGTGGGTAGAGTAATTGTCCTGCGATCGGAAAGTTGTGGGTCGCTTCCAGCTTCCTCCAGTCACATGTCATGACCCTGGGCAAGGCACTTATACCAAAGCTGCCTATCGATCTGTGTATCTGCATAAAAATGTGTGCACGTTTGTGAGTTTGACTGGGTGAATGTGGTTCTAGTGTAAAGCTATTTGAATGGTCAATATGACACAAAAAGTGCTATATAAATTCAAACCATTTATCCTTTCCATCGCTTTAAAAGCTAGTTTCATGGGTCATGCTAAAACACTAAAATCAGATCTGCTTAGGGATGTAGTGGAACAGGACATTTGCATCCTAAATGCTAATAAAGCTAAGGCAACAATACTATTATGTCAATATAGAGCAAAATCTCAGAGGAAGTTCACCCTGTACCAGCAGGGTAAACCTAATACAGTCGCCGGTATGTGTAGAAGCAAAATTCAGTCCAGTTGAAGCAGCCAGCTCCTGCAAAGCAGATTGCTATGTATGGTCATTAAAAATATATATTTTTTAAATATATTAACTTAATTAGTTTCAAATCTGTGGTCAAACTGTTCATCAAATTAAATCGAAGCAGTTCATCTAATTCAGCAGAATATTTCTTACTTTATAACTGAAACTACTGCAAAAGTTTTTCCTAAATCAAGACTAAATGAAACCTTCAAGTAATAACTATGTCCTGATGAATTTCTGAACAAAGATAGGTTCGATATTTAACACAGGGAATGGCAGTATCATGCTGACTCCAATGGCCCTAACCCCAATTCTAAGTGGCATGGGACATACATAGAGAAAGACAACAAGAAAGCTGAGACTCTGGACTTTATTATTTATTATTGTAGAACTATCAATACCAGTATCAGAAAGCATTGATTTTGATGAGTCAGCATGTCTCTAATGGTTAACAATGAACCAATCGTCAAGTTAGTTGATGGATGCATGATGGATGGACTTTTGTCTTCACACCACAGTTAAAGTACCTGTACACAGTATTTTTGTGACTCTTTATAATGGCCCATACTTAATTTAAATAGCCTTGCCCCCTGTCACCTGTCGGAGTTACTCTGTCCGTACCGGCCCTCCCGAGCACTCAGGTCTGCAGACCACTTTCTCCTGACTGTCCCAAAGGCACGCTCCAAATCCCGAGGTGAGCTAGCTTTCTCAGTGTACGCTCCAAAACTCTGGAACGAGTTCCCTCACCCTGTTAAGCAGTCCCCCTCTTTAAATATTTTAAAAATGTGTTTAAATGCACTTAATTCTCAATAACTCACCTGGTTTTTGTTGTTGGGTTTTGTCTATGGCACACTCTGTCTTAGTGGGGTATATCTTTGTGCTTTTTAATTTCTATCTATATACTAATGTTTTTTATATTTTGTATTTCTTTGAATTTGTTTCTTGTGTTGATACCTTGCCCTCTGTACAGCACTTTGGTTGACTACTGAGTCATGTGTAAAGCACTTTATAAATAGATTGGTATGGTATGGTAATATCACTTATCCCTGTTATTTTATGTTTTTCATCACTCTGGTGTAAAATGGCATGCAAACACACATGCACACATACACACAAATGCACATGCACACACATATAAATGAATGTTTACATATACCATCTAGAGAAACAGGACAAGCAAAATACCCCGTAATCAGGCTTTCGTTCGTGTTGGCGGTGATGAAGGCCCCCTTGGAGATGCAATGCCAAATAATCAAGATTGACATTGGCACACGGTGTTCAGAGTTGCATGCATGTACCCGTTTGTTTGTGCTATTTTTGTTGGAAGGATCTAATCAAATGTAATCATGCTGATTACAATAATTGTGAGGTTTATAATCACTGCTCCTTCCCCTCCCTCAGATTTTCTCTTCCTTTAAAGCTCTTCCCTGTTCCCTGTCACTTGTTAATTCATGTCTCCTCTTATGGATTTGTCATCCTCCTCAATCATGTGTTCCTGCCCACCCACTTGAAGCTGAATTTTAACTGGAAGTAGATTGCAGTTTTTACAAACATTTCATCCAGTTAGTCACAAAAGAAAGTTATACATATAATTACGCTTCACATTTGTCAACAATATAGTTTGACAATATTGTTTTGTAAATATTATTTGATTTTGGAAATGGACAATTACAGTTAGAAATTCTGTGTAATGTTAGATGAGGCAGAAATGACTCAATGATTAAAAGTATACTAAAGTTTTGTTATTCTTTTCTCCTTCTGTAGGACACAGAGGTTGTGAACACAGCCATTCTTACAGGTAGACGTGTAGCAGTGCCTATTAAAGTGGTTACAGTGGAAACAGATGGGCAGGTGAGGGAGGTTGTCGACTCGGTCACCTGCAGCTCGACAGATGTGGATGTGGTTAAGGTATGTGTTCACAGTTTACTCAGAGATCTGTAATATTCTTACTTCACAGCTTCATAAAACGTGAATCCTGCATGTATACTGAGGCACAAACTGAAGGAGAAGCAATATTGGCTTTCCATAATCTGACTTAATTTAAACATTTGACATATTTTAACAAAAAAATGTAAGCTTTTGTTTCCTGAACATTACTTATTTAAAAGTGCAGATGTTATGGGTAATCTACTCTCTATTGTTATTGTGATGGTTTTCAAGAATAAGTGGGCTCAGACAAAACATTGTTCAGGTATAAAGCTTTACTGGCCCTGCTAGAAGAACATCAGTACTTAATGGCACTTCTAAATTTTTGTCCTAACCATCCCTTTTTTCTTTTGCTCCTCTATTTCTCGTTAACCTGCCAGTACACAATGTCAGTGTGACCTTTGGTAAATATAAGCTACATCATCCACAGACATTTTCAGGAGGGTGTGTATGGGAACTCAGACATATACACCTTTTACACCTTAATATTTTAATATAGAGAAGATATTTTTTAAGACCATCAAAAATTGCTGGATTACAAAAGGCAAAAAACAGTGTATGATTCATGTGTTTATGACCGTGATTTACAAATAACTTTTTCAGCTAAAGATATTTAGAATAATTAAGAATATAGTTTGACCTTAGGGACAATATTTATATGAATTTAAAGTCAGAGTTAGCTAAAGAAATAAATAAATAAACAGATGTATACAGTTGTAACAGACTAAAGTAAAATACTGAATAAACTCAAGCTGAGTGACGAACAAATTTTAAAGTAAACGTGCTTAATAGGCAGAATATTATTGACCTTTTCCCCCACACATTGTAAGGCAACTCTATCAAACTGATATTAGCTGGTTAGCTACCCAAGCTATTATCTGGGTTGGCTAGCCTGCAATCTGCTCCTTAACACACCTGCTGCTCCATCCTGCCAAGTGTAAAAAAAAGCATTACCTTATGAAGAATAAACAGTGATATCCCTTTAGTTACCATGCTCTCTTTCCAAACACCCAATTGCCTGTTTTATACACAAAATAAATATGTAGCAGACAGACGGTCCCACAAAAAGGTTTTGGGAGGGGTGAGCACCAACTGACTGACCTATGTAGTCGGAGAAAACGTGTTAATTTAGAACTTTCTCTTGTATTTTATTAAACATTAAATCCCAAACAATGTTGGGGTTTTTGAATTTGAAATATTAACTTTTTAAAATTATGCTATAGGTAATAATATGGTATGGCAACTACTGGTAGAAGTAAATAAGATATCTTACTAATATTCAAACACCCTCCCAATATACCATACCAGCTTCTTTATGTGTTCAATTGAATGTTCTGAACAGAAAGAAAATTCTCTTATAATTTACAAAATGGTAGTTAATTTCAATTAATAAACTTTAGCATGGTGTGTAATGCGTTTCTTACTTTGATTTGGGACAAAATACTTGGAAAATCTCTGTTACCTACCCAGTTAAAAATCCTTATCATCTTAGCATTTCTTTGACCCAAGCTTTTGTCTTGACAACTCTTTAACTAAACATCGTTCTCCTACTCTCGGAAGTATCCCTGATGTAAGAAAAAGTTTGATATCTAAGCCACTCTACCAAACAGACTTACAACAAGCTACTTTACTAATTGATGAGGCAGAAATACCTTTAACACCTTCACAGGAACCAGTCAATACCTGCAGCTGAAAATTGATTCCTCCTGTGCATCACTCCGTATGCCCTCTGGGCCTAAAATGAAACACACCCTTGCTGTGACAGTTTCAATATGATGCCAATTTCCTGGTACTAGCTGACAATAGTACTAGCATTTAAGGAACAATCAATAACAGCTTGGTGAAAATGGAAGGAAGTCATTCGCTGGGAATGTAATATCTGCTTTCTGTTTGTAAGTGGATTGTTTAGATGTGATACATCAGTAAGTGGTTATTTTTGTTTGTCTTCAAGAGCACATGTAGTAATGAAAAAACAGTGCAATTAAGTACTGCCTGTAATTAACAAAACAAAATTAAACCTATTAATAAGATATAATGTGACATATGATTCTGTCATACAGAATCATGCAGCACTTTGTCCTCTAGACTTTTTTTTTAAGTAACAAGCCTAAAGGTGTAGTCAGAGAATTTAAACTATATATTTTCACCATATTTGAACCCAAATATTGTTTTTAAATAAAATATAAATGTTTTGTTTTTATTCAATTTAATACATCTTTCGTTAATTTGCAATATTGCATCATATCTAAACATCTTTAATCAAAGTAATTACCATTTACTATGTCACAATGCAGTGTCCTTTTGAGAAAATCTGTGGATGTTAAAATTCCTAGACACTACAATTTTTACACAAACTAAAGAGCATGTCTGTGCACTTCCATCACATCATAAATAAACATTAAAGAGCACTTTCATGGATGGCTTAGTGAAATTACAGAAAACGAAGGATTGACCTAACCTCCAAAATCTCCAGATCTATTTAAATTTGCGCATTTACACTCATTCCGCATTGCCACATATCCGTCGCCTGTAGCTGCTCACTGCTGCTTAGATTGCTAAAACAGGCTTTGGTTGACTTGCAAGAAACACAAATTCTAGCTGTTTAGAAATGTTTAGAGACAGTAATGATGTGCAAATTGAAAGGAACATCACTTTGTTTTGTTTTGACATAAGAACCACCAAAAATCCAACACCCTAAAACCACCAGAGGTAGTATTTTCAAACCTGTGTCAGATGTCTCTTAATAATTACAAATGGCTGCTTTTGCTTCTTTTTTATATAAATTCAGTTTTATAAATTCTAAGTAATATAAGGATTGACTGGCAGAAAATTAAAAACACTGAAAAAAGCTACTTCATGTCCAGTGACATCTAACTTGAGCTGTCCCTCTGATGTACTCATTTCTGATCCTATCCATCCTCATCACTCCCAAAGAGAATCTCAACATCTCAACCTCTAGTTCTGCTTCCTGTCTTTTCCTCATTGGTCCTGTCTGTAAACCATAAAACATCATTGGTCTCACCACTGTCTTGTCCACCTTTCCTTTCATTCTTGCTGAAACATTTTTATCACACAACACACCCAATCCAACCAGCTTGCACATGCTCTTTCAACTCTTTTTCCCGCTCTCTGTTGTTCTGGACTGTTGACCCAAAGTACTTAAAGTTCACAACCTTCTTTCCCTCTACTCCCTGTAACTTCACCATTCCACTTGTGTCTTTCTCATGTACACACATATTCTGTCTTGAAGCGACTTATCTTCATTCCTTTCTTTTCCAGTGGATACAGCCACTTCTCTAGCTTTTCCTCTACCTGCACCCTGCTCTCATCGCAGATCACGTCCTCTGCAAACATCATAGTCCATGGAGACTCCTGTCTAACCTCATCTGTCAGCCTTTCCATCACAGAGCCAATTCTATATAGAGCCGATTCTTGAAGCAGTGCCACCTCCACCTTGAACTCCTCTGTCAATCCTACAGCACACCTCACGGCTGTCTCACAGCTCTCATACATGTCCTGCACCACGCTAACGTACTCTTCTGCCACTCCAGACTGCCTCATGCAATACCACAGCTCTTTTCTCGGTACCCTGTCATACGCCTTCTCTAAATCTACAAACATACAATGCAGCTCTCTCTGGCCTTCTCTTTATTCCTCTGTAGTTGCCACAATTCTGGACATCTCCCTTGTTCTTAAAAATCAGCACTAGAACACTTTTCTTCCATTCATCAGGCATTTTCTCACTCTTCAAGATCTTGTTAAATAACCTTGTCAAAAACTCTACTGCCACCTCTCATAGATACTTCCATACCACCACAAGTATGTCATCAGGACCAACTACGTTTCCCACCCCTGTCAGTACATTTCCATCGCTATCCTTGATTACCCTAACCTGTTGCACATCCTTTCAATCTCTATCTCTCTGCCTTGCCAGCCTATACAAATAATGTTCTCCCTCCGTACTTTCCATCCTAGCATACAGGTCATCATACGCCCTTTGTTTGGCCTTTGCCACCTCTACATTCAACATACACTGCATCTCCCTGTACTCCTGTCTACTCTCCTCAGTCCTCTCAGTGTCCCACTTCTTCTTAGCTAACTTCTTACTCTGCATATGCTCTTGGACGTTATTGTTCCACCACCAAGTTTCCTTATCTACTTTACTGACACAACAAGTACCCTCCTACCTGTCTCCCTAATCACATTAGTTGTAGCTGTCCAGTCATCTGGGGGCACCTCCTGGTCACCAAGAGCCTTTCTCAACTCCTCCCTGAAAACCTTACAACACTCTTCTTTTTTCAGTTTCCACCACCTGGTCCTCTGCTCTGTCTTTGTTCTCTTCCCCTTCCTCTTCCTCACCACCAGTTTCATCCTACAGACCACCATCCTATGCTGTTTAGTTACACTCTCATCTACAACTATTTTGCAATCACTAATCTCCTTCAGATCACAACATCTACATAAGATGTTGTCCACCTGAGTGGACAACATTATAAGTCATCCTATGTTCCTGCCTCTTCTGGAAGAAAGTATTTACAACAGCCATTTCCATTATTTTCACAAAGTCTACTACCATCTGTTGTGTGTTGGGCTGAAGAAGTAAAGATGTACTTGGCCTGGAATTATCCAGAGGAAATTTTGATAGATTAAATCATGTCTCATAATAAAATGCATAAAGCTGCATTCTCTTGTGTTTAACTTGTGTTTAACTTCTGTTGTTCAGGTCTGCTAGAGCTAATCAGTTGATTGGGCTTATGAAGCACTCACACTCATGACTGTTCTTTAAAACATGTTATTCAAAACAAATTAATTTGGTGAAATAAGTGTATCTGTTTCCAGGGATACTGAGATAAATAATATGAATTGTGTATTTAACAGTCTCCCTGTGCCAAGATCCACCACAAAAAGTTAGATTAAAGAGAGGAAGGATCAAATATTTACTGGATGAGTGACAAGATGATTCCAAATTGGCTCTCAGGTCATGGAAAACCAAGCCAATTTATTTTAAAATAACTAGTTAATACCGGAAAAGCCCGAAGTGCATACGTGTCTTTCTGACCTCCAAAAACCGGCAGATCCTCAGCATGATAAATGGTAAATGGCCTAGCTTTGTATAGCCACAAATTGCTCTTCACTATATTAAGTCATTCATCCATTCACGCACAAATTCACACTCTGGTGGTAAGCTAGATTGTAGCCACAGCTGCCCCTGGGCACACTGACCGAAGCGAGGCTGCCATACACAGAGGTGCCACCCGGCTGACTACCACCAGCAGGCAAGGCAGGTGAAGTGACAATGACTGAAACGGCAATCCACTGGTCATGGGACAAACTCCTACCACCTGAGTCATGGTGGGTGAGGTTGTGCTGGAATACTTTTCAGCAGGAGGGTGCATGGGGGGAGGGCTTGACACCTGCCCCTTTCCTCCATGACTGCTTTAGATTTTATTGGGAGGTTGTTGTTTTTTAAGTCTGCGTGTGTGTATAAGCGTGCCAGTACCCCTTAACAGTAACATTTAACTAATAATAATAATTTAGATGAATAATCTGACTGCTGTCAGCCACATGGTGACCATTCACCAATTATCATCCTTGACATTCCTCTGCCTCTGCTTTGCGAGTGAGGCTACAGTAAGACCATTAAGTAGGGTATGCGATATACTACACAGGAGTAGTAGAATACTATATACACATTGTTAAGTCATCTTGTGGCAACTGACAAAGTGAAATGAGTATCCTGTGTGTGCACCGTGCAACTGCACCACATAACGCCACCTGTCCTAACAAGCACTACCGCTGACATTTGTCTCGTGGTAGAGGGGAGGCTCAGAAGTGGGGGACTTCAACAATCAACTTATAGCCAACACTATCATTTTTCAAGATAGACCTGTTTATGAAAATATAGTCCTCATTTTGAAGTCACATAAAACCATTTTGATTTATTTTTTCTTCCCCATTGTCTTTGTAGTAGTGGTTTTAGATCTCCCTTGCCCCCCTCCCCAAACACTAAAGGGGTTTGGCTGTAGAGAAAAATTCTGACTTTCATTTTCTTAGGCTGCTCCAACGCTGTAGCTACAAACTGCTTAGTCAACTACAGGCTGGGATCACATAAAAATGCAGCCTCACTCGGCCCCTCCACTCTGGGTAACCCATGCTTTCCACTAGACGCGTAAGCGACGCGTAACTTGTTTTACGAGAGTATTCAGTAGCGTGTCCCTTCCCACCAGGTGAGCTTTAGATGCGTATCACTCGCGAAACCGTTATACTTAGCTGGTCATGGGAGATCAAAAAAATAACAGGAGATTTGCAATTGCATAATTTAAAGGGTAGTATGCAGGGTGAAAAATGTAATTCTATGCTAATAAGTATTATAAACTCACCATCCACTCCCCTAACTGCAAATATTTCTGTCCATGCCTTCTCCTTTTTCATGTTGTCCTTGTAAAAATGATCACTGGTATCATATAAATTGGGTGATTCTCCTCTTCGAGGATTAAATTCTGGTCGTCCATGGTGAAAACCAACACATTAGACCCACAGACCAACTGACTTCAACCCATTGTCACAGTTGATGATGTTTTTTTCAATTTCTTTCATAGTTAAGCAGACGGAAATCTGCACGTCTTTTATTTTGAAATTTTCTGCTATTTTACATTGCTTCTTGTGCCTGATTTCCTGTTTGGCCCGATCTAAACTGCTGAGATTGATGCATTTTAGAAATGTAGAGTGTAAAAAATAGACCTGCCACGTAAACTCAGGAGAGGGCCTTGACACAACGCTTCTGATTTGCGCCCGTTGGAAATTATCCCATTGACTTTAATGGCGGCTATCAGCTGCGTATTAAACTTTGCAGACATTACGCGCCACTTACGCATTGACCGCTGGAAAGCAGGGGTAAGGCTGCCTCCTTTACTTTCATATAAAGAAATGGCAACGTGACTTTCACCTGAAGAACACACCTTGAAGCCCAGAGACAGCCTACCTTCGGTTTGCTGACCGGTTCACCTAACGTCACCAGACACGTTGTCACAGCAGCACACCATATCTGGGCTGGAGGTGAGCGGCCTTGAATGAAGTGAAGTTACTGCTGTAGACCCTCAGCTGCTAAAAGGTTCGGCCCATAGCCTTGGAAGCTCACAAAAATGTCAAATAAACAGTAGACTAAAAATACTGTACGAACAATTTGGAACGCATCAGGTTTGGAAACCCAGACGTACCAAAATTCGATAAATCAAAATGTCCAAAAATTGTAATTTATACATGTGAGAATTTTAATAAAACTTGAAATGGATTTGTCAAATAAATGTATATATTCTAATCCTAATAAAGAAATGCATACAATTTAATATATTTTAATTATTTGAAATTTTATTCATTGGTTTTACCTCATGGCTTTGTGCTGAAGATATCATATATTTATTTTACCTCTACACTTATATATATATCTATAAATCTCTCAGAGGTGCTCAGCACAGCCCAGGAGCATTTCAACAGCAATACTGTACCCTATCAGATAAAAAATAGGCTGCTTTTGCTTTGCATGGTCCTTATCTGATGACGATGATATATTATACTGAGATTCCGTATTAGATTCTTGATGAATATCGGTTGTTGTTTTTCAGGATAGTATACTATAAGTTGTCGTTTAAACCATTTTAAAATCTTACTCTATGTGACCCTTGTTATCTTTGAGCACCTGCCCCTCTAAAGGTCTCTGCAGGGCCCTGCTGACAGATAGACTCTTGTGTCTCCCACACAGAACATGCACTAACATACACACACAGAAACACATACGGTACAGACCAAAAGTTTGGACACACTTTCTCATTCAATTGAATGACAAAATGTGTCCAAACTTTTGGTCTGTACTGTATACAGCTGTTTGACTGAATGAGTAAATAACAAGAAGCTTAAACAGTCCCTTAAGGATGTGAAGTTAGTGTTTACGTTAATTTTTTAACTATGAAATACTGTGGGTTAGATCAACAGATATAACAATGTGGTAGCTCATGAAAATGTTCGAGTACCTTCTCTTCCTGAAATTCTCCAAATTTTCTCTAAATTGTTGCTTGCAATTCCACTTGAAAAGCTGTAATTGCATTTTGCTATTGTTTCTATGGGGACCGTGATCTCTTACATACGTTTACAATTTCTGTGTCTGCTTCAACTTTACCTGCAACTGCTTGAGAGCAAGAGAACCCTTTTAGCTTACTGAGAATTCCTGGACCCTAATTTCTTAGTTTGCACATGTTGTCAGCGGTTTCTTGTTTTCATGCGAAGCAAAGCAAGCCAGCTGCTGACAGCAGGTTTACATTTATGTATTCCCAGACATCTCCCTTGGACTTAATACAAGTAGGAGTGACTTTGTAAATCAATAGAATAAGGAAAATCTCATTTCATATTTGTTGCTCACCAAAAACAGGACATTCTAATCAATAATTTCCACCATATCCAAAGATGGTGTTACACTATGTGTTCGAAGCAAAAGTATAACAATATAATGCATTTGCCAAAATAGACAGCTTGACTCAAATTTTTCTTTGAACAGATTCTGTTTCATCTACCCTTAAAATGGAGTGTTTATTCAGGGCTGCTATTTTTCTCACAGAGACACCCAACCCTCTGTGATCACTACATTTTATGTTCCACCTGTGTCTCATAGAAACAAAACAGTTCTTTAAAGAGTAACATAGTAATGTTATGGAATAATACATTATATGTTTAAAAAATGTTGTACATGACTGTCATAATTAAATTAAGTCCTTACTTTGCACAACAAATATTTACTAATTTGAACCTCTTAAATGCCTGTTTCAGCAAAAAAGACTATTAAAATTAGGAAATATTTGAGTATGGGAGTGTTAAAAATGCAAACTGGATCCTAATTAATATTTGTCCAGCGTCTTTTGTAAAGAAATTGTTTCACTTGTGTCCCTTGGAACCAAATAAATAATTATTTTTTATCAACAGACCACATGACCATACGAGTATTTATGAATCTTCAGACTCTTTTACCCCATAAATGACCGTTTTAGCATTTAAAGTATTTCATTTTTCTTTATCTTTTTTTTTATTTGAACTGTTGATTTTTTCCTATCCCATATAAGCAAATTGACATTTTTACATGATTTAATATTATACAAGCCGAGGGGGTTTCAGAATTCAGCATAAATATTTATTCTTATTGTTATTTGTTGCTCTGTTATTGTGTAGGTTATTAAAATGTGTCCAAAGTAGATTTATGATAGATGCAAAATGGTAGATTTATAGCACATGAAAAAAGTATCTTGACATTAGGAAACAACTTTAATAATAAATAAAAAAAATTCAAAAACGATTTCAGCACAATGAGTTAAAAATAACAAAAGTGAAATAAAAGTGGTAATAAAAATGTACTTAAAAAATGCATTTGGTGTAATATGTATGTTAAAGACTTTAAAAAAAAAGCTAAATTATAATTCCCCCCAAAATATGCAGCCAGGCTCACGTTTGTGCCATTAGCATCAGGACAGCCAAAGTTGTAAAAATAATCAAGTAAAATTCTGGGGGACACCTAAAAGAGACAACACATACCCTACCAGTTAGCACTTTTGGCATTAAGTGGTGAGCTTAGGGTTGTTGTTTTTTTCCTTCTTTTAAGGGGTATTAACAAGCATGTGAAGTTGTTTCCATTAGTACAAGTAGAACATTGGTGTATTTCTTTTGTGAACTCAAGTTGCTGGAAAGCAAGGGTGTTTATTCAGCAGGTTTGATGACTCTGACACACATTTAGAAAGATTTTTTTCTCAGCAAGATTGACTTCACTGAGACTAGTTATTATCCCAAAGATTAACTGAAAGATTATTTTTCAAAATTACTTTTAAGTGGTTTTAAGGGATACAGCCCAACCATCAGACTTTGAGTTGTTTTGTGGTGCAAGATGATCCATCTTTTTTATCTGGAAGACTGAAAAGAAGAAAATAATAAAAGAGAAGAGAAGTTAGAGCACGACAGAGATGGTGCCTGAAGAGAAGTTAGAGCACGACAGAGATGGTGCCTGATTGGTTCTGGACAGGAAAGGAAGATGAGGGTATCAGATAGATGAAACCCAGTTTCTCACAATTTAATGAAAATCGTGGCATATAGTCAGTTGAAACCACGGGAGTTGATACATTTAAATAAAAAATGGTTAAAGAAGTTTAGACTGTATGATTCATCAGAAAAAATACAATAAGACTGTCATTTCATCAGTGCTTTACTTTTACAAATAAAACAACATACTGACCAAAGTAAATGAGAGCTCAGATTGTTTTCATCTTGTTTCATTTGATGTCATAAAAACCAGCCTGTCCTAATGAGTGCTGCAAATGTTTCAAGAGAATGATGCCTCTGGATGTAACTAATCTTAAAATGCAGTCAAAGTGCTGGCAGCAGCTGAAATGGGACACAGTACATTAATTTTTTAACTTATAAATAAACACTGAGCCATAATACTGCAGGATTTGCCACACTTACAAAAAGATCCCCACCTTTATTGAAACATATAAAACTCTTTTAATGATATTTGGCTGCTGTGACAGTAAAAAGCAAAAAAGAAATGGAAAAAAAATGTAAGGACTGCAATACAAAGAAATTCTTTCCAGCTATCACACCTGATTTTTTCTTCACGAGTTGCTTAGTTGTTGCTCTATTGCCTTTATTCTTAATCTCATTAGAAGAAAATATCTCCAAGGGAAAAAAATGCTTTCTCTGCTTTTGGAATTAACTATTTGTAATCAATAATCTGAAGGTGATGAGATTTTAATTTGGTTTCACATCGCCTCCATAAACTAACCTTTTGTTTAATTACTCACGGTAGATAAATCTTGATGCTGGGAGTAACGCAGTCTCCCTCCCTGACTAATGAATGTATGAAAGTGACTGGCAAAACCTGTCACTGCTCTGCAATAAACTGGTGCTGATTTAACCCATGCACCTCTTGTTGCTCAGTTTAACCAATTTATCCCTGACAGCAACATAAGCAATAGCAAAGTTTGACATGGATATCAACGTCCCTCTTGTCACATTCTCTGTAAGTGTAAACTATCTTGTTAAGGCCCCTTGAGGTTTTTGTCATTTGTGATCTGCCTATGAGCTGCTGTTGTTGACACAGCAGTATGTGCAGGTCAGCAGTGTCACTGCCAGTAGGGGACAGATGGGGGACGAGCGCACACATACACACAAATTAGTACCATTATCCTGACCTCACGCAAAGCTGGAGAGGTGAAAGGAGGGAAGATGGGATGAGGTGGTGAGAAGATGACAAATTGATCAATGAGGAGAGGAGATGGGGGGACGAGAAGATAGATCTGAGAACTGGAGGAAATAAAAAAGACAAGTGAATTTAGATGGACAGCCCCACGTCATGGCAGTAGATATGAATGCCTTCCATTTTACGACTGCATGTCATGAAATTGGAAGCAGAAAGATGCTGAACAGCTAGGTGCTTGGGAAGTAACTGTTTTCCTGTTTCCCTGCTTTGACTCAAGCTTAAATAAAATTTTTAAAAAAGCTGTCATTCCTGAACTTAGCTCATTTTACTGTCAATTCGCAAAGACTCTCATGTAAAAAAGTAAAAATAAAATGACAATTTGACATTTGTTTATAAAATTGTACTGTTGTCTGTTTGGTGCCATCCTTTGAATGGGAGTATTATTGTTGCTATCGCAGAAGAGAATTCGCAAAGTCACAGAAAATCTAGACTGCAATTAGACTTCCACAGAGGCTCTTAGGGGCAGGTATAGAGGAGGAGATACTGTATATGTCCCACGGGCTTTCTGGTTTAGCAGACTGGAGAAAGGACTGTGGGGTATAACTTGGGCCTTAATCTGCTTATAACCTTTTCTTTGGCCCTCTCTGCACTAACAGGCATTTTGTAAAGCATTTATATCTGTTTTGCTTCTGTCTCTAGTCCACATGCAAATGGCTCTTTTGGTTACAAAAAGACATTTGTAAAATTTCACTTATCTTTACAAACAGGTTTTGAGAAGCAGGAGCATATCAGCCTACTTCCTGTTTGCCCCCTACTACATATACACTAGAGACACTAACGAAAATGCAAATTTCCTATCACGTTACCTATGCTTGGAAAGATTTGTCCTGTGTGTTTCACTAAGAAATATTGTATGTTAAAAAAGATTGACTAAATTAAAGTCAAAATGAAGTATTCCAGTAGCCTGGACTCTCTTTAAGAGCAACAAACTCCAAAAAGTTTTTGTTCAATCAGAGACATTTTAAATAATATTGTAAGTAGAAGACTAAGGTCTAATGTATTCATACTACAACACTATGTTACAAATATCACTCAGGAGTTAGAAAATGAGTGGATAAAAACACTTTCTCAAATTATCCACAATGACAACAACAGCGACTAGAATAGATGACATGTAAGAGCTTAAAGATCCACCTGCTTGTTATTAACCAGCACTGCACAACAGGTTTAAGCTTCCAGTGATACACTAATTGTAGTGGGAAAGAAGTGGTGAAATATAGCAAGCCATTACTTCATTTAATTTTGAGTTCTGCAGTGTCTTAAAGTGACTAATTACCAGTAAAATATGCCACTAGTAATTTAATTGTCGCTGTAGACACAGAGTCAGCAGGAGCCCAACCAAGCCGCACTTAGGGGTGTCCCATAAGGTTATTTAGTTTTGTTTTGCTTTACATTTTCCAGCAAGTTAAGCTCAAATTAATTCAAACACTCATTATTACTTTTATTGATTATTATTTTTCATGAAATGAAGAAATCATCTTGTTAGTAGAATGATCTCTAGGGCCATGTACACACGTAGCCAGTTTTTTTTATTTTTATGAATATTCTTACTACCTCGTTTAAAAAAAAAAACAATCTCTGTTCATTCCTAACCCCATAAGTGTGTTGTCAAGCACATTCATAGACATGGCAAACCTGTAGGGGGCAGTAGTTCCCCCAAATCCTATACACAAGTAACTTTCTATGTTCTAACTTCTACATAGAGCAGTAATTGAGCTTGTAAAAACAAGCAAGCAAAAAGCGCTTGGGTTATCGATAATGCCAACACAGCTCTGAGGGCATAAATGGTGTTTCTGAGTGTAAACTCAGCTCACACATGTAACACAGGGGCATTTTTGTCACATGCAAATGCTTAAAACGGAGAAAACGCAAATCTTCACTTTTGCCAGAGTTTTTAAAAAGAATCGTTTTTTGGTGCCCTAAATCTGTGTTTTCGTGTGGATAACAGGCCAAATCATAGAAAAATATCTTCGTTTGGGGCTACACGTGGACAATGCGCAAGTTAGATAAAACTATTAAAATGGTTTTATTTTGGAAGAATTTTGTTTCCCTAAAAAAGAGAGAAAAGTACTTAACTTAGCATAGTTCATGTACAGTGTTGAAAATGTGCCATTAAATTGTTATGCATTCTGCTTTCCTTGACAACGTTATGGTAAATCTTCAAAGTAAACATCCAATAAATGCAGCTGTAGAAAAGATGACAGATTTTAGATTGACTAGGATAGAAAGCTGGGTTTCATTTTAAAACAACACGAAGCAAAACAAAAACGGCCCGTTTCTTTGACCAACCTACTTCAAATGACTCTTTTGTATTCAGGTGCAGTGACAGCATATCGTCTCACCTCTCTAAAAATTGTCCTTCCTCTTGTTTTAACGCTGATATGCTCTTCCACCTCTGTTGACGGGAATATGTCTATAACCTTCAGAAACCAGCATCAAATTGATTGATGCCTGCTTTGTTTCTTCACACTATGAAGTTGCCCTTTCTTAACGGCAGTTTTTACTGCATGTAAGAGCAGTCACACTAAATTCATTCCCACACCCCACCCATAAAAACTACAAGATAAGAAAGTCTAAGTCAGGCATCTGAAAAACAAATAGAGCTGTAGGTAGGTGGTCGCAACTATCAACATCCAGCAATTCATACTTAAACTAAGTCCAAAGGGCAGCATTTATTACAGAGAGTTTAACTATGAGCGACCATGGCTCAGGTGGTAGGATTTCATCCCGTAACTGGTGAGTTGCTGGTTACGGGACGAACCCACCTAGGTTGTTGTATCCTTGGGCAAGACACTTCACCCGTCTTGCCTGCTGGTGGTGGTCAGAGGGCCCAGTGGTGCCTATGTGTGGTAGCCTCGCTTCTGTCAGTGTCCCAGGGCAGCTGTGGCTACAATGTAGATCCCCACCATCAGTGTGTGAATGTGTTTGTATATGACTGAATGACTAAATGTAGTGTAAAGCGCTTTGTGGTCCTCTGACTGAAAAAGCGCTATACAAATCCAGGCCATTTACCATTCATAAAATGGAAAGATGTAACATGCTATGTAAAATGTGATTATTACTGATTATAATTAAAACAAATACTAAATATCATTTAATTTCCCGGTAAAGCCTTACTATAATTAAAACCCCACTGTCTTTCCAAGGACAAAGGGTGGGTAGATCTGTGTCAAACTCTACAGCTGCTTTGTTAAACAGAATATACATCAATTCTTAATTTGCTTATTTCTTTTTCAAAACATGAAGCTAATTTCTAACACATGAACGCACACACGCACGGATGCACGCACGCGCACACACGCATGCATGCAGGCACGCACACACCCACACTGTATTCATAACTGCATGCAGATACACACTTGTACATTTCTCTATTTCCAATTTCTTCCTCCTAGTCAAATTTAATTAGTAATGACATCATTAGAGGGATCTCTACACGAGCCAGTTACTGATCCTACCCCATGGATGTGCCTGCTGGGAGAATTTTGTGTCCGTGTGTATTCAGTGAGTGTGCGTTTAGGTAGTGTGTTTGTGAAGGATGTTAAACAAGAGTTATACCAAGAACATGGATCTCCATGGATAAGGAATAGGAAAACACAATATTTCTTTCTTTCTTTACATATTACATTTTACAAAGCCATCCTTTAAACATGGTGAAACCCTTTACAACTTGTTGTAACCTTAGGTTACTTGACCGCATAGACTTTATTGAAGTTTTCTCAACACTTCTGTCATGCAAGTAAACATTACCCCAGTGACTATAGATGTGTTTTCGTCAACTAGTCCAAAGTCTGAAATACTTTCGATTTGGGCATATATTTTAAGCAGACTAGAATTGTATCATTTTATGTGTGATCTACAGTTAAGCCCAATATTATTCACACCACTGTCAGATTTAGGTTTAAAGTAATCTTGGCTCACTTTGAGGCATGTGACCAAAGCAGCGTATAGTTACCAAATAAAGATTGTTTCACCGTTAACAATCCTTATGTTACCAAGATTGCTTAGTTATTAGAAGTTAAGTAACCTTGATAGCCTCGTTAGGAATTGCAATAGCAATAGTGAGCTTTAGTGACACTAACTTTAGAGTTATAAATCTGGTACTCCAGAACTGAAGAAGTCTCCTGGGTGAGAGACAAAACGTTTTCAAGACAAGAAAAGTCCAGTTGCCTTCATTTAAACTCTCAAGATTATCAATGTAGATATATCATCAAATGACCTGTGGAAAGATGCAAAGAATGGTCCAAAATTAAAAGAAGGGTTCCAGTGCTGTAATTCCATTAATGACTTTTTCCCACTGCTTATCAGAAAGGCTTTACATAATTTTTAACAAGTAAATTTTGCAAGAAGATGTGCATAAATTAAAACAAATAAATTGGTGGGGATTATTATTATTTTTTTTTTTATAAAAATGGATACTCCTTTAACATTATTATCTTTTGAGACATGTCTCTCTCATTTTCTATTAGTTGGGAGGAACTAAAATTATTTTAAATCTAAATCTGCCAGCGGCATAACTATAAATGTATCGATTTATCTAATAATCTCCTTATACTGACTCTCTGTAGCTCACAGAATACACTTTAAAATACTGTTGTTAGTTTATCAATCCCTCAATCACCAAAATGCATTGAAGATTTGTTGTCATTGTATTAACCCTACAGACCCCGCAGGTCTTCTGGTTCAAGTCTATTCTGCACCCTCAGAGTCAGAACCTTATCTGCTGGAGAAGCAGCATTCAGTTGTTATGCTCCTCTAAACAGGAGAGAACTTCCAGAAAGCTGCAAAACTGCTGAAACACTGGATCTTTTTGGTAATCTTTTTGGTTGCACTGAAACACTTTTTATGGTTTAAGACAAAGCTGCATATTTTTCTTAGAAATGTAATACCCTGTTAGTAAGGAAGTGTTATCAAGATTTCTCAAATACTTTATCTAAAAAAATATCTATTGACGTACCTTTAAAACAGATATGCTCTACCAGGGAAATGTGCTTTTTCTGTCTGCTTTTAGAAAGAGTAATCTTGTGAAATAGTTGAAGTGTTCACAAAAACAATTTATAAATTTCCTTTTTATTTGCATATTTTGCTACCATGTAACCATACAGTCCATGCTTAACTTTTAAGAGAATATTGCAAGAAATTTGTTAAAACATCTCCATCTCTGTTTTTATTTATTAATTTGTTATGTAAAAAAAAAAAAAATCCGGGGTAAAGAAAATTCTGTTCCTCATCATCCCTACTTCTCCAGCTTATTGCAGTACCCCCACGAGTGACAACTATGTGTTTTGGGGTTTGTGCCAATGTATATATGAGGTGTCTACTGACATTTAAAACCAAAGTGACAGCTGAGTTTGCAAGTGCATGTCCTTTTTAATATGACATGCTGCATTAAAAAAATAATTAAGCAAAATAAAATTTCCATCTGTGCTGATAAAGCTCTTTCCCTTTTTTTGAACTAATGTATGTGCATTTACAGTAATCATTAGTGTCTTAGTCAGCAAAGGTGTCGTATCAGGTTTTGCTGAAGAATAAACAAAAAATGATAAGTAGACCTTATTGACATGGAATCGCTACCCCCATTTGGCTTTAAAGTTATTTCTCGTTACTAACATTGCTTGGATTGTAAGATAGTGAATATTACCAGAAAGAAAAGAAAAGATTTAAAAAATCCACCTCGAATTGAATGCACCTAATTCCTTTTTGCTTTACTCAAAGCAAATAGAAAAAAATACAATTCAAAAGCAAATTATTACAACAGTTTAAAAGAAAAGGCTAATTTTATTGCTTTACCTTCTTTTACATCTCCTAATGTTGCTGCAACTCTTTTAAGACCAGAATGGAAAGCAATCTTATTTGCACTTTGTTAACATAAATTTTGTTAGCAGCGATCTGAATGTCATCATGCATTCAGTCTACAGGACATTATAAACCTTAATATGGAGAATATTTTACCACTTTGATTCCTACATCAAAGTCACAGATTTTATGGCTAGCAGACCTATTGTTCTTAGAAATAAAATGCAGTTTTATTACGTCAGAGTTGTAGGATCGGCGATGCTCCCATCCCCTAATGAAAACATATAAATAGATTTATATGATTTATATATATACAGTGGCTTGCAAAAGTATTCGGCCCCCTTGAACTTTTCCACATTTTGTCACATTACAGCCACAAACATGAATCAATTTTATTGGAATTCCACGTGCAAGACCAATACAAAGTGGTGTACACGTGAGAAGTGGAATGAAAATCATACACGATTTCAAACATTTTTTACAAATAAATAACTGAAAAGTGGGGTGTGCGTAATTATTCAGCCCCCTAAATCAAAACTTTGTAGAACCACCTTTTGCTGGACTTACAGCTGCCAGTCTTTTAGGGTATGTCTCTACCAGCTTTGCACATCTAAAGACTAAAATTCTTGCCCATTCTTCTTTGCAAAACATCTCCAGCTCAGTCAGATTAGATGGACAGTGTTTGTGAACAGCAGTTTTCAGATCTTGCCACAGATTCTCGATTGGATTTAGATCTGGACTTTGACTGGGCCATTCTAACACATGGATATGTTTTGTT
Organism: Valencia hispanica; assembly: GCA_963556495.2. NCBI lineage: Eukaryota > Metazoa > Chordata > Actinopteri > Cyprinodontiformes > Valenciidae > Valencia > Valencia hispanica. The sequence continues at coordinate 45,986,875 of OY747704.1, forward strand.
TTAAACCATTCCATTGTTGCCCTGGCTTTATGTTTAGGGTCGTTGTCCTGCTGGAAGGCGAACCTCCGCCCCAGTCTCAAGTCTTTTGCAGACTCCAAGAGGTTTTCTTCCAAGATTGCACTGTATTTGGCTCCATCCATCTTCCCATCAACTCTGACCAGCTTCCCTGTCCCTGCTGAAGAGAAGCACCCCCAGAGCATGATGCTGCCACCACCATATTTGACAGTGGGGATGGTGTGTTCAGAGTGATGTGCAGTGTCAGTTTTCCGCCACACATAGCGTTTTGCATTTTGGCCAAAAAGTTCCATTTTGGTCTCATCTGACCAGAGCACCTTCTTCCACATGTTTGCTGTGTCCCCCACATGGCTTGTGGCAAACTGCAAACGGGACTTCTTATGGTTTTCTTTTAACAATGGCTTTCTTCTTGCCACTCTTCCATAAAGGCCAACTTTGTGCAGTGAACGACTAATAGTTGTCCTATGGACAGATTCCCCCACCTGAGCTGTAGATCTCTGCAGCTCGTCCAGAGTCACCATGGGCCTCTTGGTTGCATTTCTGATCAGCGCTCTCCTTGTTCGGTCTGTGAGTTTAGGTGGACGGCGTTGTCTTGGTAGGTTTACAGTTGTGACATACTCCTTCCATTTCTGAATGATCGCTTGAACAGTGCTCCGTGGAATGTTCAAGGCTTGGGAAATCTTTTTGTAGCCTAAGCCTGCTTTAAATTTCTCAAAAACTTTATCCCTGACCTGTCTGGTGTGTTCTTTGGGCTTCATGGTGTTGTTGCTCCCAACATTCTCTTAGACAACCTCTGAGGCCGTCACAGGGCAGCTGTATTTGTACTGACATTAGATTACACACAGGTGCACTCTATTTAGTCATTAGCACTCATCAGACAATGTCTATGGGCAACTGACTGCACTCAGACCAAAGGGGGCTGAATAATTACGCACACTCCACTTTTCATTTATTTATTTGTAAAAAATGTTTGGAATCATGTATGATTTTTGTTCCACTTCTCACGTGTACACCACTTTGTATTGGTCTTTCACGTGGAATTCCAATAAAATTGATTAATGTTTGTGGCTGTAATGTGACAAAATGTGGAAAAGGTCAAGGGGGCCGAATACTTTTGCAAGCCACTGTAGATCTAATGTAGCCTATATAGACACAAACATGTGCACATTCTCTTTTAGCATTCTCTTTATAGTCCTCCAAATATAGTCCTCATTTTTTACATAAAACAGTTTTTATTTATTTTTTCTTCCCTATTGTCCTTGCAGTAGTGGTTTCGGATATCTCAAACACAGAAGTGGTTTGGCCACAGAGGAAACTTCTGACTTTCAGTTTCTTAGGCTGTTCCAATGCTGTAGCTACAAACTGCTTGGTCAGCTACAAGGTTGGAGAAAAACGAAAGACACAGCCTCAGTCATTCCCTCCGCTTTGGGTCAGGCAGCCTCCATCACTTTGATATAAGGAAACAGCACCACTGATTTCACCGGAGGAACACACCTCAAACTGTAGGTTCAGCCTACCTTCGGTTCGATCTCAACTCTTTTCACCTAATGTCACCAGAAGCGTCCACACAGCAGCACACATAGCCTTTGCAGCTCACATCAACAGTAGCCAAAAATAGGCAACTCTACCATCAATTTGGACCGCAGCAGATAGCCAGACGTGCCACAATGCGATGTCCCAAAATTAATATATATACATGTGAAAATGTTTATTAAACTTGAAATGAATTAGTCAAATGAATCTATTTTTATCCTAATACATAAAAATGTATTTTTAGAATTAAATCATTTGAAATTTCAATAATATTTTTACCTCATGGCTGTGTGTGGAAGATATCATGAATTATTTTTATCTTTCCACCTTACCTTTAAAATCTCTGAGGTGCTAACACTACTATAGAAAATTAGAGTTATAGCCCTTCTGAGCTGTTTTGATCTTTGGACCTGTCTGCAGCTGAGTTGCTGTGGAGGTTAACCAGTCAGATATTAGGGTTTATTTAGTGAGACACAGCAGCAAGTTAAATAATTTCCTAATGTTCTTTACAAGACTTATGTAACCGGCTACCACCTCTCCTATGGTCTTTTCAATCTCCACAGTCTCAGATCAACACAGCCAAGCAGCAGCATCGTCTCAACAGCAACAATATACCCCAATCAGGAAAAAATAGGCTACTTTTCCTTTGCATGGTGTTCCTCTGATAATGTTGATATATTATGTTGCAATTCCCAATTAGATTCTTGATGATATTAATCAGGATGGTATAAGTTATGCTGTTGAAAGCCGTTTTAAAATCTTCCTTTATGGGCCCTTTTTCACTTTGAGCACCTGCCTTACCAAAGGTCTCTGCACAGCCCTGCCCACTACTAACTGAATATTGAAACTATTAGGCAGAATTTTTGCATTTCTAAAAATAACCAGCCTTCAGAGTTAATCTTTATTCACTTTCTAATGTGAGCAACATTAAAAACTTTCTTCACATTAAATTATTGCATTTCTTCACACAAAAAAGAGAAGAAAGATTAACAGAGAGAGCTGGTTATTAATTTTTTCGATGTTCTCCTGAAACGTTCAGCCATAATTTTGCTTGGACTCTGAAGTTGTACAAAATTCAATTCAATTCAAATTCAAAAATACTTTATTGATCCCAGAGGGAAGTTAAGTGTTGGTATAGCTCATATAATTAATTCTTTAAGGAGTTGTTGTAGATGATGATGGCTGTGGGCAGTAAGGATTTCCTGTAGCGGTCTGTATTGCAGCGAAACTGAAGAAGCCTCCGACTGAAGACGCTCTGTTGTTGTATGACTGTCTCATGAAGAGGATGCTCAGGGTTGTCCATAATTTTTTTGATTTTATGAAGAATCCTTCTTTGCATTATCATCTCCAGATGATAATGATGATGTACGCACTGACCATTCTCTTTGAAGTATTTTAGGATTTACAAGCATCGTCATGCCACATTTGATGACATCTACTAGGGTGAGTTAAATAATTAGAGAAAAGGTACTGGATCATTTAAATGACCTATAAGGAAATGAAAACTAAAGGATTAAAGACAGGACAGGCACACTCACTTACTCACACCCAAGTATATACACAAACACTCTATACGATGCTGTCTAACTCACACATTTTCAATTTGGCAGTAACAGGCTTAGGATATAGCCAGCAATTTGACGCGCACAACATTCAACCAGACCATTGGCAACCCACAACAACATATATCTGTGGGAGCTGCGACCTTGAAGGTGTCTGAAGCTATTTTTTAACTCTCCAGCAATTCACTTCTTACGATGTAGAAAGAGGTTTTGTTGTTAAATCAGCAAAGCCGTGAATGACCCACAGTGGATCCCTATAAAATGGTCAACACTTGGCCATTGTGACAAAAAACTACCAGAGAGTAAAACGTGGCAAGTTTTACAAAAAGGAAAATCCTGAATAATCACACAAATGTCTTTTTAAAATATGCTTCACACTTTAATGCTGTCCTGCAATTCTGCTAAGGGTGGGCTATACATTGGGTGGGCTATCTTCAGTACAGGACAGCTTTTAAAATGCATTTAGAACTAATTTAGTCATAATACTGCACCAAATAGGGTGATATCAGAAAAAAAAGACAGCTTCAATAATGCTAACAGGATAAACTCATCTGTCTCAGCATACAAAATAGGAAATAAAAAGTTGGTTTTTTTTCAATGAATGGATAAATAAACGGATGAATGTTGAAATCAAACTGCTTACCATGGAGCTAAACTATATTTTAGGTCAAATGGGACCTTATTTATTGATTTTATTTATTAATTTATTTACTGTTTTTGGACAGTAATAGTTGGTTTAAATGTTTCATTTTGTTTTCAGTAAGACCAAAACTTCAAGTATTGAAACTATAAAAATATAAATTTGTACTTTAAGGTATCAAAAATAAGCAAATTAATAGAGAAGCTTTAATGAATAAAAACACGAGGTTAAACAGGAGAGATACAAACGATACATAAAGTGGATGTGTTCATGCTTTAAGTGTGTGTCCCTGCCCATGTGTTGTGCAGCACAGGCTGAATTTATGTCTTCAGTGTTCTGAAGCATCCATGTCACACTTTTCTGCTTACCTCCATAAAATATACTGGCCTCAATCAATAGCTAATTAACCGCTAATTACCATGTCGAAATCCAACAAATCCAATGTCCTCCTATTGATAATTTCAGTAGAATAGTGGCCTATGTAACACCTCATTACATGTTTTTCTCAACCCAAATGCATACACAAGGCATCACTCATGACATTCACATTACAAAGGGTAACATGTGAAGAACTCTGTAGCAAATAATTAAAACTGAGGAACTTATTAGAGAGCCTTGTAATCACTGTTAAATAAAACCCAAAGTTCTAGGCAAGGCAAGGCAATTTTATCTGTATAGCATGTCTTTAACAACAAGGTAATTCAAGGTGCTTTACATGATTAAGGGGTAAAATAAAAATAGCAGTAAAACACAGACAAAGCATGTAAAGTAAATACAGCAATAGAGCAGGAAGCACACACAAAACATATGATACATGAAAACATTACTCAAAGGCAGCTCTAAACAGATATGTTTTTAGTTGTGATTTAAAAGAACTCAGTGTTTCAGCAGCTTTGCAGTTATCTGGAAGTTTGTTCCAGATTAGATGAGCATAGAAACTGAAAGCTGCTTTTCCATGTTTGGTTCTAATTCTAGGGATGTTGAGTAGACTGGAAGTAGAGGACCTGAGTGGTCTGGTGGGTTGGTATAGTAACAGTAGATCTTCAACATACTTTGGTGCTAAGCCATTCAATGATTCATAAACTAGTAAAAGTATTTTGAAGTCTATTCTCTGAGCTACAGGGAGCCAGTGTAAGGACTTTAGAACTATGGTGGTGTGCTCTACTTGCCTGGTTCTTGTAAGGACACAAGCAGCAGCGTTCTGGATCAGCTGCAGCTTTCTGATTGACTTTTTACGCAGACCTGTGAGGATGCTGTTGCAGTGAGCAATCCGGCTAAAGATAAATGCATGAATGAGATTTTCAAGGTCCTGTTGCGATATCAGTCCTTTAATCCTAGAAATGTTCTTCAGGTGATAGAAGGCTGACCTCGTTATTGTCTTTATGTGATCCTGGAGGTTCAGGTCTGAGTCCATTACTACACCTAGATTTCAGGCCTGATCAGCAGTTTCTTGCTGTATTAACTGAAGCTGTGTGCTGACTCTTGATCATTCCACTTTAGGTCCAAAAGTAATCCTGCCGTTTTGTTTCTGTTCAGCTGGAGAAAGTTATGGCACATCCATCCATTGATTTGCTCGATACATTTACTTAGGGTTTGGGTGGGTTCAAAGTCACCTAGTGACAACGTAATGTAGAGCTGAGTATCATCTGCATAGTTATGGTAGCTAATCTTATTGGTTGTTATAATCTGGGCTAGTGGGAGCATGTAGATATTAAATAAGAGGGGACCCAAGATGGAGCCCTCTATATTAATCTGTCCACCTAAGATCAAGAGAAATGTTGTCTGAGTGCAGTAGCTTGGAGACCTAATAGACCAGCACCCTATACATCTATTTAAAAGTACTCTGTGGCAAGTCCAGTCTGCTTTGGAATTGTCATTCGAAACACAAATATTCCGGAAGTAATCAGAGAGACAGAATCTAAACTCGAGTTCTAACCAGCAGTCTTACTTTGATGTGCAAGGATGTCAGCACTCCCATTCTCCAAACATCTTTGACACTACTTTTTACTAAAACTTACTTTTTATTAACAATCCAGGCACTAAATACATAAATCTGATTTTCCTATTTATAAACAATATGTGTTTATGTGTTTGGTACAATTGCACCACCGAAATGTAGCAGTAAAATTATAAATCTGATGACGACTGAGTGGCTTCATGGACGATGTCTGTGGGGCCGCTCAACCTCTGAGTCTGTCTGTAGTTTGTGTTCTTACAACATGTGGTTTGGTGTTAAAAAGTCATGTTAAGCTAATGCTATACTTAGTGGATGGAAGGACAGTTAACGTATGGATATACTGTACAATGTAACACCAGCTGCAGTCCAAAATATTCTTTCATTTAGCTCAGACACAGAGAAAAAAAATAAGTCACAGCTGAAGCTATTTATCATGGTAAAACATAGTTGACAATTGTTTGAGAATTAGTTACTGATCTCAAGTGATATCTGGGCATCAACATCCCAAAAAATAAAAACTCCTGTAAAAGAATAAAAACTTCTTATCAGAAAAATACTATACTCACAAAACACCTCAAGGTACCTTAATGATCTGGCAGTTGAAGATACACTACATCATCAGTCATATGGAAATGCTTATCAGGATGTCACTCAAAAGGCTTTTTTTGTCCCAAAATTGCATTTGAAAGTTACTCATTTACTTAGAAAAACATTTGAAACGCTGCCTGTGATTTATTTATGTTTCAGGTATGTTTTCTGCTTCTAAGATAGGGTATTACCTTCAGCATTTTCAAATAAACATAAATCTGCCAAGTTTGAAGATGGTTTTTTCTTCATATATAAATTCAAAATTGTAATTTGAGATGTTATGAACTGCATTTTGGTGTTCTCAGTGTTAAGTAAATTTTGAATTTTTGAACAGCTATGCAATTCAGTCTAAGGTTACAGGATATAAAACAATGCAAAGCCCCACACCCCCATCCTCCCAACTAATTCATCTAGAGCATGGGGAGCTGGGGAACTGTTAGCCCTGTTTCTGCTTTGGTTGTATAATATCTATTCGGCCTATCACCGCAATTTTACATCAGACAGATGTTTCCTAAATACTTTACAGGGAAAGCCAAAAAATGTTAATCAGATCTAAGTGTCCAATACTATTTATTCTGTAATTGCTTATTTCTTTACTCATTCTATCTTTTGTTATTATTTGTATCGCTTTTCCTCCATTTGCAGCCTAAAATTTTGATTACGGAAACAGAGAAAAAAATAAGCAAAGAGGATGGGAAAAAGAAGGTGCATTGGCCTAATCAGCTGCAGTATTTCTGCCTTTCCCACTTTATTCTTGTTAGCAGGCGGTGTTTGGCATCTGCCGCAGGGTTATTATCACAGGAAAGGCCAAGCTATGGAACTGCCTTAAGAGGTCAGGCATCTACTCTTTCTCATACTCCGCCTCTTATGTTTACATCCACTTAAGCTTCCCTCACTAAATGTTATGAAAGCATGTAGTGTAAAATTGAGAAGGCAAAAGCTGACATGGTACAAGCAGGTAATCAAAAGCCTGATTAGCACTGTGTTGAACAAATAGACCGGACAGATCCCACTTACAGGTTCACACTAATTTGTCCTTGGATGAACTGAGCACCCATGATGCATGTAATTACCCTCCCAATGAAATAACTTTTAAAGCAATTGTGCTGGTATTATTAGTGGGAAGCATGTTGAAGTTATTCAAGATAAGCTGATATAAATAATGTACAGTGGCTTGCAAACGTATTCGGCCCCCTTGAACTTTTCCACATTTTGTAACATTACAGCCACAAACATGAATTAATTTTATTGGAATTCCAGGTGAAAGGCCAAAACAAAGTGGTGTACACGTGAGAAGTGGAACGAAAATCATACATGATTCCAAACATTTTTTACAAATGAATAACTGAAAAGTGGGGTGTGCGTAATTATTCAACCCCCCTAAATCAAAACTTTGTAGAACCACGTTTTGCTGCAATTACAGCTGCAATTACAGCTGGTAGAGTTGCCTATTTTTGGCTACTGTTGATGTGAGCTGCAAAGGCTATGTGTGCTGCTGTGTGGACGCTTCTGGTGACATTGGGTGAAAAGAGTTGAGATTGAACCGAAGGTAGGCTGAACCTACAGTTTGAGGTGTGTTCCTCCGGTGAAAGCAGTGGTGCTGTTTCTTTATATCAAAGTGATGGAGGCTGCCTGACCCAAAGCGGAGGGAATGACTGAGGCTGTGTCTTTCGTTTTTCTCCAACCTTGTACTGACCAAGCAGTTTGTAGCTACAGCATTGGAACAGCCTAAGAAACTGAAAGTCAGAAGTTTCCTCTGTGGCCAAACCACTTCTGTGTTTGAGATATCCGAAACCACTACTGCAAGGACAATAGGGAAGAAAAAATAAATCAAAACTGTTTTATGTAAAAAATGAGGACTATATTTGGAGGACTATAAAGAGAATGCTAAAAGAGAATGTGCACATGATTGTGTCTATATAGGCTACATTAGATCTACAGTGGTTTGCCATAGACATTGCCTGATGAGTGCTAATGACTAAATAGAGTGCTTTTAAAGAGTGTAATCTAATGTCAATACAAATACAGCTGCCCTGTGACGGCCTCAGAGGTTAGAGGTTGTCTAAGAGAATATTGGGAGTAACAACACCATGAAGTTCAACGAACACACCAGACAGGTCAGGGATAAAGTTATTGAGAAATTTAAAGCAGGCTTAGGCTACAAAAAGATTTCCCAAGCCTTGAACATCCCACGGAGCATTGTTCAAGTGATCATTCAGAAATGGAAGGAGTATGGCACAACTATAAACCTACCAAGACAACGCCGTCCACCTAAACTCACAGGCCAAACAAGGAGAGCGCTGATCAGAAATGCAGCCAAGAGGCCCATGGTGATTCTGGATGAGCTGCAGAGATCTACAGCTCAGGTGGGGGAATCTGTCCATAGGACAACTATTAGTCGTTCACTGCACAAAGTTGGCCTTTATGGAAGAGTGGCAAGAAGAAAGCCATTGTTTAAAAAAAAACATAAGAAGTCCCATTTGCAGTTTGCCACAAGTCATGTGGGGGACACAGCAAAGATGTGGAAGAAGGTGCTCTGGTCAGATGAGACCAAAATGGAACTTTTTGGCCAAAATGCAAAACGCTATGTGTGGCGGAAAACTAACACTGCACATCACTCTGAACACACCATCCCCACTGTCAAATATGGTGGTGGCAGCATCATGCTCTGGGGGTGCTTGTCTTCAGCAGGGACAGGGAAGCTGGTCAGAGTTGATGGGAAGATGGATGGAGCCAAATACAGGGCAATCTTGGAAGAAAACCTCTTGGGGTCTGCAAAAGACTTGAGACTGGGGCGGAGGTTCACCTTCCAGCAGGACAACGACCCTAAACATAAAGCCAGGGCAAGAATGGAATGGTTTAAAACTAAACATATCCATGTGTTAGAATGGCCCAGTCAAAGTCCAGATCTAAATCCAATCGAGAATATGTGGCAAGATCTGAAAACTACTGTTCACAAACACTGTCATCTAATCTGACTGAGCTGGAGCTGTTTTCCAAAGAAAAATGGGCAAGAATTTCAGTCTTTAGATGTGCAAAGCTGGTAGAGACATACCCTAAAAGACTGGCAGCTTTAATTGCAGCAAAAGGTGGTCCTGCAAAGTATTGACTTAGGGGGCTGAATATTTACGCACACCCCACTTTTCACTTATTTATTTGTTAAAAAAAATTGGAATCATGTATGATTTTCATTCCACTTCTCGTGTGTACACCACTGTGTTTTGGTCTTTCACGTGGAATTCCAATAAAATTGATTCATGTTTGTGGCTGTAATGTGACAAAATGTGGAAAAGTTCAAGGGGGCCGAATACTTGTGCAAGCCACTGTACCTTTGTTATAATAGATGCATGTTATTTTTATTGATAGTGGCCAGCTTTTTAAAATTTAGACTGAAAATGGAGCATAACATTTTGATATCTGTTTATACTGCAGAGTTTGCCAAGCGAAACTGGAAAAACAGATTAGGCAAAAGATAGGCTATACATTCACTTTCACATTTTAGACAGCAGAAATGTATCACTAAAATACATAAATAAAATAACTAATTAATTTGACTTATTTTCTGTGTTAATTATCCCCCTCAGAAATTGCACTGTATAAACTTTCACATTAAAAGCAAGTGTTAAGTTGTGATATTAAATGAAAACCCCTTCATTTTTCACTTGTCTAAGGTTGGGTAGAGTGGCAGGAGGGTACCCCCCCCCCCCCCCCCACCCCATTTTTATGTTTTAAATCAACCTTAAGGAACTAAAGAACATTTCCAAACCAAAAAAAGCACATCCCTCCAGTGACTTCTATGTCCTATACCCCAGGCCTCCCCTCTGCAGGACATGCTTGGAAATCCTTGAATGGGAAGTGGCAAGTAGGCTCTCTAATCAGGGATCTGAACAACCTCAGATTGCTGCCCTTGACTTAAGAAGAGGCAACTCTTTTCTTATCTCAGTTTGGATTGCTGAACTCTTAAGAACATCTTTAACACCGAGATGCTTTAATAACTTCTTTTGTACTCATTCCAAAGGAGATGTTGAACAGCAAAGAACTGTGGCATCAGACACTGTTAGTTTATCTCTCATGACTGTTAAGTGCCGCATTTAGACTCCAAAAACACAGTATTAAGAGCAACCCAATTTGTGTTATTTTGCAAGCCCAATCCTGGATCAGATATATCTTATTCAAGACCTGCTGATGTTGTGGGTTTGACCCAGGTTAGGTTTAAACCCCAACAACGTGTCAGTGACTGTTTAGTGTGAAGACTACTAGAGTGGTTTGAAAAGAAAATAACTATAACAGTTAATATTTTTACTAAAATTAAAACATCTTTTTGGTTTACTTGTTTTTATAGATGCACCAATATGAAAATGTGGGCCGATACCGATGTCCGATATTAATCCCACTGTTATGGCCGATAACTGATACGCACCGATATGGTATACGGTATAGTCCCCTACACTTTCGACACCGTGGAAAATCAACCACACCATCTACATCGCTTCTCTGCTTGAGTTAAACACCCCCACATTCCTGCGCCGCATCACTATCGCTGTCACATGACCAAACAAACACCACATGGATAACACCTCCCCCCGAAACACAGACAGAAATGTAAAAAAAATGGAAATATATATATATATATATATATAATCATCAGCCGCTGTATAAATCAAATCACAGAATGCAAACAACAGTTTAAAGCTTAAAGAAACCAATTAAACTGGATTCATACAAAAGTAGGATAAGAGAGTGATCAACTTCTGGCACAATATTACCTTCTAACCTTTTGTCAAAACTTCACTTGAACATTTTGGAACTATTACTTAAATCACTCAAATCTGTTGAGACCAGACTAATCTCTTTATTTTAACAAATATAAACCTACCTAATTTAATTATGATACCCAACTGTAAGAACAGAATATCCCATAAATGCTAGAGAGAATAATTCTACATGCATTTATCTATCTGTGGGAAAAGTTATAGTTCACCTTCAGCATGCGGAAAAAAATCACTAATATATCCAGATATTTAACCATCTCTTAAACACATATATCTGCGCGCACATATTCCTAGGCCACAATAGGACCCTACGAACAGACATATTGGGGGCAGCTTTGACTTATATCCCTATGCTAATAACCACACTAATTTGCATACGGCCAAGTAACTTTTTAGAAAAAATATATATATACCCCAGCCCATTTGCTACTTTTCTTTTAAACCCTTAAGACCTCTCTGACAAAGACAGGAGAGTCAAAGTGACAAAGGTTTTAAAGTAAAATATGAAACCATAATGTAACTTTGTGTTGTCTTATGAATAACTTTCTTTGAAAGTCACAGCAAACAAAGACCATAACAGCTCAACATTCTGAATAATGTCAGTAGTTACTTTATTAAATAACCCTAAAACAACCCATACTTTCAAAGTCAAAATTACATTTTTAAAAATAGTGGGTTATTTTCTCTCCACTGTTATTCCTTTCTTGTTAACATGACCCCGCTTGCTATAACTCAATGTTAGTTACTTAATTTTTCTGTTTTATGTCTCTTTGACATTTCACATATCCTCCTATAACACTCCTGTTTCACTATTTGGCTCACTTTCCAAATGTCACTCTCCATTCCTTAATTACACACCTTCATGGTGAAGAAAAGCAGAGTGTAAATGGCCATTAGAGAATGTTTGACTCCTCACTTTTACAAATTCAAAATGACAGGCCCAGAGATAAGACTCCACCTTGTGAGCGTTTGTGTGTCTGGGCACCTGCCATCCACTCTCTCCATCAACTTGCTATTATCTAAGCTGCCACAGAATAATATATGTGGCTATAGCCTGCTAATGACAGTACTCCGGTGCTTGAGTGTGCCTGTTTGAATGCGTGGGTAGGAAAATAAAATGTGCCTAAATTACAGCCATATGATACTATGTGAAGAGGCGATTGGCCGTTGTGGGTTTCTGAAACGAAAGACATGTGGGGCTCAATACCATCAGATAGTTGGTTAGTCTGTCTCCCATGGCTTTCCTCTTTCCACTGTGTGGGCCCCAATTGGATGATAGCATTCCTAAAGTTAGATGGATTGGCTTGCTTAGGGCACTGATATGAGTGGAGAAAGAAGGTGAGAGAAGAAGTGGAGGATGAAGAAGAAGGGGGACACAAAGAAAAGTTTGCAAAATGAGAGTGAAGGAGATGGATGAATGGCTTTATGCTGAGAAAATGTATATCTGATGCAGACTAACTGAAAGAAATTTCACACAGAGATTGGCAGAAGGAAGAGAGCAGTAGCTGCAAATTCAGACAGATCACTTAGCTTAAAGGTAAATTAATACAGATGTAAATAAATGGCATGGCCTAGGGAGGTTGCTGGCAATGGGGTTGAGTGGGTGGTTGAGTTTTGGGACTTTTTAGGATGGGAAGAGAAGTTAAGTGAAGGATGGGCACAGTTAACACATTCTGTTGTCTGGGTATTAGGTGCTAAATGTACCAAAACAAATGAGAAAATCCAACATAAATGAATATTTTACAGATTGTTTCCTTGCGATCCTTAAGTTAACTTCTTTGTTGCTCAGACTGTTGCAGAGATTCTTTGGATGAATAAGAGGCAAGCCTGAGGACATTGCATTGGGGTTTTGCAGATTTTATTTTTCCTTTGGAGGGGAGTGCATAGATTTAATAGGTTATAACAAAAATACATTTTAGCTTTTTTTCACAGGATATATTATGTTTTTGTTAAATCTGGCTGTAAAGATTGTTCATCTTGGAAAGTCTACTTGATTTTATGGTTACAACACTAACCACCCAAAGAACAGCTCAGATGAGTGCAGTATTTCATGTGAATTATTTTTCCCTGTGAGTCTCACAAGTAACAGGAATGGATATGTCAAGGGAACATAGGTGATCTAAGTACCTAGTTAAAGACACATAGTTACAAGTCAGCTACAATTGTGAAGTATCGCCTCCAAATAATTTGGATGAGTCCTTTTTTTATTATTATCAAATAAATTAAACTTTTTCTGCTGATAAACTATAAATGAGTGTCTGTGCTGTCTGGGTGTCTAGTCATTATTTTTGGTATTTTAGTACATTACAGAGTACATTACAGAGTACTACCAGGTGTAAAAGTAATGTGTAACAGGAAGTCATGCATATACTATATGCATATAATACAGGGACAGGTGGTCTAAAAAGTGCACATTAAGGAAAACCTTTACAGTGTCTCTTGCATTGTAAATTGAGACATGACCATCAATTAACCTCAACTCCAAAAACCATGTTTCTGCATACATAATCCCCTAATTTAACTAATGGCACACCATTTAAAATCTATGCATGTGCATTCAGTAAATCCATCTACACACAAGCTAAATAACAAGTGTGGGAGGATTTACAGAGGCATGGGATTGTAATGTGGTAATTCTTCAACAGAAATAGGTTATAGCTTTTGCTACTAAAGATGTGAGGAAAAGAAATCTCCAACTTTTGTTATAGCTTGAAGCAATTGCAACACTTTCAGTCCACAGAGTGCGACAAAATTGTATTTTAGACATAAATAGTGAAAACACTTTAATAGTTTTTGTGCTGGTGGAACATCTTATTGATCATACATCTGTATGTTTTTTCTATTGTTAAAGAAAAAAAAAGAACTTTTCTAGGTGTTACGTTTAAGAAACTTTTAAATTTAGGTTCTCTGCTTTCGCTTGAACTACTGAGTTGGTGAACAACTTTTCAGCAATTGTTTGTTCTGTTATTCTTGTTCAGTTGTTTGTGGTATTTGATGAGGGCGAAGACAGTTTTTCAGACCTGTGCTTTCAACAAGTCCTGACTGCTGAGATCTACACTTTTGGTTCCTTCTCTGCAACTTTTTCTCAAAGTTGTTTTTTCATTTCTATTCTTTGCCTTTCTCTCCCTTTAATTTATTTGTTGCTTTCGTTTTCTCTTCCATCTACTGTTTGTCTTGTTCTGTCAGAGTTTTTAAAATATAGGAGAGAGATTAAATCCATTCTTCAGTGTCCTAAAAACTCCAACTCGGCTGTTGGGTTGCAAAACTATAACATTTTGTGTGTTAAAGCTCAGTGGGAAAAAATCAAATCAGAATTGATTATTAGAATCACCAATGCCAATATTCTCCTTAGCCCTGCTGTTTTATACTGTACAAACCACTTTTGCTAGAAATTTAGTACTTAGCTATTCACAAGTTTGGACCATATAGAGCACAATGTTTCATTCTGTATAATCATCTAGAGTCATGGGGCCTCTATTTTGCTCTAATCTCTTCAGAAGACTCAATAGCTCCTCTATAGGATTTAGATCTGGAGAACAAGATGTTCCATCACCTCCATCTTAATCTCATCTGACCAAAACATACGATTACAGTTTGTGTTGTTCGGACAAAGGCTTTAATTTCCTTTTGGTAGCATCACAGTCACGTAACCTCGGACACAAAAATCGGGTCTGAGGGGTGTTTTGGAGACTTTGGCAAACTCCGGACACAAGAGCCTCATAAGCTTTTAGGATGGTATGAAATACACATTTAGTAATTTGTCAAGTAAGATGGCATATTCTGGTTTATTTTACTTTAGATTTAACATGGAAATATTAATTTATTAATTGATCATCCTATCAAAGAGTTGTTGAAAGAAAACCACACAAAGATATTGAGCAAAATATGAGTTAATTTAGGACATTTATATTATATTTGTTAAGTAATATGCAATGTTTCTCATCAGGTATCACCAACAACACAGTTTTTCTTTAAGCTTTTTTTTACAGAAGAAAAAATTACAATGAAAGAGGGTTTTTTTAAGGTGTCATAGACCCATGGTTCTCAAACCATTGTACATATACTGTATCACTAGTGGTACTTGTATGGGCAGAACGTTGTGCCTTCGGAAACTAAAATTGAATTACTTCTATTTGAATTTACATCACTCAGATTGAATCTGAAATGCTCAACTTGAAAAAATTCAAGTTGAGCAAAAATTCAGTAAAAACTGAATCTGAATTAGTTGGATTTGAAATCCAGTTTTTAGTTTGAAAATGATTGTCAATAAACTGAAATTAAATTTTATATTGAAAATGAATTAATTTGCTTTAGAACTGCATTTCATTCTATTTCAAATTCAGCTCTCAAAGATTCACTTCTCACGGTTCAGTTTCAATTCTACTATTTAATTTCAATTCTTCAATTCGTTTTTTTGTGTCAGACATCTGGGCCCATAGAAGTAATCGAGCGCAGAGTAACAGAACTATGTTGTACTTCAGCCTATCTACGGCATCCTGAGGTGGGGAGGGTCACAAATTAATCCTCAAGGAGCTAGAGCAGCTGTATCACTGTTGTTTTATATCTAAGGCTAAGGGATAATCATATCCAGGTAAAATCATTTTATTTAATCTACAAGTTTTCAGGAATAACATATCAACATCAGCTAGTTAGGCCCAGCGTCTGAATGATTAGTGGTTAAGTTTGAACAGTCACTATGTAAACTAAATATTTCTCGAATACAGAATACATATTCTGTGCATAGACTGACAAGTGTCATAAAGCTGATTTTATACACACACATACTTTTTTTTACACAAAACCGAGTAGTAAAATATAACATTAGTTATTACACCAATGCAGATCATAACAGTATTCACTGTTCTACACATCTTCCCCAGTGCTGGTGACATTGTGGCTCCTGAGGATGAGCTTGAGGACGATGTAGCTGAGTGAGAGGGAGGGGGATGGGGTTGGGGAGGGGGAGGGGGTTGCTGGTTTCAGGCATCAGTGGTGCTCTCTGGTGGGACCAACTGTCTACTGAATACGTCGTAGTGGTGTGGCAGCCATCGATCGACCCTACAAAGCCAATTGGTGGACGATGCAGTGGACAGTACGAGGAAGCTACCCAAACCATTCTCTGCAGACCACCTAGTATGGTGTTCCACTCATCAACTAGAAAAGACCAGCAATTGGTCTCAGTTGCAGATTTCTGTCCACATCTCCGATCTTTCTTCAGTAGATCTAACAAAAATGCCAGAGACTTCCTGTATATTCTATTAAAGTTTAAAGAGCAGTCCAGGAAGAGATTATCAGGTTAATCCTGCATGAAAAACTATCAATAACTGGACGATAAGATATTATTTTCCTTCTGTTAATATTTTTGATGTCTTACAAGTATTCTTGTTTGATTTGTTTTTCATTCATTCGTCATTTTTCATTGTTTCAAGTTAGCTTTATGTTCATATGTTAAAAACAACTGTAAATAATTACACAGTTGATAAAATGAGTTAATGAGAAATACTAGTTAATTTTAATCAGTTTATAACAAATATCATACAACTAAACAACAACTATGACCAGAACAAATAAATTAACGAACAGAAAACAGTTTAATAATCATGTCTCTGTTCTCCTGGGCTTTCCTAAGCCTCCCTTTGCTGCATTGTATCCTAAACAAAGGAACTCATAAGGAAATTTATCTTCCCCAATATTGTACTCAAAACATAGACAGAAAACAAGTAAAGAGGGAAAACAGGTGTTAATCTGTGAATGCAAAACTATAGTTTTTACAGCAGAACAAATGGGCAATTACACTCTACTTAGATCACTAGTTCTGTAATGCTTGAGGGTAAATAAAACTACTACGGGACCACCATATGAGATTGTTTACGAGCGGTGATTTCCACAAAAGAAATATGTCTATGCAAATGGCAACAGCCCACCAACACAACTGCTTTAATCTTTTAGTTTTTGTACCGTCTGATTTTAGCCTCATGTAAAAAAACGCCCAGTGCACACTATGCTAACTTAGCGCTTTAGTCAACAGCTATGGTTAGGATAGCAGTTGCTGTTAGTTTATTGTTTGTTTACATGAAGCTTCTTCTTATATATTTAGCACATTATTACCAACCTGCGAATATGGCCACTGGTTATTTGACATGAAGAGTGAGCTCTTACAACTTCATATGTGCCCCTTTCCAGCTCAGGATGCCGTAGATAGGTTAAAGTACAACGTAGTTCTAGTACTCTGCGCTTGATTACTTCTCAATGACCCGGATGTCTGACACAAAAAACAGAATTTAAGAATTGAAATTAAATAGTAGAACTGAAACTTATTCGCGAGAAGCGAAAGTTGAGAGCTGAATTTGAAATAGATTGAAATACAGTTTTAAAGCAAATTAATTCATTTTCAATATAAAATTTAATTTTTATTTATTGACAATCATTTTCAAACTAATTGGTTTTCAAATTTGGCTAACTCAGATTCAGTTTTTAAAAGCATTTATTCAAGTTGAGCATTTCAGATTCAATCTGAGTGATGCAAATTCAAACAGAACAAATTCACATTCAGTTTCTGATGGCACAAAGGTCTGCCCATGTACTTGAGCTGCCTTCATTATTATAATTATTTTGAACATACTGTGATCCACCTGCAACAGGTGCAAATGCTCATTGTTATTTGTCTTTTTACTAATGAAGGTCGAACTTGGTTACGGGAATCTTATTGAGCCAAACTTTACTGCATTCCAGTGGAATTTGTTGATATAGATGTTCAGTGACCAGGATATTAGCCATACAAGCTAATAACAATGCATTTCTCTGCATTTATATTTTCAAGAATTGGAGCGATATCTCCATTAAAGATGTGTGACTAGTACAGTGTCTGTGACTTATTTAATAAAAAACAAATCAACATGTACATTTTCTTTCCCGTTGCCATCGAAAAGCTTACAAGGTGACCATAGTTTCAAATTTACGGATGGTGACTTCCCCAAATCAAAATAAAACACACAATTAAATAGCATCCTTCAGCGAATAATAGACTTTAGACTTTAGACTTAACTTTATTCATCTCTTTGGGATGACTCCCTCAGGGAAATTAACATTTCCAGGAGCAAACAAAAGGGTGGAGTAAGATAAATAAATAAACATATACAGAACCTTTGATTAAATAAAATAATTATATATATATATATATATATATATATATATATATATATATATATATATATATATATATATATATATACAACTAGGAAGAGGGCAGTGATCTACAGAACAGGGGAGACTTTATTCATTTTTATTCAAAAATAGCTGTTTCTCAACAGTTTTAGGTTTTAAGCGATTCCTTTTTTTTGACACCACCTCACCAGCCTTCTAAAACACTCTTTCACAAGGCAGAGAAGATGCCAGCGTATATAAAAATTCAAGTGCTAGATTATATAACCTATCTGTCTCTATACTCTCAAAACTATATCCAAACTATATAAACGCTAACCAAACTCTCCTATCCAAACTATCAAAACTCTGTCCAAACTCTACTGCAACTCTCCTACACAAACCCACATTTTGAATGGAGCCTGAGGGGGGTTATATTGCTGTCAAAGCACTCTGCAAACTCTGAACCATTTCCTGAAGCAGTCACGTGGTACAGCCGGGTAGCGGGGATTCAGACGTCATCGTTTTCGGTTTCTCCCCTAAATGAAGCAGGCCTCGATACGTGCTTTGTGGAAACCCCCCCTCCACTGCTCAACACGTGCTTCGTAGCCTCGGCACACATCGTAACATCACTACAAATTTGGTTTAAACAGGTATAAAATGAAATTGTAAATTACATTACAAATATTAAACTGTTAGAGATAAAAGTAAAACATTGCATAAGTCATTTTGATCTATCATTCAAAGATTCCTACAATGCAGTGAAAGAAAGGAAATTAATTTTGAAATATTTTAAAGTGTGCTTCATGCATTGGCTTATTTGTAAAACAGATTATGGATTTTTAAATTGTAAAAACAGTTGATTAATTAGAACCAAGAAAAAGCAAGGTTCAAAGCATATTTTAAAAACTGTTACTCATGCAGTGATCTCCCCAGTTGTGCCTGTGTGGCATTGTGTCAATGTTTCAACTTCATGAATCTGGCAGCGCCTCAGAGTACATTTTGGGTCTTTGCTCTATAACTCTGCCAAGCAAGCACACACAAACAGCAAAGCATAAACATTTATTTTAAAAGGGTATCAGGTGATATTTCCAGTGCTGCGTATAAACATCTGAAACTGCAGCACAGCAAAATATGATCTCCAGCTAAGTCTTGTTGGCAGAGATTTCCTTTGGTCATAGTGCAACTCAAAGACACCAAATTTACTACAAACATGAGCCATCCCACAGAATCTGTTTAGATGTCTATGAAATGGCCTGATGATATTTAATCTCATGATGTGCTATGCAAATGCTGTGGTGGCACCAATGACGATTTCCTCAATTTACACAACATAAAAAGTGTGGTAGCAGTTGCAGGATCTCTGACACATATGGGCTTTCAGTAATTTGTGGTTAAAAAAGACTTGCTTTTATGTTGTTTGGATGTTCTGCAGTTTTTGCAAGAAGTTGTTACATAAAAAAGGCACAAAAGTCAGGTAAATTACTGCAAATATTGACTGAGAAATCATGTAGATTACTTGTGAAAAAAAGTTTCAGATTTTGAAAATAAAACACAAATAATGGACATAAATTTGGAAATGTTTAAAAAAATCCTAGTCTTATATAATCATCAACCCTTTAGTATACTGCATAATATGTTTCTTCCTCACTCTTTCTTTGGCAGTAACTAACGGTAAATGAAACACCTTCTGCCTCTCCAATAAAAAGCTGTTAGATATTTCCTCAAACTTTTCTGGTTAAGCTGAAGCAAATTTTACAGAGAAAATTCACCAAACCTATGCACTAAATTTTGCACATGACCACCAGTTACAGTATGGTTCTCTATCATGACTTCTGTTGGCCTAAACCGTCATTGGAAACCAAACACTACGACAGTAGCCTTGCATTTTTCACACTCATTTATACCTGGAAAAAAATTTGATTTGAAGAAATGGTTTGGGGCACCAACAGTCAAACATCCCTTTGATGTTAACAAGCGGCAAATCAGTTTTCAGAAGGAGAGGAAGATGAAGAGGGAGACTGTGCAAAGTTGGGGGAGGGTATAATGGAGACAAAAGTAAAAGAGAGGGTCAGGAGAGGAAAATTGTGGATGTTAGGATAGATATAAATAAGGTCAAAACAGGAGAAGAAAAGGAGAAACTGAAAAGATGGAGCAGGAAGGAGCGGGGTTGGGCATGTTTCCTTTCATGTTGTTTGAGTGTGAGCACACAGAGGCAAAATTAAATTGAAAAATATTCTGAGGTATGAGCCGATGGAGCAGAAATGGTTTGGCTTTGATGAACAAAATGCTAACCTCTCTTGAGATCAAACAATTGTGTTAGGAATCCAGGACAGAAATGTTGCGCTGTACCGAAACAGCACTAGTTTATATTTACCAGAAAAAAATACTTTTCCAGGATAATTTCAGAGATTAGAATGAAACCCCAACAAGAAAACCACAACTCTATTTTATGTATGTATATACATAGTGTACGCGACAATATTCATATTCCTTTATTTATTCTGATGTAATATTGCTAATAACCAACAGCACTGAGGAAAAAAGAGGGTGAAATATAACTCCAAAATGCTTCTTTGTAAAACAGTAATTGGGGAATCATGAAAAACAAAAGCAGTAAGTGATAAATTCTGGATTTGTCTGTAGAACTTAGACTGAATTGGGAAGGTTTTCTAGGCTGTGAGCAAATTAAATCTACTATTGCTACAGCTGATTAAAAATCACTGAATTAGAATGTGGGGTAAAATGCTTCTTTCGCCAATGGTGCAACTTCTCCTACTTAAAAAGAAAAAAATCCAGAAAATTCCATGGTCTGATTTTTAAAGAATTTATTTGCAAATTATGGTGGAAAATAAGTATTTGGTCACCTACAAACAAGCAAGATTTCTGGCTCTCACAGACCAGTAACTTCTTCTGCAAGAGGCTCCTCTGTCCTCCACTCGTTACCTGTATTAATGGCACCTGTTTGAACTCGTTATCAGTATAAAAGACACCTGTCCACAACCTCAAACAGTCACACTCCAAACTCCACTATGGCCAAGGCCAAAGAGCTGTCAAAGGACACCAGAAACAAAATTCTAGACTTGCACCAGGGTGGGAAGACTGAATCTACAATAGGTTAGAAGCTTGGTGTGAAGAAATTAACTGTGAGCAATTATTAGAAAATGAAAGGCATACAAGACCACTGATAATCTTCCTTGAACTGGGGCTCCATGCATGATCTCACCCCATGGGCTCAAAATGATCACAAGAACGGTGAGCAAAAATCCCAGAACCACACGGAGGGACCTAGTGAATGACCTGCAGAGCTGGGACCAAAGTAACAAAGGCTACGATCAGTAACACACTATGCCACCAGGGACTCAAATCCTGCAGTGCCAAAAGTGTCCCACTGCTTAAGCCAGTATATGTCGAGGCCCGTCTGAAGTATGCTAGAGGTCATTTGGATGATACAGCAGAGGATTGGGAGAATGTCATGTGGTCAGATGAAACCAAAATAGAACTTTTTGGTAAAAACTTTACTTGTTGTGTTTGGAGGAGAATGAATGCTGAGTTGCAGCCAAAGAACATTCATACCTCAACGAATCAACAGTCAGCACACAGCTTCAGTTAATACAGCTAGAAACTACTGATCAAGCCTGAAATTGAGATGTAGTAATGGACTCAGACCTGAACCTCCAGGGTCACATAAAAGTAATAACAAGGTCAGCCTTCTATCACCTGAAAAACATTTCTAGGATTAAAGGACTGATGTTGCAACAAGACCTTGAAAAACTCATCCATGTGTTTATCTTTAGTCGGATTGATTACTGCAACAGGGTTCTCACAGATCTGCCTAAAAAGTTAATCAGACAGCTGGAGCTGATCCAGAACGCTGCTGCTCACGTCCTCACTAAAACCAGGAAAGTAGAGCACATCACCCCAGTTCTAAAGTCCTTACACTGGCTCCCTGTAGCTCAGAGAATAGACTTAAAAATACTTTTACTAGTTTATAAATCATTGAATGGCTTAGCACCAAAGTATATTGAAGATCTGCTGTTACTATACCAACCCACCAGACCACTCAGGTCCTCAAATTCCAGTCTACTCAACATCCAGAGAATTACAAACATGGAGAAGCAGCTTTCAGTTTCTATGCTCCTCTAATCTGGAACAAACTTCCAGAAAACTGCAAAGCTGCTGAAACACTGAGTTCTTTTAAATCACAACTAAAAACGTATATGTTTAGAGCTGCCTTTGAGTAATGCTTTGATGTATCATGTTTTGTGTATGCTTCT
This sequence comes from Valencia hispanica, assembly GCA_963556495.2. Classification (NCBI taxonomy): domain Eukaryota; kingdom Metazoa; phylum Chordata; class Actinopteri; order Cyprinodontiformes; family Valenciidae; genus Valencia; species Valencia hispanica. The sequence continues at coordinate 46,009,359 of OY747704.1, forward strand.
TGCTGTTTTTACATTATATGCTTTGTAATGCCTTGATGTATCTGTTTATGCTTCTTGCTTTATTGCTGTTTTTACTTTATATGCTTTGTATTTTACCTCTTAATCATGTAAAGCAACTTGAATCACCTTGTTGTTGAAAGTGTGACATATAAATAAAATTGCCTTGTCTTGCCTACTGTGAAGCATGGGGGTGGAAACATCATGCTTTGGGGATTTTTTTCTGCAAAGGGACCAGGACGACTGATCCGTGTAAAGGAAAGACGGAATGGGGCGATATATCGTGAAATTTTGAGTGGAAACCTCCTTCCATCAGCAAGGGTATTGAAGATTAAACTTGGCTGGGTCTTTCAGCATGACAATGATCCCAAACACACCACCAAGGTAACGAAGGAGTGGCTTCGTAAGAAGCATTTCAAGGTCCTGGAGTGGCCTAACCAGTCTCCAGAACTCAACCCTATAGGAAATATTTAGAGGGAGTTGAAAGTCCGTGTTTCACAGTGACAGCCCCAAAACATCACTGATCTTGAGGAAATCTGCATAGAGGAATGGGCCAAAATACCAGCAGTGTGTGAAAACCTTTTGTTATTGACCAAATACTTATTTTCCAACATAATTTTATTAAAAATTTAAAAACTTTAACTTTAAAAAATCATCATGTGATTTTCTGGATTTTTTTCCTCTCATTTTGTCTCTCATAGTTGAGGTATACCTAAACTGACTTCCTTAAACCCTGCAAAGATCTGTTTTGTGGCCAATTTTGAATTTCTGAATCTTGTAATTATTTATTTCACTCACTCACTCACTCACCCACCCACCCAGAATGAACCCTACCTATGATGAAAATAACAGGCCTCTCTCATCTTTTTAAGTGGGAGAACTTGCGCAATTGCTGGCTGACTAAATACTTTTTTGCCCCACTGTATATGATGCTTCACACATCAGGGAAACTCAATTTTCGTCTTCTTTGCTCCATTTCCCTTTGTTTCAGGTTTCCACAAACTGCGACCAGGTTCTGGTGAACGGCAAAGAAATGCGCGGTAGACAGTCCTTGGCAGTAAACTTCACCTACCTCCACCTGTCTGCTCAGCTGCTGCTCACTGTCTGGGTTCCCAAGCTACCCCTGCAGATAGATGTGTCAGATACTGAGCTGAGTCAGGTCAAAGGCTGGAGGGTGCCGATCACCACCAACAAAAGGTAATTTATCTGTCTGACCTCAGGGAGTGAGTGATGGAGGTGGGGGGATTACACTGAGGAGGATGAAAGCATTCTGATCTGTTAGTTCCTCAAAATGAAATGTATTTCACACAAAATCCTCAGATTCAGGCTACAAAAGCAATTGCTCTGTTGGCTGGCCTTTTGTTTTGCTAGTAAATATTGTGAATAATTTTATCATGGATAAAGATTTTATAAAACTTTTTTGAACGGGTAACACAAGCAATGAAAAGAATAAGATGATTTTTTTTGCGCAATATCCATTCTTAATAGGCAGTTTTAAACATTTGCTATTTAGTAAAGAAACAAAAGGTTTGCAGATAATTGAACATTTACTGTACTATAATTTCATGTCTCTATTGTCTCTGAGAAAGTAGTTTTTCAACTATTATTATTATTGTTGTTTTTTAGTTCTGTCCAGCATTACTGACTTGAATTTGGCACTTTGCACTGCTTGAAAAAATTATATAAACTGAAGTATTTTATGTTGTTAACTTCTTTAATCATTTTGATTCTATATCTAGTGCAATATGAATGTTGCATACACTAAGTAAGGAACATATCAAGGTAGTAGCCAGGAAGGTAAAGGTTAGGCAAAGATGGGTCTTACAAATGGACAATAACCTGAAATATCTCATTAAATTGGTCACAAAATGGCTTAGAGACAACAAAGTCATTTTTGTTGAAGTGGCCATCACAAAAAACTGGTCTCAGTTCTTTAAAAAAGTTGTGCGTAGAACTTAAGCATTGTGTGCGAGCAGGGAAATCTTTAAAACAGATTGAGTTACGCCGGTTTCTGTGAGGTGAAAATGGCCCATTATTCCAGCAAACCTTTTTGAGAATTTTGTCGACACATATCAAAAACTTTTGACCCAAATAATACAATTTAACAACCAATTTTACCAAATACTAATGGAATGTGTCCTTTATTTATAAAAACAGATAACTTTGGCAATTCGAACCAACTTTAAACAAAAAAAGTTTAATCTAATTTAATGTCAGACACACGGGACAAAAGATTGTCTTTTGATACAGCTGGAAGAGACAGGTTTGATCTGAGATACGTGGAAGACTGGATGAACACGGAGATGGGATGGAATCTTAAGTTTGACCGTAGATGGACTGATGACTTTCTTGATGGGGAATGGACCAAGGAACCGAGGAGCAAGTTTTCGAGGATGAGATCTGAGCGGAAAATCTTTGGATGAGAGCCAAACCTGTTGTCCTGAAGAGTAATGGGGTGCTGGTCACCTCTTCTTATCTGCGTAATGTTTGTTCTGAGTGGCGGTGCGTTGGAGGGTGGCGTGAGCCTGGTTCCAGACACGTCTGATGGCGCGGATACGAGCACGGACCGATGGCAAAACTGGTTCAGGGAAGGAGTCTGGGAGAAGAGATGATTGGTAGCCGAGTGAAATTTCAAAAGGAGAGAATCCGGTTGCTGAGGAAACGTGAGAGTTATGGGAGTATTCGACCCAGGGGAGATGGATAGACCAGGTAAGTGGATTTAAACTGCATAGACAACGGAGGGTGTTTTCGATTTCTTGATTAAGTCTCTCGCACTGACCGTTAGACTGAGGGTGGTATCCGGAGGTGAGTTTGGATGTGGCTCCCAGTGCTGAACAGAACTGTTTCCAGACGGATGAGATGAATTGTGGACCTCGATCGGAAACTATTTCGGATGGGATTCCATGGAGCTTGAAGACGTGAAGAATGAGCTGGCGGACAGTTTCTGTGGATGAGGGGAGTTTGGGAAGAGCGACAAGATGACAAGCTTTAGAAAAACGGTCAATGATAGATAGAATGACTGTTTTACCACTGGAAGGTGGGAGTCCAGAGCAATGTGAGACCAGGGACGAGAAGGGGTGGATAGTGGTTGCAGGAGACCAGCTGGAGGTTGATGGGATGATTTGTTTCGGTTGCAGATATGGCATGCTGAAATATACTCGGCTACGTCTTTGTTAAGGGATGGCCACGGAGGAGGGCTATGGTGCGACTGGTACCGGGATGACAGGAGAATTTGGAGGTATGAGCCTAGTAGTTGGTCTGTGCTCGGAGGGCAGAGGGCACATACAGACGGCCGGGAGGTCCCCCACCTTGGAGAGCGGTTCGGATAGTCTTTTCAATGTCCCAGGTGAGGGAACCGATAAAACAGGAGGATGGAAGAATGGTGGTGTCTTCAGGAGGAGCGTCATCGGTCTTGTGAATTCTGGAAAGGGCATCTGGTTACTTGTTCTTGGATCCTGGACAATATGAGATATTGAGGTTGAACCGAGAAAAGAAGAGGGAGCAGCGGAACTGTCTGGGGTTGAGTCTCTTGGCGGTTTGGAGATAAGACAGGTTCTTATGATCAGTCCAGACAATAACCGGGATCTCCGTACCCTCCAGCCAATGACGCCATTCCTCTAGGGCCAATTTTATGGCCAGTAACTCTCGGTCGCCGATGTCGTAATTCTTCTCTGCCGGGGAGAATTTCTTTGAGAAGAAGGCACAAGGGTGAATCTTGTGGTCAGACGATGATCTCTGGGAAAGTATGGCGCCAACAGCAGCGTCAGATGCATCCACTTCCAAAATGAACTGTTGAGTGGTATCTGGTTGTCTGAGGGTAGGAGCCTGGATGAATGATTTCTTTAACTGTTGAAAGGCGTGGTTAGCATCAGGAGTCCATTTGAAGTTTTTTTTTTGAAGAAGTGAGGGTATTAAGTGGTTCAGCGAGTTTACTGTAGTTGTTGATGAACCGTCGGTAAAAATGGGCAAAACCTAGGAAACGTTGTAACTGTTTGCGGGTCTCTGGGACTGGCCAGTCCCTGATGGTCTTGATCTTGGCCGGGTCTGCCCTCACCTGCCCGTCTCCCAGAATGAAGCCAAGAAAAGTTACAGATGTGACATGGAACTCACACTTCTCTGCCTTCACGTGGTCCTTATGTTCTTGGAAGGAATGAGAGAAAATGAGAATATCATCGAGATAGACAAACACAAATTTGTTCAGAAAGTCACGTAAGACGTCGTTAACCAGATGTTGGAATACGGCTGGGGCGTTGGATAATCCGAATGGCATGACCAGGTACTCAAAATGTCCAATGGGTGTTTTGAAGGCAGTTTTCCTCTCATCTCCCTCTCTAATGCGGACAAGATGGTAGGCGTTTCTGAGGTCCAATTTAGAATAAATGTTTGCTTGACTGACAGGTTCCATGGCGGAAGAGAGTAATGGGAGTGAATATTTATTCTTTATGGTGATTTGGTTTAATCCTCTGTAGTCGATGCAGGGGCGAAGGGATCCATCCTTTTTACTCACAAAGAAGAACCCTGCTCCGAGAGGGGAGGAAGAGGGTCTGATGATGCCGGAATCCAATGAGTCTTGAATGTAGTTGTCTATGGCTTCTCTTTCTTTACTAGAAAGATTGTACAAAAGACCGGAAGGTAGGGGGGCACCAGGCAGAAGATCTATTGTGCAGTCATATGGACGATGAGGTGGAAGGGAGAGAGCCAGATTCTTGCTGAAAACTTGACATAAATCATGGTATTCGTTAGGGACATTGGTAAGATCAGGGATGGATTCTGGAGTGGATTCGGGCTCTGTCTTGGCAGGAATGGCTGATCGTAGACATGATTTTAAACAGTGAGTACTCCAGGAATCGATTATACGGTGTTTCCAATTGATTTGTGGGTTGTGGGTGACGAGCCAAGGAAATCCTAGAACTATGAGGTTTTCACTGTTGGGGTAGATGAGAAACTGAATCTCTTCCTGGTGGTTGCCTGAAACTACTAAAGAGATGAGTTGATTTTGATGGGTGATGGATGTCATAACGCTGCCGTCTAAGGCGGTAACAGAAATGGGATGGCTGAGTGCAAAGAAAGGAATATCCAGATGTTTTACCAGATCAGGGTGAATGAGATTTTGTTCAGAACCGGAGTCAACAAGGGCTAGGTGATTTGAGTGGTTTTTCTTTCCTTTAACAAAGAGGGTTACAGAAACGGTGAGTCTCTTTAATCGTTGAGGCCCCGTCAGGACCCCTACTTTCACTGACGGGGAGCTCCTTTTGGGCGAACAGGGCAGTGGGAGATGAAATGATTAGGAGATCCACAGTAAAGACAACAATTATTAGCAATTCTTTTTGTCTCTCCTGTGGGCTTAAGCGAGTTCTGCCAATGAGCATGGGTTCAGGGGATCCTTCTCTTGGGGTAGGAACCGGTCTAGAAACAGGTGAACGTTTTCTTGCTTCAGGATGAGTAAAAGATTGATCTCTTGTTTTAGTTCTTTCTCGGGAGCGTCTATCTATCTTGATGGCTAAGGCTATTAATTAATTTAGAGTCCCGGGTTCATCTCTTGTGGCTAGTTCATCTTTGATCCTTTCGTTAAGGGCTTGATAAAATGCTCCCTTAAGGGCCGGATCGTTCCACCCTGACTCCTCAGCTAAGATTCTGAAATCGACTATGAATTCAGCTACCGGACGAGATCCCTGTTTGACGGACCAAAGCCTTCGGCCTGACTCCTCCTGATTCTTAATTGAAGAGAAAGTTAGGTTGAACAATTCCAGAAATTTTTCTAACGTTGTGTCTTCGATTGTATTTTCATAAAAAATGCTTCTGCCCATCTAAGAGCCTTTCCCCGGAGGAGTCCGATGATATAGCTGATTTTATGCACATCAAGATGGAACGTACGGGGTGAGCGTTCGAAAGCTAATTTGCACTGGAAAATGAAACTCCTGTTTTTTCTAATTCTCCAGAAAATGGTTCTGGAGTTGGGGAAGCTACGTCTCGGAAGCAGGAAGTAGAAGAAAATGACCTCTCTTGAGTATGACTTAGTTGAGTGGAGATGTCAAAGAGTTGCTGATTCAATCAACCTATTGTTGTAGTTTGCATGGATAATTGTCGTGATAAGTCCTGAATAACAGTTTCACGTTGACCCAAAAGTGTTCCTTGTAGAGTAACGGCATTCTGGATCTGGGCTGCTGAGTCAGGTTGGCCAGATGGTTCTGTCATGTTTGCTGGGTTTAATGACTCAAAGGCAGTACCAGATTCAGAAGAACCAGACTGTACAGTTTGGATATGATAAGAGATGTTTATTGTGACAGAATAAGAAGTCCTTGGTTGACTGCCGGGGAAGAACGAGTCCACTGTGGCCGACGGAGGAACTGCAGCAGAGAAGGAGATGTGAGAATGTGTGATATTGTTAGGCAGAGAGAGTGGACAGTAACTCACGGGGTGAATATGATATCCGATCTTGGAGGGAGATATGTAGGATCCAAAACCAGGAAGTGAGAGGAGGCTGATGTTGCACTAAGCGGTGTGTGATTGCAGGTGGAGCGGGTAGACGGACAGGCGGGTGGATAATAGGCAGACCAGCGGAGGAGACGGAGCAGAAGCTGACCGGGAGGAAATCCAGAGCGATCGGTAAGTTGTTTCCGGAAGGCTTCACCGTAGGAACGGAGATCAGTAAAGGAAACCAACTTTGGAGGATCAGAGTCTGGATCGGGACCACGCTGGAAGCGAGAACCATCTGGCGTCAGCTTACAGTCTCCGTTCCTCTTTTGAAGCTGGAGATGATGAGCTTGAATGAGCAGCACCTGTCACCAATCAGCCACGCCCCTGCAGAGAAGTTAGGAGAGCACACACACACACAGCAGAAACACCGGCAGAGACACGGATCCTAACAGAACGTATAGCTGTATGTATGTATGTATATTCTAATACTTTCTTATTATATCAGATCATTTATGCAGCTAAAATATTTTTCCATACGTATTGATTAGCATCATGTCTCACTTATGCTCAAACAGATCAGAAATTATTTAAATAGAAATAAGATTTTGGAGGATTTTCGCACCATTATTACATTTAATACATTGATTTCCAGGTTTTTATCAATTGGATATGTCAGTTTTGATTATATGTTTGTTTGTGTTGGTGTGTGACGTTTTCCTATCGTTAATCCTTTATTAAGGTATAAATCCACACTTATCACTGGGTCAAATGTCTTTTTCCTTTCTCCATCCATATTTGCACAATATATATTTTATGCATTCTTCGTATATACACATATGTATCTATGAGCTCCATCACTAATGTGTTTTGTGTTATTCCCATCTTCCCATCTTTCCACTCTGCTCTACTGGGCCTATTTTTCAATTTTGCCCATTTTTGCTCAGGTGGCCACCAACCAATGTGCACAGGCTGTTCCACACACATACACACCTGTATCTCCTAACCACAATATCTCTGAGTAAAACACAAGGGCTATTAGGGACACACTTGCAAACACACGTATGACTGGGGCTCTGAGAAATGGAATAAGAATTTATGTAATATTACCAGAGCAACACTGGAGCAGGGACAGTTATGAGACTCAGAAGCAGTTCTGTGTGCTGGCTAGATATTTCACAGAGGGAGACTGAGAAAGAAGATTGTGTATTTATTTGTCATTATTTGAGAGGAAAAAATCTATATGGGAACCAAGAGGGAGGACTACAATTTTTCTAACATTAATAGAATATTCTTAGAACTCGTAGTTGAGGATTTGCTACCCATATTGGCCTTTTTCCCCACTGCAAACTGTTATAGATTCCCTAAAATATAGTTTTATTGGAAGTTGTGATGTAATTTTCAGGTTGAGAACCAAACAAAAAAGCAAAAATGAGCACTTGGGAACAGTCATTATCATATCTGCTAGGGGGCATCAGTGCTCAGCAGGATTCTGATTCCAGAACAATATTTGCATGGCTGGTTTACGAAATGTATAAGGTGTGCACTAGTTTACTTTTTTATTTGTAGAATAAAAAAACATAATTATTCAGAACTAGAGTTTTTTTATTGTTTAATTAATCTTGTTCCACTAGCAATAATTGAGCTTTTTACAGTGGTGCATAGAAATGTTGACCTCAACTTCACAAAGTTTAATAAATGCTCACTGTTTAAAAAGTCTTTAAATATATCATGGGGAGACATGTGTTATTATTGATGTTTTGTTTTTATACATTGTGTAAACTGCAAAAAAATGCCATGCAATTTTGAATTACATTGTGTAACAATAACGCACATAGATCAGCCATATCAAGAAATATAAAGTCCAGACACCATACAATAAAACGTGTAAACGGGTTAACTATTAGTTGACTGAAAGACTTATTATAAGCTAGAGCTGAGTATTGAGTATTGGAAAGGCTTTTAATGACCAGATTATCTCATCCTCTTTTAATTTTCAATCTCATTTATCTTCACCCCTTATCACAGACCCACCAGGGACAGCGAGGATGATGAAGATGATGACAGGAAGGGTAAAGGCTGCACCCTACAGGTATCATTTGATTGAATTTCATTACGTCATGCTGTTGAAGGCAAGTTTTTTTTTGTATTTCTATGTTGTTGCTTATAAGGGTTTAGTACAGTATAATCTCCACTTGGAGGTTTTTAATTTGACTCAATTTGGTTTTTTTTTGTTACTTACCTTTTAAAGATCAGAAAAATGTCATGAACTCATTTGTGCAGGAGAAGAGGTGCAGGGGAAAGATACAAAATGAGCGTTATTGTTTTTTTTAATATATATTGATGCATGTAGATGTCCTCTGGTAGACCCTTAAAGCTGCAGTAGGTAACTTGAATAAAAGTAACTTTTTGTGATATTTCCTAAAACTGTCCATGTGTCCTGAAAGTAGGAAAGGAGATTTGTAATCTGTAAAAAAAAAAAAAGCAGCTCAATTGGTCACGCCTACAGCCCTACTGCGATTTGCAAGAATCCACCGCGCCCGATAGAAAAAACCCAATCAGAGCCAGAGCAGCGTCTGATGGAGTGTCTAAAATCTGTCTATCACTCCTCACACACACACCGCGACCCGCCCCTCGCTCCGCTACGCAACCGGCTGCAATAGCCACCTGAAGAGAAACTGCCCGTACCACCGCTGCCAACAAAAAAGAAGATGACCGAGGAGGACAAAAAAGCTAAGAAGAAAGAAGTTGACCGAGCCCGAGATAAAACGAGGGTAAATATTGGCGTAGCCTTTGAGAGGTGGAGGGAGCTACGGGACCTGAAAGCGTTTAAAACCGATTCAGAGTTGGCAATGTTTCTGCTTGACAGGTAATTCCCCTTGCTTGATTAATATTTGTTTTGTTTTTTTGGTGGTGGTATTACAGTAAACCTCTGCAGCGCGTGCGATCATCCGTGCACTCACATCTAATGTTGTCATATGTGGTTTACTGTTAGGAAATATTCACGAAAGTTTGTTCTCTAAGTCGCGTCAGCTGATTATCTTTGGCAGTTGATACGCCAGTAGTGCAGACGAAGGAGGGAGGAGGGCATTGGAGGCGGGGCTTAAGTGCATCGGAGAGGGAGGGGGCGTGACTTGAAGCTTGTCTGGGTTTAAATGTTCAAGCAAAGTCTGCTCTCCTCTCAGAGTTACCTACTGCAGCTTTAATACTCTGTTTCTGAATATACATGTGCTTAGAAATTGTATAGTTTTCCTGTGAGCTAACGAACAACTCCTTGAAATACCACTTTATTGATTAGTTTATCAATTGGCTGGGGGGTAAAATGCCCCACCCAATGCCCCACCCACACCCTCCTTTTCCACCTTTCAGTATCAGTATGCTCTGGTGCGAGTCCTCACTCATTTTGTTGCCGAACCATCTGACCCTGGAGGGGAGATGCTCTACATGTTGGGTACTGACTGGCAAGCTGATATCACTCCTTTGGTCTCTGACCAATTGAAGGTAAGTATAGAAAATGTTTACTTTTACATTAATAGTTAATTCCCAAATTATTCATACCCTTAGTAGATTTAGAGTTACATTTGTTTTTATTCAACCAAGAAGTTTGTTTCTGGTAGGAAATAACACTGGAATCTCCTTAATGATGATAAGGCTATATACAAAGGTTGGTATTTCTATTTTCAAACAAAAATGGCAATTTGAAAAGTCTGCAATGGCGATAAGATAAATTATCTTTTGCATTGCCCTTCAAAGTCTTCGAGGATTGAAGGCTGTCTTGCCATTGTTCTAATTAGATTCAAGTTGGTGCTCTAGTTGGGCCACTCTGGAGCACCAACTCAATGTTAATACCGGTACTACTTCCAGTCAGAAAAAACATGTTTGTCAAATGTAATAATTACTTAAAATCAAACTATGAAAGGGATATGAATGATTGTAGGCTTAACCGTACATAACGTTACAGCAAAGAAAGGGACTAGCGCATAGATGAGAAAGAAGGTTAAATCTGTACTTTCTTCTATTTACATCACTATGTTTCAATGATCAAACAGATAGAAGAACCACGCATTGCCAGGCTTGTAGATGGGCCTATTTTAATGGGACAGGACCTAGGAATCACTACAATACAAGTGAGTAACATTTTATCTTCTCTGCAAAATACATAGTTTTTTATTTGCATTTAAAGTGAATTGCTGCACAATGAGAAACTTCAGGTGGAGCAAACATATTCCAAAATCAGTGAATTCATCACTAAGTCCATGAACAGTGAGCTAAACATTTGTTATAGGCCGAGCACATTGTAATTTGACACTTCAGCTTGCAGTGCAAAGTACTCTTCTAATGTAAACACAGTACCCTTTCTCTCTTTACTTGCTCACTACACATTTGGCCCCAATTAACTATTACAGATTTAGCCTTGACATCTTGGTGTGATATTTAGCAGTTATACACTTACAGATACTGAAAATATCAGTGCATCTGCAGTATTTGAAAAGTCTGTCCATTATAGGTTTTACACCAAAGCAAAACCACATATAGCACAGTCCAGAGTGTTGTTTGATTGTCCATCCAGTGACTGTGCATACTGTATGCATGAGAATATTCCATACAAGGCTACTTATAACCTTTGAACTTTTTCACAACCACAAACCACGATCTATTGAGATTTTATGTAATACACCAACACAAAGTAATCCATCATTTTGACAAGGAATAAAAAGTATAAATTTTTCCAAACATTTACAAATACTAATGTGAAAATGGTGACATGCTGTTCATCCCCCTGGTGTCATTACTTTTGTAGAAACACCTGTTGCTGCGATTGAAGGTGCAAGTCTTTTTATGTATGTCTCTACCAGCTTTCCAAATCTTGAGACAGACATTTTAGACCATTTTCTTTCCAAAATACCTTAACCTTGATCAGAATAGACAAAGAGCTTCTGTAAACGGCAATTCTCAAATCCTACCGCAGATTCTTGATTTGACATAATACCTGAACCATTCCAACACATGAATATGCTTTGAACTAAACCCTTCTATTGTAGCTCTGGCTGCATGTCTAGGGTTATTGCCCTGCTTAAGAATTAAGTTCTGCCACAGTCTTTAGCAGCCTTTTACAGCTTTTCTTACAGCATTTCTTTTTATTAATCTCCATTCATGTTCCTATAAACTCTGACCAACTTCAGTGTCTTTGTTGAAGAAAGGTTTCCCCACAGCATGATGGTGCCTCCACCGAGTTTCACATTGGGGATGGGGTGTTACTGGGTGATGTGTAGTGTTTGTTTTCCACCACACAAAGGATCGTGGATGTAGTTCAGGCTTCTTGGATGAGACATGAAACATATTCAAGACAACAAGAAAAGTCCAGTTGCCTTCATTTAAACTCAAGAATGTCATGTCCTGGATGATTGAGAATCTACACCAACATATCGTGGATGTAGGTTGTAATGGGAGTAATAAATTAATGACTGCATTTCCTGTCGTATTAACAGCAAATGAATGACATGATGTCAAGCTAAAGAAAACAAGCATGAAGTACTGATAGAGAGGTATCAGATTGTGGGTTGACGGATGTCAGCATATTATCTTTCAGTAAGCAACAAACTGGTCTGAAGAACAGGTGTCCGCTTTATTATCTGACCAGTGCAAAGCAGTTCTCTGGATGACAGGCGATGAGGACTGCACATAGGGAAGGGGAAGTGTTAATGAAGATAATAAATGATAGGTTACATCTATATAATATAATAGTATGGCTGGGTTGGGTTGGGCATGGTTCAGACTGATGCAAATGCTTTGTGTTTGGATTTCCTCCTTGTTAACAAGCTGGCATTTCATTTTCAAATAACCTGAAGAAATTGTCTTTCATCCTTAAATTTTTTTTCCACAACAAAGTTTATATAAGCCTGAAGTAAAGCTTTTGGTCACATCTGACGAGAACACTTTATTTAACATGTTTGCTTTCTCCCCTACATGCTTCATGCAAACTGGAATTGGAACTTCTTTTGGTTTTCATTAAAAAATGACTTTTTTCATACCCATCGTCTATAAAGGCCAGATTTTGTTGTAGATGCAGTCATAATAAAAATACATTGAAATTTGCCATTGTAACGTTGGAAAATGTGAAAAAGTTGAAGGATCAAGAATACTTTTGCAAGCACCTAATATTATAAACATACCTTTTTTAAGATATACATGTTTCTAAATGTATCTATGTGCATTCACTTACATGATAGCTCTTAAACAAGTGGTCTGTATGTTTGTTAAATAGGTTGGCACTGAGTTTAGAACAAACACAAGGGACTTTCTGGAAACAGCTGAGCGTATGTTTGCATCAAGCCAACTTGAGACGCAGACACACATACAGACACAGATGCACGTTTATAGGCAGCTGTGTGCGATTTTTGGGCCAGGAGAGAGAATTTACCCAGCACTCTCTCTTCTGCATGCCGGAGTCGACAGCCACCATTTGATAGTTTGACATTTCAATTTTACCTCCCCAGCTAAGATTCCCTGAGCCCCAATTCTTCCTCTATTGCCCATCTCTCTTTCTTTAGTCCCCTACCCCAGCTTCTTCTTCTCAGATGCTCATTCTCAGTCTTGAAGTGCAATCCCATACACGTCAATCATTTGATTTGTTATTTTTTTTAACCTCAGAGGGCGGGATTGAATTTGACACATCGAAACATTCCATGAGAGATTTTCTTTGTACACCAATCAGATCTGCCTGTCCTCAGGCGGAGGAGTACACTCCAGCACCAGGCTCCTAATCTCTATCACTGTCCGTCTTCTGCTTTCCCTCTCCTCCTGTATCTCCTCCTGTATCCCAATCTTTCATGCCTTTGCCCTCTCTCATATTCTGCCCACCACTATTTGTCTTTGTCTTTCCTGCTCTGACACTTGCTCTATTTATTACCCTCACTTGCTCACTGCTTGTTTTTATTCTCCTTTTATCCATTCACTTTTTATTTTGCTTATTTTACTTTTGGCCCTGTTGACTTAGTTGAATGCTAACCCACGGGGGTGCAGCTGATGAGTGTGTGTGCGTATCAGGTGATGTGTACACAATTTCATTACTCACTGTATGCTTCTTTGCAATATAAACTAAAAGAAACTGTTTTCTTAATGCCTTATCTTCACACAGACGTTGCAATCAGCTACCAAATGATTCTTTTTGTCTGTTTGCATGTATGTTCAGGATATGGTTATTAGCAGAGTTTAGAACATATTGTCAATTTGTGATCCTTTAAGCATTGTAGTATTAAAGACGTACTATAGCCACCATCCCTACACAGTCTGAAAAAGGATGGAAGTTAATTTAGGTATGTTCCAGGTCTGAATATGGAAAAGGAAAAATAATCAGTATGGAAAAATGTTTGTTTTTCCAGACTTCATTCCCAATATCACTGACAAAAGTTGTCTTTTATTTTTCATTCATCCTTTCTTCCTTCCCTCTGCCCTCCATGACATTCTTCTTTTCTTTCTTTTACCTGTACATCTTCCCCTACTTGTCTGTGTTCCTCTTTCCTTCTCTCCTTCATCATTGCCATGCTTTTCTTTTTTTGTCCTTATCAATTTTCTTTCTTCTTTGTATACTTCTTTAACTCTATCTCCTTCTTTACTTCTGTCCTTCCATCTTCATGTCCTACTCTTCACCCTTCCTTCCTGCCTTTCCTTGTGTCCTTTCTTCTTTGCGTATGTGTCTGCCCTTGTGTCATGCTTACACTCCCCATGTGTCTTTTTCCTTCTTTCCATCCTTGTCATTCCTTCCTGCTTATACTTGCTTCCGTGTAGGTTCCATATTTAAACCGGCCCACTTTACTGATATCTACCAGAAATTCAAAATGATCCTTAGTATTTCATATTTTAAAATCAACATACATACAAGTACTGAAAATCCTGAGAATTTGAGTCTGGAAAAGCATAGAGGTTTTACTTAAAATATGCATGACAACTCTGTTGTGCATCAACTATAATGTTAACCATGTTTTTGGTAATGTTATTTACTGTGTAATAAGGGGATAAATTACCTATAAAAATTAATTGCTGTCAAAATTGTAAATGTCATTTTATATTTGTTTTTTATATTTTAAAGTAAAAAATATATATAGTATTTTTTTTATTTTTTTTATTGCAGGTTTTGTCCCCTCTGTCTGATTCCATCCTGGCAGAGAAGACTGTGACAGTGCAGGATGACAAGGTATAGCAACATGTAGAGTAGTTTAGTTATCTGTTCTTGTTTAGCATTTTTTTAATATTATGATGCTGGATTATTATTACTTTGTTCTTCAAAGTTGATCAGAGTTTTTGTGAACTATTAAGAAATATTCCATCTATTTCCCTGGTATGTAAATAGATCACCACAATGAAAAATAAAATTATTTTTCGACATCTGGACAAATTAATTTGTAGGTGTCTGTGCAGTATTATTTATAGCACTAATGTTAACACTTATAAACACTGTTTAGCATATAATGGAAATAATATATTTAGAAATCATATTATGACATGTTGTCTCCAACCTTTTTAGCCTACATAGTTCAACGAATTACCATCCTTTAAAAGGGCTTAAATCAACTACAAAGTTGAAGTGAATTTACTTTTAGTTTAAGTTACACATAATTCCACTGGTCTACTATCACTTCTGAATTTTTTATTTATTTATTGCCAACAAGTGGAAGTCAAAAATCTTTTGCTAGTCTTTATAAAAAAATTTTTTGAAGTTATATTTATTCCTGTAGGTAACGATAACAGACCTGGGAGTCCAGCTGGTTGCATCTTTGTCTCTCAGTATGACAGCGAGTCCTGGAAATAACCAAGCTATACAGCTAACAACTACAGCTACAGATCTGCTTCACACACCTAAGCAGGTAATGATTGCTTCACTTCTCCAAATACTTTTACGCGTTCACAAACGTACTGATCTCTGTCACTTGGGGACAGTCTGAGTTGTGTTTTCCTGACAGTAAAGGTTTTTATAAATGTGATAATGAATGCTCTTTACAGAATTTTGCCCAATTCTGTCTATGGCATGCAAAACTTTGGACAAATAACATAGAATTAAAGTTTTGGTTTCATGCCAAATCCCATTTTCCAAAGGACTAAGCATAAAAACAATCAAAAACCAACAAAAATAGCATTTGGACAATCTAAATAATAATAAAACGTACTAGAAATGTAGAACTGAAAAATCACAATTCCAAATAAGGAAATGGAGAAGCACCACAGATGGATGTAAATAATAATAATATAAATAAGCAAACTTAACAAAAATTCTCCATCCATCCATCCATCTGGGATCAGGTCGCGGGGCAGCAACTTAAGCAGGGAGACCCAGACTTGCCTCTCCCCAGCTTCTCAGGGGGAATCCCAAGGCGTTCCTAGGCCAGCCAAGAAACATACTTCATCCAGGGTGTCCTGGATCTTCATCTGGGTCTCCTCCCGGTGGGACGTGCCCGGAACTTCTCACCAGGAAGGTGTCCAGGAGGCATCCTAACCAGATGCCTGAACCATCTCAACTGACTTCTCTCGATTTGGAGGAGCAGTGGCTCTACTCTGAGCCCCTCCTGGATGACCAAGCTTCTCACTCTATCTCTAAGGGAGAGCCCAGACACCCTGAGGAGGAAACTAATTTCAGCCGCTTGTCTCTGTGACCTTGTTCTTTTGGTCACTACCCAGAGCTTGTGACCATAGATGAAGGTAGGAATGTAGATCGACCGGTAACTCAAGAGCTTCACCTTTCGGCTCAGGACTCTCTTCACCACGACAGACCAGGACAGTGGTCGCATCACTGCAGACGCCGCACCAATCCGCCTATCAATCTCCCTTTTCATTTTTTCCTCATTTGTGAACAAATTCCTGCACTTGGGGAAGGACCTCGTCCCCGACCTGGAGAAGGCACACTACCCTTTTGCGGCTCAAGAACATGATCTTGGATTTGGAAGTGTTCATTCTCATTTCAGCTGCTTCACATTTGGCTGTGAGCCGCTCCAGTGAAAGCTGTAGATCACGGTCTGATTAATCCAACAGGACCACATAATCTGCAAATAGCAGAGACCCAATCAAACCCTAAGACCATCAAAATACCTTAGATGTGCCTAGAAAACCTGTCCATAAAGGTTATGAACAGAATTTGTTGACAAAGAGCAACCTTGGTGGAGTCCATCTCTCACCGGAAACAAGCCCGACGTACTACCAGCAATTTGAACCAAGCTCTGACACTGATTCTACAGGGACCTAACAGCCCCGTATCAAGGGACCTGGTACCCCATACTCCCAGAGCACCCTCCACAGGATTCTGCGAGGGACATGGTCAAATGCCTTTTCCAAGTCCACAAAACACATGTAGAATAGTTGGTAAAACTCCCTTGCACCCTCCAGGACCCTGCTTAGGGTCCTGCGGAACACTGGACCACCAGCCAGGGAGAAAACTGCATTGTTCCTCCTGGATCCGAGGTTCAACTACCCGTCAGACCATCCTCTCCAGAACCCCTAAATAGACCTTACCAGGAAGGCTCAAAAGTGTGATCCCCTACAGTTGGAACACATTGTGCGGACCCCCTTCTCTTGCCATTCCAAGAGAACTGCCCCCGTTATCCACGTAATATTGCGAATCTCATCCACATAGATGCTTTTTAACCACCGCTGTGACCTCAGCACCAGAGATTGGAGAGCTCGACCCAAATTCCTTAGACCCTGCTTCCAGTTTTGAAGGTGTACTGGTGGGATTGAGGAGGTCTTTGAAGTACTCCACGTACCGATCCACAACGTCCAGAGTCGAGGTCAGCAGCACACCATCCCCACTTTAAACAGTGTTTGTGGTACACTGCTTCCCCCTCCTGAAACGTCAGATGGTGGACCAGAATCACCTGGAAGTCATACAGAAATTGTCCTCCATGGCCTCACCAAATTCCTCCCACACCCAAGTTTTTGCCTCAGCAACCTTCCGAGCCGCATTCTGCTTGGCCTGCCAGTACGTATTAGCTGCTTCTGTGGTCACACAGTTCAAAAAGACTCCATAGAACTCCTTCTTCAGTTTGACAGCATCCCTCACTACCAGTGTCCACCAGCAGGTTCAAGGGTTTCCACCGTGACTGAACCAACCAACTTGTGGCCACAGCTCTGATCACCTCCCTCAACAATGGAGGCACGGAACATTGCCCAATCAGGCTCAATGTCCCCCGCCTCCTGTGTTTAAAGCTCTGTTGGAGGTGGCAGTTGAAGCTCCTTCTAACAGAGACTCCACCAGAAGTTCCCAGCAGACCCTCACAACACGTTTTGGTTTGCCACACCATCTGAGCCAATTTACCACCAGGTAGTGGTCAGTGGACAGCTCTGCCCCGCTCTTCACCTGAGTGTCCAAAACATGCAGCTACAGATCAGATGAAATGATGACAAAGTCTATCATCAAGCTGTGGCATAAGGTGTCTTGGTGCCAAGAGCATATATGGACACCCTTATGCGTGAACATGGGTGTTCGTTATAAGCAATCCATGACGAGCACAGAAATCCAATAACAAAACACTGCTTGGGTTCAGATCGGGGGGCCATTCCTCCCAACCACACCTCTCCAGGTCTCCCTGTCATTGCCCATGTGGGCGTTGAAGTCCCCAGCAGAACAAGAAAGTCCCCAGGTGGAGGACTCTCTGGTACCCCATCCGAGGACTCCAAAAAGGGTGGGTAATCTGATCTGCAGTTTGGTGCATAAGCACAAACAATAGACAGTACTCATCCCCACACCCATAGGCGGAGGGAGGCTACCAAGATAGGGGCCCACAAGTATGCTCACCTCTGCTCTGCCCCTCTCGGCGGGGCCAACTCCGGAATGGAAAAGAGTCTAACCCGTCTTGAGGAGACGTGCATCGAGGTGAGTCCGACGATGTCCAGCAGGAACCACTCAACCTCTCACACCAGCTCAGGCTTCTGCCCCACCAGAGAGGTGACATTACACATCCCAAGAGCCAGCTTCTGTAGCTGAGATCGGACTGCAAAGGATCATTTCTGTTATTCGCCACAGGGGTCTTCAGGCTGCGTTTTGACTGATCCCTCACCCAGGACATGTTTGCCATGGTATACAGTACCGGGGGCAAATAGCCCCCAACAACTTACCTCCTAGAATCATTGGGACACTCAAACCCCTCCACCACGATGAGGTGGCAGCCCAGGGAGAGACTACAACTATAAAACACTTAATGATGTTGCATTTGATAAGCATGAAACTCTTTGGGGTTTTCTTTTTCATTTCTAAGAAGAATCTTTTACAAACCAAGTAAAGTTTGATTTTTTCTATTATGACCAAATAGTCCCTGTAATGTACTTGGAAGCAGTAATATACACTAACATAACTATAATCTCTGGAACTTAATCTATTCTGTTTATTTTTTCTCACATTCAGGAAGCTGTAGTCAGTGCGTGGATTCATTACAGTGATGGCTCAGTGACACCTCTTGACATCTATGATCCCAAGGACTTCCTCCTTTCGGCTGTCTCACTAGATGAGAACGTCATCTCTGTAACCAATCAGGTTAATACACTTCCTTTCAAAAATCTAATACACCCTTTATGGCACGTCTACCAAACATAATAAGACCATATCTGTTCATCTTTCCGTTATTGGACTGTCAAATAGGAGCAGCACTGGCCAATTATTCTCGCTGAGGGTGATGGACAGGGACTCTTTCGTGTGGAGATGGTAATTTCTGAGACATGCCAGAAGTCCAAGAGGAAGAGTGTGCTGGCATCTGGGGTTGGTAATGTTGTAGTTAAGTTTGGAGCAAGCAGCAATGAGAGAGGTGGACCAGAGGATGGTGGAGGGTTGGAAAATAGCACCAGTGAGCAACGGACAAATAATGGAGGGGAATGGAATTCCAAGAGTGTGGCTGTGGACCGAGAGGAAGGAGCCATGAGGAAGGTGGGAGGATTATTTTGGATATTTTCCTGAAATCATTGTCTTTTTCCATTAAATGATCATTATACTAGTTTTTCTCAAATCTGTTAAAACTCAACTCCAGAGAAGTTACACTTCCAAATTTCAGTCTTCAGTAACAAATAAACTTATACTGGGATATTATTTATACATTTTAAATTCTAAATGACATAATTGTTTACTCATTTATTGTTTGTTTTCTTGTTCTTGTTTTTGTTTTTCTGTTTTTCTAAGTAAAAGTGAAGCACGGTAATGTGTTCATTTCCATTCATCAGGTTAGTACAACAACTAAAAGCACAGTTACCCACAGTGCTTCAGGTGGAAGAGCCGCCGGTGGTGGCAACAGCGGCCGGGGAGGGTCAAGCCAGGGAGGGGACTATAGTAAGAACCCTGTACAAGTGGAGGTTCCAGGAACTGGGAACGGTGAGCTGACCCAGACCACAAGAGGCCTGTCAGACCTGGAGATTGGGATGTATGCTCTTCTGGGAGTATTCTGTCTGGCAATATTGGTCTTCCTCATCAACTGTGTCAGCTTTGCGTTCAGGTAATACAGTGTACATTTTCTAACTAAATTTAGGATTAAAAGCATTTTAACTTTCCAAAAAAACTGTTCCGTAGTATCCAGTCTGGTTATTTGAAAGGGTTGGAAAAATAAAAAAATGTCACAAACAATTTAAAAGCTGCACCGGCTTCTTTAACGCTCTTGAAATTTAATTTCCCCTTGGGATTAATATTTTTATATGTATTTAGTTGTCTGCCAACTCTGTCAACACAACAGGCCTTTATTTGTATATTTTTAAAGTATTTTAATATTTACATTTAAATTTCCAAACAAGAGTCTCAAACAGAAATACTAAATACTAAAAGTTGTCAAGTTTTATCTCATACATTACCAGACAAATTCAACTCACATGCAGAGAGCAACTATGTACAGCTTTGCGAGACAGAGCTCCCTTTTACAAAACGATTGTGATTTTAAATATGGCAATGTTTTAATCTTGATAGCTCTTAGTATAAACCGATTCAGCAAAATAACAGGAAGTCGAGCCGCCACCATTACTGCTGTCACAGCTCACAGTCAGGCAGCCATAGGCCCTCTGTGCAAAGCAGGCATTTGAATAAGAGGTGGACCTTTTCTCTTTAGCGAACATGTCTAGGAAGGCTGGGAGGCCCTTACTTAAAGGTATTGTGGAGGATCTTCTTCTGGGTGGATCACCTAGACTACTGGTCCTCCTAGCTGTCAATCATTCTGGTGATATTTGTACGCAAGGCTGTTGTACATGCTCGTCCCTGGTATGGTTTTCATTCATGCGCACGCTACGCCTTCATCCATTCATTCTACCTTGCAGTTCTCACCAGGTTCTTTTGAAAATGGCTTAACGAGGACTGTACATGTTGTAGACCGTACGGTTTACACAAAAACACAGTTTGTTACAGTCACGTGTCTTAATAACAATCTATGAACCATCCAACTGAGGTTGCTGCAAATAAAAAAAGCTTATGTTACTCCGGTGTTTAGCTTAATGTTTCAAAATATAGTTTATTATCTCCCTATTAAGCATTACTGTTTATTGCTCAAACAAATGATTAATTCATAAATTAATATAGGTACTCATTTAATATACTTTTTTCAGTTACTGGAGGCCACTGTCTAACATCATCAATCCAGATATTCATCATGTTGTCACTGTAGAGGGTCAGTTTACAATGAGTGCATAATAAATGAATCACTGACACTTGTCACCACGGCAATGGCGGTGCCGCAAGATGGGAACATACACAAATCGCTCGCCAAATTCATCTATACCCTTACTTACTATGTGTCTTACCATTACAGTTTTTCATATGATTAAAATTTCTAGTGTATGTGAACACAAATCTGAAAGCACAAAACTCTACCACATAACGAATCCCAGTTATATTTTGACAATCATCAAATGATATAGAATTGATTTATTTTTTCTTAATTTCAGTTATCTTTATTAAAGCCGATTCTCTTCTCTTTTTTCTTTAGGTATCGTCACAAGCAGGTCCCCGTACTAGAAGCAGGTAACATGAACCATGCCCATGACTGGGTGTGGCTTGGCACTGAGGCTGACCTCTTAGCTGACCATGCTGACCAATGCCAGGGCCTACCTGATGAATGCACTACCATCATTGACAGAAACGAAGGAGGATATGAGGAGAGCAAGTACCTTCTGAATGGTGCTGGAAACAGTTTGGTAATGGGTTTAGGTACTGGCATGGGCACAATAAGTGGTGGTGGTGGCACAGGTGGACTTCGGGGAATGGCTCATGGACAGACCTTGCCTAGGTCTATCCCAGAACCCCATCAGTGCCTTTCTGCAATTACTACTGGTGGCAAAGATGCCACAGGGCAAACAGAGCATCTGAATAATTCTCCACGAGCCGCGGCAGCAGCCGCAGTTGCAGCTGCCAAGCGCAAACGAGTCAAATTTACATCCTTTGCCACTGTTTTGCCCAATGATAATTCAGGCAGTGGTGCCCCATATGTCAACTCCTCAGTTCTTGTGACCAATGGAAATGAGGATGACATTAAGTGGGTGTGCCAGGATATGGACCTGGGTCAGTCTGAAATCAGAACCTACATGGAGAGGCTACAAGACAATCTGTGACTGTCTGGGAAAGAAACTGAGCAATAGAGAGGCAGAGTATGTGTGCTGGAGAAACGATGGACAATGAGTACAATTCACCTGTGATGCCTTTGTGGTGGATTAATGAAGGGTCAAGCAAAGAAAATAATGTGAGAGCACTTAAAGGAAAAATAGTGATAACTTGAAGGTTTTGGACACATTGCTTAGGGCTTGCTTATCTTTGGCTTCCCTGAAGCAAGACAAAGTATAAAGTCATCACTAGCTCACACTAAAAGTAACAGTAGCAAACAATAAGTAACATTCAAGAGTTTGTTTTGTGTTACTTATTGTGAAAATCATAGTGTAAAAATCAGCAATGGTCACTATTGGTTATGAGTGTTTACTTTCAGAAAACCAGTAAACCACTGTATTCATAAGTTATCGATTCAGGGTATGTTAATGGACAAACTTTTGTAAGCCACTATACATTTGAACAAAGTTGTTGAAAAACTTTGATATTGTAATGACGTCACAAGTCTTCTTTTTATTTTTAAAATGTATTTATTGCCCCTGTTGGCTAAGGCTGTTGAGTAAATATTCTGTTTTAAAATATAAGCAATTTATCTGCCAGGACTGCTGAATGGTCAACCAACAATTCACTGAAATTTCAAAACAACAGATGTTGATTTATAATTTCCCCAATATCATTTTGGTATTACTCATCAGTATAATGTGAGTTATAAAATATATATATCTATTTCAAGTATTCAACTGTATTTTCATTAATTTTTTAGTCAGCAGACTGATAAATTAGCTCTTTATTCGGGAAATCACACTCTTTCCACAACAACAACTTTGAAAATGTTTGAAAGATTGAAAAAGACAAGACACGAGAAAGACTTTTTCATCTTTGGACCCAAGACATTAGTTTTTATTCTTGCACAATTAAAAATACGAAAGGACAAAGGCCAAATTTTTATGGGCCTCATTTCGTGAACCCTGCAGCCAATGACTGCTCTCTTCCTTTCAGAAACAATGGCGAACGCCCCCTTCCCTCTCTTCTCTTCTGTGATTAAACTAAACTAGAACAAACAGTGGAATACAGACAGATACATTCTGTAAACCAAAAGGGGGCAAAGTAAGAATGAAATGGCTTGGACTTTGCAAAACCTGGCTAAAAACTTGTTGAGGACTCAGAGTGAGGACATCAAGCCAGGCAGGAGGAAGTTTGTTCAGTAGAGTAACCAGGAAGTACCGAATGACATTAGAGTATGACTAAAAAAGAATGACTAACTAATAGAAATGGCTTTATATATATATATATATATATATATATATATATATATATATATATATATATATATATATATATATATATATATATATATATATATATATATATATATATATAATGTTTGTATGTATGTTTGAGGGATCCTTTCCATGTTATCATAAAAATATTTTTCCTTATGTTTCTACTTTTTGATAAATATGTTTTTATTATGTTTTTATGTTCAAAGTTAAACATTTTAAATTGTAGCTTTTAATTTTAGAGGTTTATTAAG
Source organism: Valencia hispanica (assembly GCA_963556495.2). Classification (NCBI taxonomy): domain Eukaryota; kingdom Metazoa; phylum Chordata; class Actinopteri; order Cyprinodontiformes; family Valenciidae; genus Valencia; species Valencia hispanica. Next base: position 46,032,848 of record OY747704.1, read on the forward strand.
ATTTTAAGAATATATGATTCTTTTTTTTTTTAGAGGTGGTTTCTATTTATTTAAAATTGACATTTGGAGGGTGAGGAAGAAAAGGAATGCCAAGGACAAAGGCTGCTTGTAATGGATAGTCTGCTGGTGAATGATAGCACATAAAAGAAAAGTGATGGAGATAGGTAGACGGAGCAGAGATTGCCTCACCTTCATTAAGCTCAGGTGACCAGTCGTGAAGAAATCCACTACAAAAAGGAGAACTGTAAGATTGTTCAGATTGCAATATTTATTTATAAATGTGTTATTGTTTCAGAGTACACTGTATGTTGTAAATAAATAAACATGCTTCAAAGTTCTTGTGAATAAGATTGGGGGTCACTAGCCAACAACATGGTGATATTTTGTATTTCTTTTGGTCTACAGTTTCACCACAACGTGAAAATGATCCTAATGGTTCTGTTTCTAAAGTTGTACCTGTCTTTGTTTGAAGTATTGAATTAATTCTTGCCTTTGTACAGGATAGGAATCAGTTTTCTCCTATAATGAGATGTAAAAAGGAGGCAATCCATCAAACTTTACATTTCATGTATTTTAAGAATAATGAGCATGAGGGGACCATTTCATGTAGAAAACCAAACCAAATTATATGATGTTCATCTGTGGGCACCGAGGGTCTCCATTTTATTAATTTGATAGTGAATAAATATATCTAGACATTAACCACTGAAATAACAGCCTAAACTACTAGATTTTAAAACAGCAAGAAATGTGAAAAAAAGTAAACCTGACAAAAAAGAAACTGAAATGGGCTGGGAAGCCACCACCAAAGCAATAACTATTTTGACTCATGGCTATCTTGTATATTCTGGACACATTACTGTATCGAACATACTCTAAAAATAAATACTGTGATTCAAAATGAAAAGTCCAACAACTCTAAGTTGACAGTATTTAATGGTTTAGTTGTAGCATTGTTTTTTTCAGATGGAAAGAAGACCTTTTTGACTCTAAACATGCTGTGAGAATATTCACATTTCACTGCCTTCTTCACCACTTCTATCCGTTTTGGGCTCTAAAATTCTTTGGATGTAAATGAGGATGTAAAATTCATAGGTATTTTAGAGATAATATTTTGAGGGGGTTTTTAGGCTTTTGTTTAATTTGCAAAGATGCAGACAAACTGTATATGGCCTGAAAGTCAGGCGGGAACAAAAATTGATGGGTTGGTTAGGCCTCCTTCATATTGGATTAAGACTGCCCCACAGTCTGTTGGACCTCCGTGACCATTCCCGTTTGAGGGCAATAATGACACTACTACACTCTTTTGTATTTGCAATACAGGTTCTTTCTTGCTCTTCTTATCCTTGTCCTAATCTTTTCACCTTATCAATATAAAGCTCAGAATAGTTTTTTTTATATATATTTAGGCTAAAACTGGCATAAATGTTTTCATCTAAAAGGGATTTTTGTTCATTTGTTTTCATGTCCAAATGTAGCCCCTTTTGCTATCAGAGATTGAAAAGTGGGTGTGTTTCAATCTCAAACTCAGGACCTTTAGATTACTAACAGCATCTTACTAGGTGAAATATGCAATCTTATGTTATACAATGCACAAATAATATATAGGTCCGGAACTCTCAATGCATTCCATTGATAGTGTTCTTGTTATGTGTAAAATAATGCTGTATTTACTTTTTTTAATATGATCAATTAAATTGTTCCTCATCTGCCATGGCAATATTCTGTCAGCACTGAATCAGCTCTTAGCTATGAGGAACTGTATGAGAGTAAAGTTCTGGATGGAAATTATGATTCATGCTGAAAAACCTGCACTTCTACACAGGTCTTTATGGAGTTTTCCTACCTGAGGTGCTTACTCCGATTCCCCCTTAGTGTGGTTTGTTTGTGTAGATGTGAACACAACCATCACACTAGATTGTGGACCAGACCCTTGAGCGGCTTGTGTATTGTGGGATCGCGATCCGACACAGCTACCTGGTATACACTGCATTCTTGAGCCAAATGCCTTCCTATAACCAGGTTTGCTTTGCATTGTGGGATGTGTTAGAGTAAACAAACTAAACTAATAAATAAAGGCATTGCATGTTTTTGGGAAACCATGGAGCCGTATGCAAATTTAAAGATTTCTTTAAACCATTCTGTATATTTCCCAAATAAATTTGACAGAAATAGTACCTAGAAAAATACAAATAATTTCATTAAAACTGTGTTTTCTACTAGTTTGAAACACAGCATCCGCTTCTGGTATGTAAAGAGTAACTAAACCCCAAAACAACTTTTTTTTTTGCTTTTAAACTGTATAAATGGGTCTTTACCAATTCAGTCTTTCAGTTTCTGGAGATTTCTTTACATTTTGGTGTAAACTTAATTCTACACTTCTTGGTCTAAAAACGTCTTAGTGCTTCCCCCTTAGGGTTGAACTGTTGCTACTGCATTTGAATTTTGTGATTGGTGGAGAGCGGTACATCTCTACGTCACAGGCATTGACTGCGTCACAGCAGCCATGGTCTTACAGACACGCCCCGTGGGTTTGGGCATAAAACTATCAGACGTATCGCACCCCCCCATTTTGTTCTGAAATGATCCAAAGTCATTTAATGCATCAATCACAAGAAGATATATCAGTGTGGCCATAATATTAAAGCTACAGCTAAGATGAACCTTGCAATATAAACCATTGACAGTCCACAGTCCCTGAACATCACAAGCTAATAAATCAAATCAAGAATATGCACTTGAAGCACATCACCTATCAGAACTGTGGTTTGAAACTTCATAGTTTGATTAAATTCTCTGCTTTCTACTAGTTTAGAACACAGCATCTGCTTCCTGTATTTACATTTGGCTCCCCCACCCAGGACACTTCTGACCAATAAACAAATTGACCGTACTTGCATAGTTTGTAGCAACAAGTTTTTGTTCACTTGGAAAATCCTCTGTTTAAAAAGAAACCAACCGATTCACCGAAATTTTTTTTACATGTTAACAAACTCAACAACCTTTTCAATTCCATTCAGTTTATTTTACAGAGCCAATTCACAACACATGTAATCGCAAGCCATTTTACAAAAAAAGTAATTTCAGTTCAATCATACATACATTCCAATTGATCCTACTTATTAAAAAGTGCATTAAGTTCACTTCAATATTTCAATTAGTTTAAAAGTGTTCTATATAAAGAAACCTAGCAGATTGCATCGAGCTATTAACTTGCAGCATTAACTTGTCCTGGACAAATGGCTGGATGAACCGATTCCATCCAAAGTTAACTACTATAGATGTCAAAACCCATTTAAGGGCATTTTAACTCCCTATTGCATTCAAGTTCAATTGTACTTTAGATTATCTATTGAAATGACTCCAAAAATGAATAAAGGCATATTTTGTAGTATCAAATGTAACCATGGTCTTGTTGAGAACTACATATATAACAGCCTTGATTATTTTCAAATGTTCTTGCTATTACACATTGTTTTTTTCCAATCATGCTTTTGAAATACTGCAATGTAATAAAATCAAATTGTTATCAGAACATGTCAACACAGTCTTAATCTGTAAAAGCTAAGGATAAAATCAGTGGTGGCTCTTTGCAGTATGGCCAACTATTACTGCCATTAACAGTTTTTATTACATTTTGTTATAAGTAGGTATTTCTATGTGTTTTAGTGTCCGTCCCCTCTAAATTGCAACTTAGCAGCCGTAGGAAGAGTACCTAAGAACATAAGAAATTTTACAGTCTTATTTAAACCTGACCTCTTGGGTGCTGCTTGTCAATCTTGGAATTAACACATAGTAACACGACAATATTCTCACAATGAAACCATATATCTATTTATCAAGACTGTGGTAAGGTTTTCTGATCAGAACTTGATACTTTTATAGCATTTTAAAATGTGGCCACTGTTATGGTGATGATGGGGTTTTTTATCAAATCGTTCAACAAAAACAATAAACAGTAAAATGGTCAAGGATGTTATTTAAGACATATTGAAGATGATGGTGGTGTCTGATTATTTAATCATGTGATTATACATTTCTAAATGTGTTTCAGGATAGCTGTATGAAGTACAGTTTAACAGCTGAGGCCATAATCCACCGTTTAGAAGCACAGTGGCCTGATAGCAGACTGGAACTGGCTGTGGTCACCCACTCACAGTCAGGGTATTCTACAGCTCACACATGATTAACACAGACAGAACACCCTATAGATTAAACAACATGGTAAACTTGCCACTGCTGTCTGACTGCCAAAGGACAGCTGTCACCAGTCGATAGGCTGAATCAAAACATCCACTGTCACCAAGACTTCTACCATTGTGTGTACACATCAAAGTACACTATTTTATGGAACATCTTTGACCTCGGCAGCTACATAGTCTTTTGCACTTTGTGGAAGCAGCCTTTTTGTGCTACAGATGATCCTGTGATTACAGAGGTTGTGACCACTAATGGTACTTTGAAAATGAAAAGGCTTCCAAAAATGCCAGACAAACAACAGATGAGCCAGTGTCTGATGAAAATAAAGCAACAGTAGTATTGAGCATTGCACCATCTGTAAAGAGGATCTTGTTTGCTGTATCAGAGGTTCCAATCACAGAATAATTCATTGATCATTGTCAACTGATAAGATACAACAGTTAAGTTACAACTGTTTTTATCAGGCTTCTCCATATAGCACCAGGACCATCACAATAATGTAACACTACTGGCTCATCACTAAAGTTTTGTGAAAGCTCTAAATGGTCAGAACTCTCATGCTCCCCAATTCATTATAAGGAGCTCACTGTGTTATTAAAAACCTCTCCAATACTCTGTTAAGGCCATTGGCTTTCTGGTAGTTTTTTTGTTCTCTTAGTCTGATGTGAAGGGGGCCTTACTAACCCACTGCTAAGCTGTATGCACTAAAGGAAGAAATTTTTATAAACCAAGATATTCAAATACTTTACAGCTGTCAAAAATGATCGAAAAATGCTCAGTTGGCTGAATTATGTTATGACAAGTTAACTGGAATCCACATGTGACAATGAAAAGTACTTTCAGATCAATCAATGCCTTATACTGCGTTAGTATCCTAAAACATCTTATTTTATAGTTTTCTGATGCTTTCAACACTATTTTGAGTTAAGGCTTTTTTAATATTACATGATGTCACTAAGTCTGGGTACTGAGTACTCATTAGTGCTGGCATGTCCATATGGTATGGATTCATGATGCCTCTTTTTTCCTACCAAAAAGTATTTGTGGGTTTCTAACTTCTTTGTAGATTTGTTTGGCATTTTTACACTAAATCTTGCATTAACTGCCAATCAGGCTTTTTCAGGATCAGATCATTTCCCAGATTTCTAAAGGATTCCCCTCAGAAATTAGTATAAAGCATAAGACAACTGAATACTTTTAGATTTTACTGTTTTGTGCTTGCAGCAAGCGAAATCCATGGGCAGCAATTAAGTGTACAGTTGAAGAACAGGCTAGTAGAAGTTTTTTTTCTTCATTTTATTTTTTATTTGACAATTGTCCTTGTTTTAACATGGTTTATATCAAACAATAAAGACACAGTTGAAAACTGAAAGCTTGTTGATTTGTTATTTATCAGTCTCGAGCCCAAGTACAGACAGAAAGCGGGAGCGGTCTGCCACCAAAACTGTTTACAGTGGGGATGGTGTGCTGCTGACCTCAACGCGGGACGTTTTTGGTCGTGGATGGAATACCTCGAAGACCTCCTCAATGCCACCAGCACGCCTTCCAATCTGGAAGCAGAGTTTGGGGACTTTGGGTCAGAATCTCCCATCTCTGGTGCTGAGGTCACTGAGGTCGTTAAAAAGCTCCTCGGTGGCAAGGCTCCGGGGGTGGATGAGATTCGACCGGTGTTCCTCAGGGCTCTGGATGTTGTGGGGCTGTGTTGGTTAACGCGGGTCTGCAATATTGCGTGGACATCGGGGACAGTTTCCTTGGATTGGCAGACCGGGGTGGTGGTCCCCCTGTTTAAAAAGGGGGACCACAGAGTGTGTTCCAACTACAGGAGGATCACACTTCAGAGCCTCCCTGGTAAGGTCTATTCAGGGCTTCTGGAGAAGAGAGTCCGACGGCTAGTCGAACCTCGGATCCAGGAGGAACAATGCGGTGTTTGTCCTGGCCGTGGAACACTGGACATGCTCTACACCCTCAGTAGGGTCCTGGAGGGTGCGTGGGAGTTCGCCCAACCGGTCTACATGTGTTTTGTGGACTTGGAGAAGGCGTTCGACCGTGTCCCTCGGGGCACCCTGTGGGGGGTACTCTGGGAGTATGGGGAATGGAGTATGGAGTATGGGGCATTGCCAGATACAAGTCAGGCTAGTATCCGGTGAGAGTTGGACTCCGCCAAGGTTGCCCTTTGTCACTGGTCCTGTTCATAACTTTTATGGACGGGATCAATACATAATTTATTACTGATTGTGTTAATAAATATTAAATTTCCTAAAAGTTTTGTTGCTTTTTTTGTAAACTGTTTTTTGATTTCTTGTTTAGGAGATGAAGCAGCAAAGGGAGGCTGAGGAGAGGAGAGGAGAGGAGAGGAGAGGAGAGGAGAGGAGAGGAGAGGAGAGGAGAGGAGAGGAGAGGAGAGGAGAGGAGAGGCTGTTTTCTGTTAGTCAATTTATTTTTTTGTCATATTGGTTATTTAGTTGTTCTATGGTTGTCCATTTCTGTACCCCTCATTCCTTTCTGTACCTTTCCTTTCTATGCTTGTTATAAATAAATTGATTAAAACAAATAGTAAATATCAAGTCATTTTATTAACAGTTACATGATTATATTTTTTTAAAGATATGAGCATAAAGCTTACTTTGAACAATTTAAAATGACTATTGAAAAAGAAATAACAAAAATTGACATTAGGATAAATTATTGTGTAGTTATTTGTAGTTATTCCTGCAGGATTAACCTGAATGACCTCTTCCTGGACCGTTCTTTAAGCTTTATTAGAATAAACAGGCAGTTTTCCTGGATCAGCTTCATAAGGATCAGAGATGTGGATGGAGTTTTCCAGCTGAGACCTCTGGTTGGTCTTTTCTGGTTGAACATCGGGGCTTAGGGTAGCTTCTTCGCACTGTTCACTGCATCGTCCAGGGCTGACTCAATCGATGGCTGCCACATCACTAAGATGCATTCAGAAGACTGTTTGTCCCAACAGAGAGCACCACTGATTTCTCCGAACCAGCATCATCCTCTGCTACATCATCTCCAAGTTCATCCCCAGGGGCCACAATGTCACCAGCACTGAGGCAGATGTTGTGGAGAAGAGCTCATGCTGTTATGACCTGCAATGGTGTTAAAAACTTACAAATGTTATGTTATTGTTGCACTTGTTGTTTAAAAAAATCTATTCGGTCTATTTATTCATAAAGTGCAGATTTGCAAGAAATCACCAGGTTAAAGGAACATGGAGCAGGATTTGTAAATAAAATAAACCATGTCCAGTTTTTTTAATGCTGTTGGGTGATGAAGCGTTATAAACCAAAAAGAATGAGGCCACCCAGTATCGTTCCATGTTCTTAAACTGGCTGTGTGCTGCAAAATGTGCTGCAGTTCGGAGCCCGAATTTCCTGCGCTGTCTTAGTTTGACGTCAATTGACACTGCTTGTGCGTTCTCGACATCTTTAAAAGAGGAAGAAAAATGGTCGCAGACCTCCATTGATTCAACTGTGAGAATGGATTCTTCTGCAACTGGGAAATGACCAAGGACGAATCACAACCCACTAAAAAGTGGCACTAAGAAAAAGAAGTATGTCACTGTGACGAGGTATGTTTTTTTTGTGAAGTGTTTGTGCGCGCTCCCGTGCGGCTAGCTGCAGTTACTTGAAGTGCCAGCTACGTCGCTAGTGAGTTTTGTTTCTTCATTCTGCGCCATGCTCCTTTAAAAAACAAAACGATATTCAAATTCAAAAATACTTCATTGATCCTAAAAGGAAATTTGTGTGTGTGTATAGCCAATTTCTCAACACAATTTATAAAATCAACCGAATACTAAAAAGTGTAATGTAATATTTAGCTTATATGTATAGTATATAGCCTATTAAGTGTGTACATTTGATCACCAGTCACTCAGTTGCTGAAATTATCCATAAAACTAGCTAAAATTTACTTGTAATTCTGTAGCCGTAAATAAAATATTATTACCTCTCAGCCGGAGACAGAAAGCAGGCCGACGACGGTAAAGCTGCTGTAGCTCCTCTAGAATAAAAAAAAAGAAGAAAACTCGGGAAGATTTCTAGCTCCATTTTTACCAGCTGGTGTTTAGTAGTCACGGTTGCTAGGCGACAGGACATTCACAGAGGAATTAATCTGAAGGCTAGACTGTCCAAATTCACAGCCGCTAACATCCGGTCTGCCCGGTCGAGGAAGGACCATTGGGAAGGACCCGTCATATGTAGACCGCTGAGGGTCCGTGTAACGCTTATCAGTTCAATTTTCTAAACACAAACGGACATTTGGAAAAACAGAAAAATTGATTAAAATACCCAAATTCTCTTTTTTTTCCACCTTGACAAATAAAAAAATTGGATTTTTAAACTGTTTTTCCAATTTTCTGTTTTCATTCAGAGGATCAGAAATTTAGGAAATTGCAAAATTGTGTAACTATTGCGTCTGCGCTCCAATTATTCAATACTGCGATGATATTCTGTCCCTCGTTCCACGTGGTTCTATGACGTTGCGCCGGTTGTGAGAATGGAGCCTTTTCACGGTGACTTCACATAACTTAATATTAAGTTAAAAGCACCAAGCTTACTTACTTTAAAAATAGACACTAGGCGATCTCTGGTCAAGTCTGTGCTGGATATTGATAAGCGTTTCACCTGTCGGTGAATGCTGAATGTTTTTGGATCTATGTATTCAACTTCTAACTAGTGGTGGGGCCTAGCTAGCTAGGCGGGAGAGGGAGATAGAGAATAATAATTGAGTAATTGGAGCCAAGACAAAATTTTGCAATTTTGAAAACCGAAAATTGGAAAAACTGTTTAAAAATCAAATTTTTTTAATTTGTCAAGGTGAAAACAATTAAAAATTGGATATTTGAATCCATTTTTCTGGTTTTCCAAATGTCCGTTTGTGTTTAGAAGATTGAACTGATAAGCGTTACACGGACCGCTGAGGACGGGTCCTTAGAAACAAGGCCGGATTATCCAATGGGCATTATGGGCACAGGCCTAGGGGCCCACGCCCACTGGGAGGCCCACATGAGCAGTTTAAGGAAGAAAAAAATAAAAAATAAAAACAAATTCATATTTCAAATATGGCAGAGATCGGTGCTGGTGGAGATAACCAATAAGATCCACACCATTTTGTTTTACCCTTACAAAGTTACATAGTCTCTAAGGCGCAGTTGTGGAAACCATGGTAACATGACACGCCCCTGCCTCAGCAAGTAGTGCTCCGCTGACCGTTACCGGATAGTAGGAGTAGTCCTAACATAATCTAAAATGAGCGAAAAAAGGCGGTTTCTATAAATGAAAGAGAGAAAGACGAGAAGAAGACGTGTTTATTAGGAAGTCTGTCATCTAGTGACACGTTCTGTGTAAAACCTAAGGAGGAAAATCAGGAAAAAAAAAGACATCGTGGATGATGGTGAGCCAATGTACCTGTTCGGAAGGGACTGCATTAGCTACACAACACAACATGAGGCTAGCTGTAGCAGCAGCAGCAGCAGCAGCTCAGACTGGGTTTATCCGGTGTGGGACGCAGCATTGTGGGGGACAGTTAACGTAAATGCCTACGCTGTTGTTATCGGTGGATCTGCTGCTTTTAATAATCGGGCGACCAGATATCCAGCTTCATCGAGGTTTGGGCGGTAAAGTGACCCAAACCTAATGATCTGCTGTCACTTCCCAAGTGGAGAAAAAGTTTCTTCAGACTGGATCACATGTTCACCCACCACAGGTAGGATAATATCTTTTGTTTCCCCTGCATCTTATTTGGAGCAAATAAAACCAGTACATTAGTGGTTTATCTGACTGGAAACACTCGGAATGCGTGTGTGACCCTGGGGAAAGCTCTAATCATGGCATCAGTGCTGCTAGCATCAGCCACTGGTAGCAGGACAGAAAGCTAAACTGGACCAGCTGGAGGGAGAGACGAGGTACTGGGGGAGGTTCTGCTCAGGCGGGTCTTTGCTGTCAGCCAGTTTTTAGGTGAAAGAGTTTTCTGTGGTGATGATGAATTACTTGGACCAGCACATAGTGTTAACTTTGTTGGCATTTTGGCATTTATCTGTCAGTTTGGTCATTTTCTTAGTGAACTCATAAAGAGGTGGACAGAAAGGCTGGGGCAACACATCATGGAGGACAGAGTCAAAAGTAGGGATGCACCAATCAAAACATTTGCGGCAATACAGATATTTGATATTATTGCTCTTATGGCCAATAACTATTATTTACAATGTTATAAATATTACATTAATCTCTTACAAAGATGGAAATAAATAGTGATTTTTTATATTGGCTCAGTTTTACTTCTTGGACCAATAAAATATGTTAAAAAATGACTAACATCGGCAGATACCGATGTTGGTGTCAATACATTGTGCATTCCTAGACAAGAGTCACGTTCTCATGGTTTTACTTATGAAAAACAGGAGAGGAGGAGGAAAGAGACAGTAGAGGAGGATGGAGAAACAGGAGTTTAGAGATACAAGTTTATTAAACACATTATTGTGTAAAAGGAAAAGCAGTTGTTTTTACTTTGCATTCATTTTCCATTTATGACCAAATGCTTTAAAGTATGAGTCAAGTTTACTTAAACTGATTGCACTATTTTTTTATCAATAAAAGAGAAAGAAAAATAGGGGGAAGACACAGAAGGGCAGCATTGGAGAGCTGAGAAGCAAAAGAACTGAAGGAGAACTTTGAGAGAGGAGAGGAGAGACAGGAAAGAAAAATTAACGACTATGAGTGAGTTTTTGTGATTAAATTATGGAACAATCTGAATTGTAGTCCTGGCCTGGTGGAGGTGAGATCAAGCAGGATGTGTTTACATAGGCAAGGGAGTTACACCACTGTGTTGTGTCTTGATAGTGTTGCCCTTAGATGAGCAATGTACTTTTACAAGACTATGGTGAAAATCCTATTTAAATGATATAATTCTTTTGGCGGCGAGGGGGCCCTTTGAACATTTTGTGCCCAGGGGCCTCTGCTAACATAACCCGGTGTAGGTACCAGATCTGCTCGGGTAGCCAGATCTGCTCGGGGGCCTGCGCCTAATTATGACGTCGTATTACATGATTGGCTGAACGCTAACATTACACTACATGATTGGCTGAACATTAGCATGTTGAGGCGCTGTGCATTTTTTAAAAGAACTTTATTGAACATTAGCAAGTATACAACACACGAACAAACAGCAAGGGGTGTTATATAAATACTGTACATGCAAAAATGTATGTAAATGACTTGTTTTGAGAGCCTTTTTCTTGATAGTCTGATATTGATTTTATGTAGGCTTATAGTTAAACATTTGTCATTTTTTGGGGTTTCTAAAAAAAAAAAAATAAGATCGTAATGGAAAATCTGTCAAAATATGGTTAATAACAACCAGCTAAACTCTTTCCAAAGCCCATAATGGAAGAGCAGTACCAGTAAAGATGATCCTCACAGGAGCTGTTTAACATTTATGTCTCTTTTACATTTCACTATATAGTGCTTGGCAGGGTTAAAAATGGGGCGCAATGTAGTTTGTCAGAGTGGCGTTGCCGTAATGTGACGTTATTGGCAAGCGCAGGAACCCCGAGCAGATCTGGCTACCCGAGCAGATCTGGTACCTACACCGGCCCTACCTAGAAGGATGCAAAATGGACATGATCCTAAAATGAGATTCTGATCCACACTTCTTACCAGTTGGTGGCAGTAACGCACCAATTCGTTGTTTGCCAGCCGTGAATAATTATCAAGAAGAAGAAGAAGAAGAAGCGCGCTATTAAGAGAATGCTAACTGGTAGTCATGATGTAAACATTTGGAGAAATACACGGAAGAAAGGAATTTACTATGGTTTTTAGAGGCAGAGTTGGATTGAGGACGACTTGCGGACTGAATACTTTATTAGAGTACATTAACTGGGCGTAAAAGGATTGTTTCTGTTCGAGATAATGGCTCTGTGGATGTGCAGGCGCAGCTAAGGACGGTGAGTTGGACATTATTATTTTTCTTTCTGAGTGTATCAGGACAGTTTCAGCAGCGAGTAGCGTCACTGATCAAAGCAGTGGAAAAATAACAAGACAGTTGACATGGAATAAGCAGGGCTTGTTGTGTTTTTTTTTTGCTGCTGTTATTAACTGGTTTGCAAGCAAATATTATTTTTGCAAAGCAGGTGTTCCGACCATTGACTGTATAAATAATGTACAGCGTTTCCGCACTCCTCCCTGATTACCACAATGACCACGTTCATGGGGGATATCATGGTGGATTTACAGACTCCTCCTCCCCGGTTCTGACGCAGCATGTTCCTAAAAAGGGGATAAGGGCGGGATCTTCACTGTAGACTCGGCCCTACTTGGCCCTCGTGGGGCGTGTATTTCTGTCGTAATCCCGCCCATTCTGCTCCCGCGCCTTTAGCTCTAATGCTAAACCTGGCTAGCAAAGCTAAAGGCTAATCTGCTCATTGACTGTATGTATAGCGCTACCGCTTCATTCTACTGCAGCTATCTGTGCGCCTCTGACGGCTCTCCTTTCCCCCCAATCTCATAAGGTAAGAACGCATAACTTAAAATAATTATTAAAATGTAGTGTTACTATAATTACAGTCGAACGAAATACAGCAATTTAAACTGAATTATCACAACGTGATATCGAAGATAATTGGATAAAAAAAATCTCGAGACAGATTGCTGTCAAAATGTATGTAAAGCCGAGTGGAGGATGTTTATTAGCCTAGTCTAATCTGCAATATGTTTACATGTGTGTAACATTGACTGTATATATAGTGTATAATAATGTGTCAAGTATTCCCTGTATTAAAACTGCGTGCACTGTATGTGTCTTGAATGCGTGTGGATGAAAGTGGCTCGTGTGTGCTGCTATGAATGGATGTATACGGTAATAATTGTAATTTAATAATGATTTAAATTCTACTCCCAAGAAATGAATACAAATAAAGCCACGGTCGACAATATCCTGATACAGCGGAGGAATTGGAGTCAAGTCAGGAGCACGTTTTTCAACTTTTTTGATGATTATTTATTCTTTTTATTCTCGAAAATAAAAGTTGTTAAAGATTGTGAACGCCTTTCTGTTTCTCCCGCAAACATATGCTTCATTATCAGAACAAATAATACTGATCCTCAGAGAGTTTGCATCTTTGAATTGATAATAGGTTAAGGAAAGGTTAATTAAACATTTCTATTAAACATCATAGGCGAACACCTTCATAAAATAATGGCTGCAGTTTACACGTTCCGTCTCCGCAGCAGAGTTCAAGAGGGGATTCTGCGCAACCCAGAATCCGTTTGACAGACTAGAGGAAGAATGATAAAAACACTCAACAATCTTCCCTTCATCTCTGCACGGAGCCCGGCAGGGGTCAGGTGCAGAAATAATTTTGAGGTTCATATGTGCCCTCAGTTTATGTGTGCGCTGATTTGGGCATCGTGCTGGACCTTTTCAGAGCTTTAAACTGGAAAAAGGGTATTATTCCTTTAACTTTTAAATAATACGACTAAGATTTCACTAGTGACCAGGTTTGTTTCAACTCCATACACAACAAAAGCAATATTTGTTTTTATACGGCTTTTTCAGACAAACCGATTGCAAAATTTGTGGAAATGGTCCAAAAAGCGAACAGTGCATGTCCGTCTTGCCTCTGGGAAGTATGGAGCTGGTAGCGCAGCACAATTCGGACACCTTACATTAAAGAGGATACTGAATATATGAAAATTGCACTGGTGTTTAAAAAACCAACAACAAAAAGAACATCAGGTTTTTAAGTGGTGGGGACAAAACTGTAATTGATCAATATTACCACGGACATGGTCCTGGCTACAATGACTCAAATATCTATACTTTCATGCAGCACCCCAAATCCGTGCGCACGGTTTAATAAACTGAGGGTATAGAGGGATTCTTACATCTGAAAAGTATTCCTGCACCTGACCACGGCTGGGTTCCAAGGTGATTTTTTTTCACCACAGAAAAATATGCAGAGAGAGTTGTGGGTCTGAGAGGGAGGACAAGGTGCTGCTGATGCCACGGGGAAAAAATCATCTCAGCTGCTATGACTGGATAAGTCAAGGGAATTCTTATCTTTAATTTTAATCATCTTAATATATTTGATCTTATCTTAAAAAAAATAGGCACCAGGCATTAAAGTTGTTTTTAATGTGTCTAAAGTGCAATTTATTCCAATGGGGGACTAGCGGCTGTATGGCGGTACTACAGCAATGGCGGCCCCCAGTGTCGTAGTCAAAAAGCAGAGCAGCCAGCGGCCATTGGTTCCGACTATCTGTGCTACCCCTCAATCCGTGCTACCCTGTAGCACTGCGCATGCACAGTTCGATGTTACGTCACCATTCGCTTACTCAGCAAATGTTATCGAGAATTCCTACCTGAAAGTTCTATTTAGTCTGTTTTATTTCTTTGAAGTTTGGTGAGTTTTATTCAAATTATTTTATGACTGGCTAATTTTTATTCAAAATATTTTAAGGCTTTCCTTAGGCTACTTGTTTCACGTTTACATGAGAGCCCTTGTATGTTAGTTTCACTGTGATATTGTTATACTGCATGTAAACACGTCCCGTTAATTAGAGTTGTAGAGTAATTACGGTGTATTCTGTGGGCTATTTGTGCTTATAATCATACCACATTTAATATTAGAGTCGTAGAATAAATGCGGTGTATTTTGTGGGCTATTTCTGCTTATAATCATTCTACATTTTAATATTGGAGTCCTAGAATAAATGCGATGTATCTTGCGGGCTATTTGTGCTTATAATCATACTACATTTTGATATTCTGGAGCAATAATACTGCTATCTGCTCTACGTCTTACTGTCTTGGTATATATTCTTTAGCTGTTTTACAAACTTCCAGAGTTATCAGTCATCTACAGATCAGTACTATCATCTAGGCTATTTGTGCATCGAAATGTGCTACCCAGTATATTTAACAGGTAGGATATTTTGATCACTGTTTTTAGTGCATCTAAATGTGCTACCCACATAAATTTATCAGGTAGGATATTCTGATCACTGTTTTTAGTGCATCTAAGTGTGGCAGCTAAATTGCCCTGGCGCCGGATCTGCGTGTATGTCCGATGAGAAAATATTCAGCTGTAAATAGTGACACACAGACAGCAGCAGCGAGCAGCAAGTTTTCGGGAGAGCAGTTTTTATGTTAAAGACAGAAGCTATACTTTCAATTACTTTTTAGATTCGCTGAGTTATTTGGGATTAGAAACGGTTTCGACTGACCTCAAGGCTAGTTTC
Organism: Valencia hispanica; assembly: GCA_963556495.2. Classification (NCBI taxonomy): domain Eukaryota; kingdom Metazoa; phylum Chordata; class Actinopteri; order Cyprinodontiformes; family Valenciidae; genus Valencia; species Valencia hispanica. Next base: position 46,048,294 of record OY747704.1, read on the forward strand.
CAACAAATTTTCAAGTAATTGGCAAAACATAAAAGAATATCACACAGTAAAACATTGCAACTTTAGTTGCAACTTTTCACAAAAGCTGCCGCAACATCAAGCATTTTAGGGCCATGTGGAGAATGTTGTGATGACGTTGAAGACAGCGTGCCGAAGGGGGAGTGTCCAAGGCTTTTAAAGAACCATGCCTGTTTCCTGTCTGAATACTGCAAATAAAGGCCACTAGTGCCACAAAATACTTTAACGAAAAAAGAAAAACACAAATTTGGAGAGTAAATGGAATAAAGAGAGGTAAACAGTACATAGAGATGTCCTTTACCAACTTTAGATGATAGCATTGTATAGATTAATTTCAGGATAACCCAGGCCAGCCATATCAGTACCTAGCTGTAATAGCAAAAAAGTAAAGAAGGTGTCTGACTTTCAAATCCAATCTGAGAGAAAACTGAAGTGTCTACCTCCCATTTTACTTTTAGGTGGTAAGCAGACCACAATTAAACCTGCAGTCTCCAAATTTAACAGAACACCTTTATATTGTGTCATAGTAAGCTGTGTTACCTTCTCAATCTTCATTTAAAAAAAACATTGCTCATTACCAATATCTCAAAAATGTGAGGTCAACCCAATTTTTTTCTTCAAATAAACACATTTATCCACAAGACCATAAACAACACTGAGCACCATCACTTAGGATATAAAAACAGAACATCTGTGAACTAAAAACTGTTAAGAGTCCTATTTTTATGTCCATCAGAGATTGGGTCACAGTGGTAGCAGGTCCAGGAGGGACCAACTTTCTCCAGGTCATTAAAGGGGAAGCCAAGCAGGTCCCAAACCAAAAGTGAGATTTAGTCCCTACATCAAGTTCAGGGTCTGTCACAAGGGAAAAAATTAAAAACCCAGTAATGAAAAAAAAAGAAAATTAGAGCTCCTAAATCTTACCGCTCTGAAGCCCGGTGGCATTGAAGTTTACTCATGTTAGTAATGTAAAGCTTCAAAGTTGTTCAACATAATTTTTTTGGGATGTTAGATCAAATTATCATGTTTTAAGATAGCCCCTTACAGAACACATGATGTTATAGATATAACTAGTTGTGTTGGACTCTAAATTACATAGTACTATATCTATTAGTTGCCCCTGCAAGATCAAGAAGCAGTTTTCCTGATAAAAAAAAACTTACATTTAAAGTTAAGATAAAGCTTTGTATAGCACAGGATTTTAACAAATGTGTATGAAATTAGAGATCTGAGATAAAGTTTACAATAAATCCCAAATTCTATGACATACTTTCCACCATTTTTCAAAGTGTGTTGAGTGATCATGTTATGGATTAAGTAGGGCCTGTGGGGAAGATGTGATCGATATGGACAGAAATCAGTGTCTCAGCCACCGGTGTTTATGAATCTCAGGATGGGAAAAGCATGCTCAGTTAACACCTAGCAAAAGAGCTGACAGTCCAAATGTGACAGAAGTCGATATAGTCTTGTTTAATAGTTAACATATTAGTGGAAGCTTGACTCCTGGAATTTGGTATATCCAGTTAATGGAATGCACTCGTGATGTACAGTTACATTCAAGAAATTAGAATATGCATTCCGATGAGGTTTTTCTGTAAGATTGAAAGCAATTTTTGAAAATAACCTTCAAGCAGGTATTAAGCTTACTTTATCAAGACCACATTTTTTATTAAAAATAGTTGTTTATTGTTCTGATGCAATATTCTTATCTTAATTCTTGTGTTTTCATTAGCTGTAAGTGGAAAATCATCATCGATTACAGATTTGAGAGGTAGGCTATATAGGACATTTATATCAAAATGAATTAACACGATCTTTTGCTAAATGGGTTTGAGAGAGAAATGTATATGCTCTGTTGGATTGCTGTTAAACTATGCACAGATTAATGAACAGCCAGATTTTTAACCTAACTGGGGTAGTTTACCTTCCACCTCAAAGTGAAAACAGCTCCTTTTGGTCAATACTTGAGTACTTAGGACTGGATTTGTGTAAACAGCTAAGGTTATTGGCTGTGTGGGGGTATTGCTCAGTGGTAGAGCATTTGACTACAGTCTTAAAGAGAACTATCTTCTGAAAAGAACTGCCAAGGTCTCTCGATTCCAGATAGCTTTCATCTATTCAAGAATGCACTAAGGTAAATCCAGTAAGTGTAATTCTGAGACAAAATGCATTTATAAATCACCTCTGTCAACCCAACAAAGCATCTTAAGAACGAATTCCTTTTTAACTTCTAAACAACAATCTGAAATCTAAAGACAACAGGGTGTCAAGCTTAAAGTTCTCACCTTTGTATTCAGGTCATAATAAAAGCATATACTTGCTTCACTAGATAAAGTCACATGTTGCTATGCTTTTAGTTTTTGCATGAGTAAAACGTTAAATTATAAAAAAGAATACATAAAATTCTTTACATACATTTGTAGTAGAAGTATATCTAACAACACTGTAGGATGAACCTCTCTAATGGCTGATCTGGGAAAATCCTCACTTTTTAATAGTTTTAGAAAAATCTATATTTAAGGTTTATGTTTAATATTCTGCAATTTTATTAACTTAAAGCATAGTTAAATACCAGGAATTGTATTCAGTTATGCCTCCATATTATTGCTGGAGGTTTTCCCATTCTGAGAACAGCACAATCGGCTTGAGACTTTCTGTTCTCTAAGACAAACAACTGCCCTCAGCCTCACCCTTGTATCTTAAATGGACCTAAACAGCTCCCAGAAAATTGACCTCCCTGTGAAGAAAGTCAGACATGGCTGTAGAAAAAAAACCAAATACTGATAAGCTAAATCTATAAGAAGTACAAATTCATATCTTTACATCACTACTAAATCAAAAACTTTCCTTTTTTCTTAAGCACTCTGTGGCGACTAGCGATACAAGGAGCAATTTTCTGAAATTGGATTTGAACAGGAATCAGCAAGACAGCACAACATAACTGACTCGACTTGATAACAAAACCATTACCCCTAACACACACCCTAATAGCTGTATTTACTACATAACAAGAACTGTTCTCCATCTCTAGCTTCATCCTTGCTTTATAAATACACACACTTGAAAGTTTGCTCTGGTTTAAATGATCTGTTTTCACAAACATGCACCAAATTTCATATATACTAATAATTTTACATGTTTAAAATAAATGCTGTTTTTATGCACAAAGATAATTTGATAAGCTAGTTTAATGTGTTGGTTTGTTTGGGTAACAGAATTAGTTTGTGTTCAATGAATTTTATATAAGTGATTACTCCTCCAAAGTCAGGAAAATAAGTTGGTACATCAGGCATGTCAGAAATGCAACATTGGGGCATCGTGTGGTATAGTGATTAGAGCGGTCACCCCAAGTATGGAGGCCTTGGTCCTCACAGCAGTCCTCCCAAGTTCAAGTCTCCGCTCTGCAGAAATTTGACTTCATGTCTTCCCCCACTTCTTTCCCCGTTTCTAAGCTGTCCACTTTCAAATACAGGCCATTATGGCCACAAATCCATTAAAAAACAAATGCAACATTCAAATTAGTACAATCTTGGATAAAAACTTCATTTTATGAGTGATGAAAGTATTTTTTTAACTCTGTGCTGCACCATTTTACCCTCCACTGAGAACAATCATGGGGGGTAAACAAGAGCAGCAGCCCTTTATTACTCTTCATGAGAAATAAGGGTCACATAGAGCCTCTCAGGCTATTTCTCCAAATATCAGCCAATTTTCCTCTACCACTATGATGATGTCAAAACATACTGTTAAGGGTGTGTGTTTTTATCTGTCTATATAAGGACAAAAATGTTCTTAACAGTTTTTGCTTCATGATGTTCATTAAAGTTAAACTGGAAAAATCGGGTCAGTCATAGGGCTAATATTCAAATATGCTTGGTAAAACTTGGTCTCCAGGCTGCAGTGCTTGTCCATGTTTTTGTGATGATGTTACCGAGATATTTTGGACAGAGTACAGTAATGATAGTATTACCTTCACCTTGTCAAAATAGACCCCTAGTGCTTTTCCCCATTTGGATAAATACACCTTCAACATGCTCCTTCAATGCCTGCAAAGGACCCAAACACACCAGAAATGATCCCAACCATACTGGTAAACACTTCTTTCATTTTACTGTGAAGTCACACACCATCAGTGTACTTTAGATCCAGCCATATTGTGTCCAGTGAAATAACATACAGTTTCCCTCCCTCACATAAAACCTATTGCTACCTCCTATACATGTATGCAGAAAAGGGCATCATTAGATACTGTTAGCAAATTTAAAGAATAATCAATTCGTTTTTTTATTTACATTTTGATAGGTTATAAATGTTGTATACTTTTAAATTATGATTTAAGTTCTCTACTGTTATTTATTTCTAGATATGTTAATTGTTCTAAAAAATGTTTCTTGATCTGCTCATTACATTAAAAATAAACAATTGGTTTGATTTTTGGTTCATAGGAAAAGGGGAATGAGAAAAATTAGCCACTTGAGAACATAAAGAATCAAGCATTAGCCTATTATGAAACTGACTACATAGGATGATGCATTGTTGCATAGTTATTTAAATTTTGACTGTCATGGTTATTTATAATTTGTAAGCTTCTCTTCTAACAATTTTAGTCTTAGTTTCTGCCCTTATCCCCACCTTCCATTTACATCTGTCCAGCATTTGTAATTATTCTACTCAACTTCTCTTGGTAATTATTGGTATCAGTATATTTGTATTTGTTTTCATTTGGTTTTTCCTCATCTTTGCGTTCACATTCTGTGTCTGTCCGTGTGTTCAGTTTAGTTCATTTCCTGCCTTACTTAGTGTCATGCTGGATTTATGTTTGCAAACCTAGCACCACTGAAGCATACTGAGGTTGTGCTGAAATAAACATGTACTTTTTTAATTCATATTTGTTTTTATTTACCTGATAGCTACTTGATTTCTGAGTTTGCACTTAAGTCGTTAATTTCTCAAAAAAAAACTCTAATGGATAATGTTGTTGATGGCAACCTGATCTTAAAAAAAATGTAAAACCTTGGTTATTCTTGCATACTGGAATGCATGGATGTGTCCTTGATCCAATACAATTAGTTTCAATTTAATACATTTCTGTATTTCAACATCAAATTCAGCTAAAGGGCTATTTAAACTCAGTGTTAAATAAACAGATGCATATGGATGGAGCCTTTGGTTCTTAAACCTCATTCATTTTATGAATATTCAAGTCTGTCATCAAGGAGCTTGGAAGGCATACCCAAAGAAAAAACAACAACAGAGCAATACCACAGATAATTGAGGGGGAATGTGGTGGATTATCGCTCATATATGATCAGCGTAAAGAACAAATACAATGATGAGAGAAATGGTGGAAATTCTCCATCCGTATGCTGTGTATAATAAATAGACAGAGAAATCACATCCATACAGGGTGTCACCTTTGTTTTCCCATTCTAAGAATCCACATTATATCGACGTTCTCCACTGCTTTGCTAATTAAAAATTTTGCTATTAGTCTATAGAGCATTAAAAGGTCTACAGCTAAAATAACTTTGAGTTGCTTATCAATTATGAAGCATGTAGACTCCTCAGGTATTTAGATATCTCCTTAGTCAGTATCCCCAGGACCAGAGCTAAACAAGGTAAAACAGCAGTTGGTTTTCTTGCTCCTCAAGCTCCCTGAACACCTGAAATCTGCAGAAACTGATGGTTCCTTTAAATCAGGATATAGCAACAAGCTACCCTTACTGCAACGACATTAAAGATGATTCTAGTGGACTCTGAACTAACTTGATGCAGTTAGCATTGTCCACCAGTGTAACTTTAGCACATTAACAGATATTTGGCTGAGCAAAACCGTGACAATTTAAACAATTGTTTTATGTGAAACTGTAAGCAGTTTATATCTGCTAATTCAGCATTGTGTCCTGTTACTGACAACACTTTAACACAAACTGCTTGTCAGATACCACGTAATTATATACACGTTACCATAATAATGAGATGAATACGTCTTCCAAACAAGACCGCAATGTTGTTACCAAGTGTGCTACTGCTAGCGGCAAGCTAACATCATTGATTGTGTTAGGATCATGCGTTCTCTAAGACAAACTGAAAAACAATGCAAAATTGTTTATGTAATAATACTATTAAAAATATTTAATTCAATTCAGTTTATTTATATAGCGCTGATTCACAACAGATGTCATCTCAAGGCACTTTACAAGAAAAGTCATTTCAGTACAATCATACAAACATTCCAATTAGTTTAAAGTTTGAGTTAGTTTACTATGTAAGGAATCACAGCAGATTGCATTGAGTCATTGACTTAAGGTTACGTCCCGTTGATGCAGACTTCAAACCGCAGTAATCCCTCATAGGCCCTACTGAGCAAGCATGTAGCGACAGCGGAGAGGAAAAACTTGAAGAAACTTCCAGCAGAACCTGGCTCAGTGCAAGCGTCCATCTGCCACGACCGTCTAGGGGTTTAAGAAGAGAGAGCAGAGAGACAGAAAGAAAATAAGATCTGTTATAGGAGTACTCTCTATGTTAAAGAAAGAGAAAAGTTAATAACAGGAGATGGAGGAAGTTCAGCCGCCGAGACCATTATCCCAGTCGATGCCCCCTGTCCAAACGCCATTGTAGTTAAGCAGGATACCAGACCAGGTTCATTCTATGGAGAGCAAAACAGAGTTAACAGTCGAAATAACAGCATATAATGCAACTGGAGAGTAGTAGAAAAGAAAGTAGCAGAGTGAAGAAAAGTGCTCTGACTGACTGGATTCAACAGGATTTATGGAAATGTATCCCATGCTGTTTAATGATTCTATCAATTGGAAGCATATATATATATATATATATATATATATATATATATATATATATATACACACAGTGGCTTGCAAAAGTATTCGGTCCCCTTGAACTTTTCCACATTTTGTCACATTGCAGCCACAAACATTAATCAATTTTATTGGAATTCCACGTGAAAGACCAACACAAAGTGGTGTACACGTGAAAAGTAGAACAAAAATCATACATGATGCCAAACATTTTTTACAAATAAATAAATGAAAAGTGGGGTGTGCGTAATTATTCAGCCCCCTTTGGTCTGAGTGCAGTCAGTTGCCTGTAGACATTGCCTGATGAGTGCTAATGACTAAATAGAGTGCAAGTGTGTGTAATCTAATGTCAGTAAAAATACAGCTACCCTGTGACAGCCTCAGAGGTTGTCTAAGAGAATGGTGGGAACAACAACACCATGAAGTCCAAAGAACACACCAGACAGGTCAGGGATAAAGTTATTGAGAAATTTAAAGCAGGCTTAGGCTACAAAAAGATTTCCCAAGCCTTGAACATCCCACGGAGCACTGTTCAAGCGATCATTCAGAAATGGAAGGAGTATGGCACAACTGTAAACCTACAAAGACAAGGCCGTCCACCTAAACTCACAGGCCGAACAAGAAGAGCGCTAATCAGAAATGCAGCCAAGAGCCCCATGGTGACTCTGGATGAGCTGCAGAGATCTACAGCTCAGGTGGGGGAATCTGTCCATAGGACAACTATTAGTCGTGCACTGCACAAAGTTGGCCTTTATGGAAGAGTGGCAAGAAGAAAGCCATTGTTAAAAGAAAACCATAAGAAGTCCCATTTGCAGTTTGCCACAAGTCATGTGGGGGACATAGCAAACATGTGGAAGAAGGTGCTCTGGTCAGATGAGACCAAAATGGAACTTTTTGGCCAAAATGCAAAACGCTATGTGTGGCGGAAAACTAACACTGCACATCACTCTGAACACACCATCCCCACTGTCAAATATGGTGGTGGCAGCATCATGCTCTGGGGGTGCTTCTCTTCGGCAGGGACAGGGAAGTCGGTCAGAGTTGATGGGAAGATGGATGGAGCCAAATACAGGGCAATCTTGGAAGAAAACCTCTTGGAGTCTGCAAAAGACTTGAGACTGGGGACAAGTTTCACCTTCCAGCAGGTCAACGACCCTAAACATAAAGCCAGGGCAACAATGGAAGGGTTTAAAACAAAACATATCCATGTGTTAGAATGGCCCAGTCAAAGTCCAGATTCAATTCAATTCAATTCAGTCTATTTATATAGTGCCAATTCACAACAGATGTCATCTCAAGGCACTTAACAAGAAGTCATTTCAATACATTTATACAAACATTCCAATCAGTTAAAAAGTTTCTATTTAAGGAATCCCAGCAGATTGCGTCAGTCATTGGCGTGAGGTTGGGCCCCGTTGATGCAGACTTTCCAACCCCAGCAATCCTTCAGCAATCCCTCATACTGAGAAAGCATGTAGCAACGGTGGAGAGGAAAAACTCCCCTTTAACAGGAAGAAACCTCCAACAGAACCAGGCTCAGTAGGAGCGGCCATCTGCCACGACCGTCTGAGGGTTTGAGAAGACAGAGCAGAAACACAGAAGGAACAGAAGATCTGATATAAGAGAACTTTCTATGTTACAGAAAGTAAAAAGTTGATAACAGGACAAAGTGGATGTTCAGTTACTGGGAGGATCATCCCAGTCGATGCCCCCCGTCCAACAGGGCATTGCAGCCAAGCAGGATACCAGACCAGGTATAGCTTCTATGGAGAGAAAAACACTGAGAGAAAACAAAGTTAACAGTCGAAATAACAGAATGTACTGTAATACAACTGGAGAGTCGTAGGAGAAAAGGAAGTAGCAGAGTGAAGAAAATTGGTAAGTCTGTCCTCCAGCAGTCTAAGCCTATAGCAGCATAACTACAGAGATAGCTCAGGATGACCTTAGCCACTCTAACTATAAGCTTTATCAAAAAGGAAAGTTTTAAGCCTGGCCTTAAAAGTAAACAGAGTGTCTGCCTCACGGACTAAAGCTGGGAGCTGGTTCCACAGGAGAGGAGCCTGATAACTAAAAGATCTGCCTCCCATTCTACTTTTAGAAACCCTAGGAACAACAAGTAAACCTGCAGTCTGAGAGCGAAGGGCTCTGTTAGGGAACATATGGAATAATTAGATCTCTGATGTATGATGGAGCTTGATTATTAAGGGCTTTGTATGTAAGAAGAAGGATCTTAAATTCTATTCTGGATTTAACAGAGCCAATGAAGGGAAGCTAAAACAGGAGAAATGTGATCTCTCTTTTTAATATTCATCAGAACTCTTGCTGCCGCATTTTGGATCAACAGAAGGCTTTTAATGGCATTTTGTTGACTTCCTGATAGTAAAGAATTACAGTAGTCCAGCCTTGAGCTAACAAATGCATGGACAAGTTTCTCAGCATCACTCCTGGACAGGATGTTTCTAATTTTAGCAATATTCCGGGGGTGAAAGAAAGAAATCCTAGAAACTTGTTTAATATGCAGTGCTTTAAGTGGCCCAAAAGAGGTGCCGGTACTCTATTTTTTTCCCGCCTCCCCTGAGGTAACAACAACTATATTGAATGGGTTTTATATACAACAGTCAACAGACAACCTTATACAAAATAATAAATCATTTTATTAGTTTGTGGATTTGCTTGAGCTAGAAAGAGCTACTGAACATAAATAAAATGTGCACAAGGTTATTGAAAAAATACCCTTAGAAAGAGCTACTAGAAAGAGCTACTGAACATAAATAAAATGTGCAAAAAGGTATTGAAATTTTTTTTAACAAAATGTACATAAAATAAATTATAAACTAATTTGTATTTTGCTCTCTCTTGAGTCACTGCTGCTATCAGCAGCAGCACTTGTAAAGTGTTTTTTTTACACAAAATGTATATAAAATAGATTATAAAATAATTTGTATTTTGCTCTCTCTCTTGAGTCCCTGCTGGTATCAACAGCAGCACTTGTAAAGTGTACCTGCAGAGCTTGGTAGTTCTCCCATACTACTTTCACTGTTCTCTCCCTTGAAGCAACCCAAACATAATAACCATAGAACAGTAGAACATAATCTTGAGTCTTGAAGATGGTTCATTTCTTTACCCCTGAAAAATATACAAAAACAGATTCAGCAAAATACAATCACAGTACACCAAATGAAAAATGAGAAATACTTTACAAATCATTTTACCTAGAAAAGGCTCCAGCACGTTTTGGGCTCCACTTTCCTTTCACTTTGGGCTTCGCAGTTTGTGGATGCTGCACTTCTCCTCCCTAGTGCCAGCCATGTCTGCACATATGTTTGTGCGTTAAACTGATCCAAGGGTGGTCCGTTGCATTTCAGGAAAATCAGATTTGAAAGCCTTTTGATGTCGAGAGAGTTTCTTTTATCTGTCAAAGTATCATTCATTGAGCTGAAAGCTTGCTCGCATTCACTTGTTGATACTGCAATGGTGTGGACAGCTGTAAGAAGCGGCTTCAGGGCTGCTGGTGTCTTGGAAGCTTTAAGGTCTTTATACTCCCTAAATCCTAGGACACTTTCCCTCTCCCCAACTCTGAATCTCTGACATAAACGTCTGACCGCTGCATCCCCATATTGAATATCTAGAGATGCAGGCCAGGAGTCAGACTGGAGGACCTTGATCTCTGAGAAGAGGTGACTATCTGTCTTTTCAGATGAGGTTTTACTGACATGCGAGGAAGTTGTTGGAGTCATCCTGCACTTAATATTTTCAGCCAGGCTACGGAAAAATTGGCCATGGTTGATTTTTATAACCCTCTGATTTTCATGCAGGCATACATTTCTGAAGATTTTCTCCTTTTCAGCTTCAATGGCAGTTTGTGTGTAGGGACCAGGTGTGGATACCATTGACTCAAACACCCGGATTTGTCGGTCCAGCTGCCTGTCGGCTTGATCCAAAGTCATAACCCGTCTCTGGAGCATTCTTGAGAGGTCACTGAGTTCTGTGAGAGCGTCATACATGATGCCAAGATTGACCAAAAAAGAAACAGTAGTGAGAACATCATTGAGTCCTTTGTATTTTGCTCTCTCTCTTGAGTCCCTGCTGGTATCAGCAGCAGCACTTGTAAAGTGTACCTGCAGAGCTTGGTAGTTCTCCCATACTGCTTTCACTGTTCTCTCACTTGAAGCAACCCAACGCACTGAAAAAACACGGCCTATCACAAAGAGACGTTGTCCAACATTGTGAGCACTCTCGGTTAACTCCCTTTGGTTTTTTGGTGATGCATGGTAGAGGGAGTAAAGCTGATCTAAAAATATTTTAAAGTGGTTGATTCCTCCTACCTCCTTCAAAACATCACAAACTGCCAGTTCCAGTCTGTGATTGGAACAATGCCAGACAAACAGGTAAGGGAATTTGGAACAAAGCTGCGCAGCAACTCCTGCTTTCCTCCCAAGCATCACTGAGGCTCCATCACAAGCAAATGCCAACAAATGTTCCTGTAGGTAGTGAGGGTCAAAGCCATTATTATGAAGACATCCTAACAGTGCTTCAGTGATGTCCTTTGCTGTGGTCCCCTGCAGCTCAATCAGTTCAAAAAATATTGTGTCTGGATTTTCACTGGAAATAGCTGACCGCAGGCACACGACAAGCACAGACTTTCCACTTATTGTAGTGGATTCATCAATGAGCACACACAATTTTCTTTCATTCATCACTATGTCATTGACTACCTTCTTTTTCATTTCAGCTGCAATGTGATCCAGTATATTTGCACATGAGTTATTAGAGTGCAAAACTCTGCCCATCTTGACACCATTTAAGACTTGCAACTGGACATCTATTGGCATGTCTGTAAAGGGACGCCCATGCTTGCCAATCTTATAAGCTGTTCTAAACACATTGCAAGTTGAAGCGTAGTCAGCCTTTCTCATATCTTCAAAGTGTTTTTGCATTGTATTTTGTGTTGCCTTCTCTTTTATTTCAACTGCTTTCTTGTGATAAATTGAGTCTCTGTGCTCTTTTATTTTCTTTCGTAGTGAGTTTTGTTGTGCAGCCTTGTCCCTTCCAAAAGACGAGATTAAGCACCCACTCCACTCCTGCGACACTCTCTGCCCTTGCTGCATGTCCACGCGAGCACAAACTTGACTACACACACTACAACCCAACTTTTGATTTCTGCTGATCAGCCACTTGTAATTTGTGGAGAAATACCGGACTTGTGCTTGGGACCAACATTCTGGCCACTCATGCTCGCTAACGCGGCTGTTGTCATCGGTAGAAATGGTGTCATTCTCGTCCTCGTCGTCGCCAAAAGTGCCGTCGTCCGCGGCACTAGTGCAGCTTTCATTAGCTTGCGTCTGACCTGCAGTGATATCATTCTGGCTTGGTGGGGTGTCAGCCAGCGAGTCCTCTGATTCTGACCTTGTTCTTTTACTACTCAGAGTCTGAAGCCAGGAGAGCATATTAAGTGTTCATTGTTTTTGTATTTTAACCGAGCAGCTGTTTGCGCGTTTTACACACCCTCTCCGGACCACGTTGAGTTGTTGACATGACAACGGCAAAAGCGACGCATGCGCTTTTCACTTGTAAAACACATTGGTGTATGGGTAATGTAGTCTCTGCTCTCGGTGGGACGAATTAGGAAGCGTGCTTGTGAAGGGCGCTCTGAAAAGCGGCAGCGCAGCCAAACGATTATAACAGATGTGCGAATGAGAGTACCGGTACGCTAAAAGCACGTTCTGGGCGCATGGAGAGGTGGCGGTACTCTCAAGAGCTATATTTAGAAGTGGCGGTACTGAGTACCGGCGCGTACCGGCCCACTTAAAGCACTGTTAATATGGGATTTAAATGTCAAGTCTCGGTCAAAAATAACGCAGAGGTTCTTTACGTTATTACTGGGGGTAAATTTAATGCCATCCAGATGAAGTGATTGACTAATCAGTTTCTGTTTAAGAACTTCTGGTCCAAAGACAGCAACTTCTGTTTTATCAGAATTTAAAAGCAAAAAGTTCAGGGTCATCCATGTTTTTATGTCTTCCAGACATGCCTGTAATCTACCTAACTGACTGGGTTCATCAGGATTTATGGATAAATATAGTTGTGTATCATCTGCATAGCTGTGGAAATTTACCCCATGCTGTCTAATGATTCTACCAATTGGGAGCATATATATGGTGAACAGAATTGGTGCAAGCACAGAACCCTGTGGAACTCCACAAGTAACCCTTGAGAGTGAAGAAGATTTTTCATTTAGATGAACAAACTGGAGTCTGTTGGACAAATATGATTTAAACCAGCCTAGGGCTGTTCCTTTGATCCTTGCAACATGTTCAAGCCTTTCTAAGAGAATATTATGATCGACTGTGTCAAAAGCAGCACTGAGATCTAACAAAACCAGAACAGACGCAAGTCTATTATCTGAGGCCATGATAATATCATTAGTAACCTTCACCAGTGCTGTTTCAGTGCTACGATGAGCTCTAAAACCTGACTGAAACTCTTCAAACAGCTCGTTACTGTTTAGATGCTCACAGACTTGATTAGCAACAATTTTCTCAAGGACTTTGGACAAGAAAGGAAGGTTAGATATAGGTCTGTTATTAACTAAGTCATCTTGATCAAGGGAAGGTTTCTTAAGTAAAGGTTTAATTACAGCAATTTTAAATTCCTGTGGTATGTATCCATCTACTCAGGACAGATTCATCATATCTAAGATGGGGCCAGGAGCCAAATGGAACACTCCCTTAAATAATTCGGTTGGGATTGGGTCCAACATTCAAGTTGAAGGTTTAGATGAGGCTAATATTTCTGATAATTCCGAAGCTCGACTGAATTAAAACTATACAAACACAAATGAGGTTCTACAATTCTCTTCGATGCTGTCTCACTTACTGAGAAAGAAGTAATCATGTTTGGGAGGATGCCAATTATTTTATTTTTAATAGAAAATAGAATTCATTTTATTTATGAAGAATCCCATAAAGTCATCACTACTAAGAGCTGGGGGAATAGTTGGCTCAACAGAGCTATGACTGTGTAAGTTTGGCAACTGTACTAAAAAGAAACCTAGGATTGTTCTTATTCGCCTCTTTTAATGATGAAAAATATGCAGTTCTAGCTTGTCGAAAGGTCTTTTTATTAGGGCTGGGCGATATAGAAAAAGAGCATATTGATAAAGGGAATAGTGATATTGATTGATATCGATAATTATCGATAAATATCACAAAACGTAAAAAATATATTTTAAGTGCCTCCCCGGTCATTTTGTTATTGTTCAGTGAACTAATTTTAACTAAGAATTAAATTAATTCATTTTTCAAACACCTATTTTTATGATGAATAAGTTTGTAAGACACAGAAACAAATAAAGAGACCTGAGTAACATCAGTAAATAATAAGAAAAGTCATATTATTAACCATTATATTATATATTTTTTTATTGTTAGTAATTAAAATTAAAGGCTTATCTTAATGCATTTTAATCTTTTAAACATTTTATGACACGTTATAATATTAATGGCTGAAACCTTTGGTTTAGTTTGTCAATAAAGCTTAGGCTATGTACACACGTAGCCGTTTAAAAAAAAACCCCGAATATCCTCGCCACCTCGTTTAAAAAAATTATCCATCCACACTTAACCGCATAAGTGTGTTGTTAAGCACATTCATAGACATTCCAAACCTGTAGGGGGCAGTAGTTCCTCCAAATCCTATCCACTCAGAGTAACTTTCTATGTTCTAACTTCTACATGAGCTTGTAAAAAGCTAACAAGCAAAAAGCGTTTGGACAGTCGATGATGCCAACACATCTCTGAGGGCATAAATGCTGTTTCCGAGTGTAAACACAGGTCGCACAAGTGATGTCGGAGGATTTTTGTCCCGCAAAGTGACGTTGCAGAGCTGAAAACTCTGGTTATTTCTGTCCACATGCAAACACTTAAAACAAAGAAAACGCAAATCTCCGCTTTGGCCAGAGTTTTTAGAAATAATCGTTTTCTGTGATAAAAACGGGGTTTTCGTGTAAATGAGAGGCCAAACCGCAGGGAAATATCTGCATCTTTCCTTCGTGTAAACGGGGCCTTATTCTAATTTTATTATTCTAATAACCAGAGATGTCTGGTCAGGAATGAGAAAGATCACAGGTTTTAAGGATAGGAAAGATTGGATAGATGGAAGTCTGGACAGAGCCAATGAACTGAACATATTCTTCAACAGGTTCAGTTCTGGAACTACCTCAGCATCCCCCTCTCCTGTTCCCAGCCAAACAGACATCCCACTATCCTCTGATCAACAGCTTTCCTGTTACACCTCGGATGTTTTATCCTTCACCTCAGCCATGGACTCTTCTAATTCCACAAGTTTGACTTCAATCAAGTCAGGAAATGCTGCTACCCCCTTTGCCTCCCCCTCCCACTTGTCTGTCTCCAAAAGTCAGGTGAAGAGGCAGCTGGAGAAACTGAACCGGAACAAGGCTGCAGGTCCAGATGGTGTCAGCCCCAGAGTCCTGAAGGCCTGTGCAGAGCAGCTCTGTGGGATTCTGCAGCACCTCTTCAACCTTAGCTTAACTCAGGAGAAGGTTCCAGTGTTGTGGAAGACATCCTGCCTTGTTCCAGTACCCAAAAGAACTCACCCATCAGTCATCAATGACTATAGACCCGTTGCCCTGACATCCCACATCATGAAGGTCCTGGAGAGACTCCTGTTGGCACCCCTGAGTAAGCAAACAAGAACGTATCAGGACCCACTGCAGTTTGCTTATCGCTGTGGAGTTGGAGTTGAAGATGCCATCATCCACCTACTTCAACCAACCCACTGTCATCTGGACAAAGCAGGCAGCACTGTGAGGATCATGTTCTTTGATTTCTCTAGTGCATTTAACACAATTCAGCCTGATTTGCTTTGTCAGAAACTCCTGAAGACACAGGTGGAGCCCTCAACAATTGCCTGGATCAATGACTACCTGACCAACAGACCACAATTTGTGAGACTGAAGAATTGTGTGTCAAACCAGGTGGTCAGCAGCACAGGAGCACCACAGGGGACCGTACTCTCACCATTCCTTTTCTCTCTGTACACCTCAGACTTCCAGTACAAATCAGAGACCTGTCATCTGCAGAAATACTCAGATGACTCTACAATTGTCGGGTGTATCAGAGATGGACAAGAAGCTGAATACAGAGAGTTGGTGGACCGCTTTGTGACATGGTGTGGAAACAATCGTCTCACCTTGAATGTGAACAAAACAAAGGAGATGATTGTAGATTTCAGAAGAAACAGGGACAAGTCAAACACTGTTTCCATCATGGGAGAAGAAGTGGAGGTGGTTGAGGAGTATAAATACCTCGGAGTTCACCTTGACAACAGACTGGACTGGAGGCGCAACAGTGAAGCCGTCTACAAGAAGGGACAGAGCAGACTGTACTTCTTGAGGAAGCTTAGGTCCTTCAAGGTTTGCAGCAAGATGCTGCAGATCTTCTACAAGTCTGTTGTGGAGAGTGTAATCTCTTCAGCCGTCATCTGTTGGGGTAGCAGCATCAGAGCCAGGGATTTAAAAAGGCTCAACAACCTGATAAAGAAGGCTGGTTCTGTTCTTGGGACAACTGTGGAAAATCTGGAGATGATAATGCAAAGAAGGATTCTTCATAAAATCAAAAAAATTATGGACAACCCTGAGCATCCTCTTCATGAGACAGTCACACAACAACAGAGCATCTTCAGTCGGAGGCTTCTTCAGTTTCGCTGCAATACAGACCGCTACAGGAAATCCTTCCTGCCCACAGCCATCATTATCTACAACAACTCCTTAAAGAATTGATCATATGAGCTATACCAACACTTAATTTCCCTCTGGGATCAATAAAGTATTTTTGAATTGAATTGAATTGAATTGAATTAATTTCAGCCGGCTGGCCTATCCAACCCTGTTGTGTTTTTTAAAGTGTTTTTCGCTTCTGAGGACCGGGGGCAGAACCGAGGGGGACATTTTAAAAGCCACAGGTGTTGTTAGCAGCGCGACCTGGGTAGGTTTCCTGTGTCTCTGTAACGGATTCGCAGCGAGCCGGGAGATGGGAGTCCTGCTTAAGACAACTGATACTAGTATTTTATCTGGTTTATTATTGCTACTTTTAGTGTTTTAGTGCGTCGAGGATCGGTTCAAAACGGGATGCAACCTTTACCTGAGTCACTGAAACATTTATCCTGAACAACTTCCTCCGCTGCTCCCTTGCTGTGACAGCTGACCGACGTGAAGTTACGGCGATGGTTCGCTTAGGGACTATCAAAAAATTATGTTTCAACTTAAATCATTTCATCCTTTTTGTGGTTTGAAAGGAGAGAGGGGTGGCTGACAGAGCTGCCTATCAGCGGTAATGATTTGTTTGGAGTAAGTAATAACTGTTGTATTAAGCTACCTGATAGGCTATAATGAAAAAATGAGGGAAAACTTGTTTTTTTAAATCAAACTTTTTTATGGACCCCTTTTTTTTCTATCGCACCATACATCTATCGATCGATATGTATTGTGTTATGGAATTCTGGGATGAGACAATGTTGATAAAATCACTTAGAGAAAAGATCGATCCTTTGTCTTGTATTTATTCGAAGGCAAACAGCGTTCGAAGACTCTGTCACTGACAAGTCAGAGAGCAGAGCCCAGAGTCCAAGTGTACATGAGTATTTATACACTTTAAAACACCTTAAGTTTCGCAAACATGATCATCTCCTCTTGTAAACAGGTCCAACATCCCACTCCTTTTGTCTAGACACTTAAGCTTCTACATTTGGTTGTTTTTCTCTCCTTCTTAGACAGCGTTGGCTGGGGTGCACATCTTCTTTTTCACTCAAGTCGTTGTGAGCAATGATCCAAAAGTCACGCAGTCCACTTTCTGTTTCACAGTTCATCACCTTTAGACATCAAGTTCACTTCTGCTTTCATAGTTCATGACCTTAGATTCTTAGACGAGCAATATTAAAATTTTCCATCACAATTGCTATCGAATCATTGCCCAGCCCAACTTTTTATACAGCAGTAGACTGTTATTCCAGGTTAAATAGGAATCCTCTAGGTGTGTAGAGCACCATTTTCTCTCCAATTTCTTAGAATTATGCTTTAAAGTACGCAACTCTGCATTAAACCAGGGAGTCAGCCTCCTATGGCTAATTACTTTCTTTTTTAAGGGGGCTACACTATCTAATGAAAAAACACAATAAGGAACTAACACTATGAACCAGACCATCAATTTCTGAAGGGTTAGAGATGGAATTGCTGCCCTCCACTGTGTTACTCTGAGACAATGAAGAAAGTAAGAATGGAACAGATTATTTAAAACTTATTACAGCATTGTCTGATACAGCTCTACTATAATTACATTTTCTTTCAGATTTAAGATTTAAGAAGCTCTGTTAAAGTAAATTCAAAAGTTATCAAAAAGTGGTCAGACAGAACTGGGTTATGTGATGGACTGTTATTTCCTCACACTCAATACCGTTTGTCAGTACAAGGTCCAAAGTGTGTTCACCTGAGTGTGTGGGTCCCTGTACTCTTTCACATTCAGTGTCCACATGAATATTCAAATCCCCCACTATAATGACCTTATCAGTATTTAATACTAAATCAGATAAAAAAAATAGGAGATCTGATCCAATAATTGAGAGTAAGGGCCTGGTGGACGATACAAAACCTCAAACAAAAATGGTCTTAATGTTTTGCAACTTGGATGAGGAAAAGTAAGGGTTAGATATTCAAAAGAACTGTAGCTATTAACTGGTCTGGGATTAATTAGTAAATCAGAATGAAAAATAGTTGCTAACTTTTAATCCATTTGATTTTGGCTGTGGGTAAGACACTGTTCCTATTGGGTAATGGGTGGGTAACAGTACAGAAATTGCAGAGAGGTGGGTTAAACTACGACTCTGCTTCCTGGTCTGGACCCTGGGTTGTCAGTGTTTGGGAGGGCTAATAATTCCAGCCAGATTTTTATAAAGAAGAGCTGCTCCATCCAAAGTGGGATGGATGCCGTCTCTCCGGATTAGGGATGGGCATTCAATTAAACTGTCTTCATCGATCATCGGGAGAATTAACGATCGATTTTCGATTAATCATTGATATTTTTATATTAAAATTCAGTGTTCATAGGCTATATTAAAATGCAGTGAGAATAGAAAAATAGCGTGTTTCCTCATTGAGATCTTCATTACAAGTGGGACGCCTCTTGTGGAAGTTAAACGGAATGAATTCAAGTTAGTTGCACAAAGAAAATATGCGCTATAAGCACCGGAGCCGACAGCTAAAAGACGGTACTCATTAACACAACTGACGCTCATATTTTTTTCTTCTCCAAAAAAGTAAAAAATAAAAATAAAGTCATGTTAAACAATAACTTAATAAAATATATATATAATACCTATAGGTCTGATAGTTTTGTGTTACATTTGGCAAAAAGAGTCGAGGAAGAGGATAAGAGAGATCAGCGTACCTAACAATGAATTAGGCTCATTAACAGAGTAAAAAAGACAAAAACAAAAGAAACCGTAACTTATATACAACTTTACCACCAGTCTACTGATTTTTGT
The DNA here is from genome assembly GCA_963556495.2 of Valencia hispanica. Lineage (NCBI taxonomy): Eukaryota > Metazoa > Chordata > Actinopteri > Cyprinodontiformes > Valenciidae > Valencia > Valencia hispanica. Next base: position 46,067,685 of record OY747704.1, read on the forward strand.
TGAGAAAGATAAACATGTTAACATGCGCTGGGGTCAGAAGCGAAAGCAGCCTGGTTACCAGGCTGCTTTCGCTTCTGACCTGCAGCGCTGAGATCACCTGCTGTGAGGGGACAGACGTCGCTGTGAATTAAACAAGATTCCAGAGGCTTGACAAGTTAGCAAGGAGGTATGCTAACTTGGCAAGCCTCTGGAATCTTGTTTAATTCATTTTCCACCAGTCTGTAGGGGTGCAATCCAGGGGTGGCCGAGCCTCCCTCAGAGAGTAATCAGTGAGTAAGTTTCTCTGCTCGTTGTGCATCTGGGCTCCTCCGTGCTAACACCAACTTGATGCTAGGTTGAGACCAAGAGCAGGATGCTCCGCTCCTAACCAGGGTTGGAAGTGCGTTCAAGTACTTATACACAGCTTCGCAATCTTGGCAGTGAACCAAGACTTTTTTTTGTCTGTTTTTTTAGTCAAAGTGGTCCCACGCCACACTTTGTCCCATGCCACATTTTGTCCCATGCCACATTTTGCTGCGACCTCTTCATGACAATGCTACTTTTGAAATACACAGAAACTGGAGAGAAACTGAATCAGCCTGTGGGTTTTATTTTCAGTCATCACCCTGGTGTGGTAAAGAGTTTAATTACTGCCACATAGCAAAATTTATTGCATTCCTTCAAAACTCACAATACGCAACAGAACATGCATTAATTGATCGGTAAAATAAAATGTCATCGATGAAATTCTTAATGATCAATTAATCGATCGTCGATTAATTATGCCCATCCCTACTCCGGATCAGACCAGGTTTTACCCAAAATGTTCAGCAGTTATCAATATAGCCCACATTGTTTGCAGGACACCACCCAGACAACCATTGGTGGAATGATAGCATGCGGCTAAACATTTTGTCAATGGTCCGATGTATGTCGTCGACGAGCTAAAGTACCGAGCAAATAGAACTAACATAAACAGAAGGTCTGATACTTATCCTATCAAAACAATGGCCAAAAGGCAATAAATGAATGTCCAAAATAAAGTTTGTCGTCATTTTAGCGTTATCTGAAGCTTACTGCTTTGCTGTGTCTGTCATTTCCATACTCAGAAGGAACTGACCACTCAATAAGGCAAAGTGTTTCAGCAAATCCTTCTCGATACTGGCAGAGTTTGGTGAAGCTCTTGTCCTTGAAGTACTTTGTGCAAACAAAAAGCAGGGATCAAAAAGCAGTAATCCAAAATACATACACAGCACCTGGAGTAACTAATTTATACTTTTTTGCACTCCTAGAGACTCTAAATGCGCAACATAGGGCTACAAGGGCTACAAAAAGTGGAATTTGCCCCCTTTAAAGTGTCTGTACTTGGCCGTGGGATTGTAGAAATTGTGCCTAAGAAGAAATTTTTAGCAGACTCTGTTTTAGCTTCTCCCTAGTCTACCCTGTCTTGTTTGCTTGTGGTTATAGATTTATAGTCAATCTCGAATGTATGGTTTAGCAGTTTTTATTCATACACTTTTATATAAAGATGCAAAAAACTCATAAGCTTCTATTTTAAAAGACACATACTTTTCTCATTTGGATTGTCCATGTTTTTGTTGCCCTCTGTTTTGGTCAGTCTATGTCTCAATTCTTCATGCCAAAACAGTAATTCACAGACATTTAGATCTTCTCTCCATTAACACATGTTTTGTCTGTCCCTGCAGGCTCTGCTTGGCTACATTAGTTGATTTACAGCTCTTATCAAATACATATTGCCAAGCGAGTGAGACGTGCAACCTTTCATTTGCACGCCACCGCCCTGCAAAATTCGACATGCTACATTAACAAGAAAAATAGCTGCCACTATGCATGCCAAGACCCTGTGTGTGTGTGGGTCTCTAAGAGTGTGTTAGAGAAGTGTAGGTTTGAGAAGGGAAGAAAAATACCTTTCTGAAGTGAAATACAGTCCAATAAGTGTTTGAGTTTAAAACTTTACCACAAAGCAATGAAGAGTACATTTGAAAGCATTTTTAATTTATTACTCCATGTGCATGTTGGATCTGTGGTGTGTGTTGGTGGGACAAGAAGACAGAAATATGTTTGCGTTTAATCTGTCAAAATATTGCTTGCATCTCTGTTACTAATTGTGCTATGCTGTCTTACGTTTAATATATCTCGGTATATCTGTGTTAAGATATTGTGTGCAGATATCTATGGAGTTAAATCAGGGCCATAATATTTGTGTATTTGAAAGAAATATTTGAAACTGAAAATATGTAAACCGAAAATGAAAGTCATGTTTTTCTTGTGAACTTTGAAAAACTAAAAATTGGGTTCAAAATAAAATGAAATGGTATTGAAGGTTTATATTAATTGAAATTTCAATGGTATTTTTATTTTGTAATTTTCTGAATAAACTTTAATTCAAAATGTTCAGTATTATATTTTTTTCAAGTTTAAGAATTTTTTTCCTTCAGTTTCAGATTTTATTTATATCAGAATCAGATCTTTCTAATTAAGGTCAAAAAAGTTGTTTACAGTTTCAGATTTTTCTTCCAGCTTCCGATCCTTTTTCTGCACTTTCAGATTCCTGTTTTTTTAGTTTCAAACTTTTGGCCCTGATGTGGCGTGGTGGGCGGGGCTACACAGAGAGGGGAGTAGAATCATGAGTTGCAGCAGAAGCAGGAGGCTGAAGACAATGTTGCCTTCAGGAAACATGGGAATGAACATAACCTATCTAACACCTCCTGCACTGTATTATTACATGATTGGTAGAGAATACATCAAGCAAATCACTAAAGCTCAGTTATTAAAGCTTTTTCAGTCAGTACTGTGTACAAACTGTGCTGTACGAGTGATCAAATATGAGCAGTTTTCCCAACCACTGTGTCAGAAATTGACATTTCCCATGCCCCCAAAGTAGCGTGCATTGTACCTGGTGGGTTGTACCTCATTGACAGATGGTGTGCAATGATGTCTTGTGCAAAAATCTGTTCCCCTGAAATATTTTGTTCCCCGTGTGTTGGGAGCATTATTTATTTATTTATTTTATTATTTATAAAAACACAAGTTTATTTTTATTATTATATTTACTGGAAGCATAATAAAGTAACAACTTTGACATGGCTATCTGTCCTCATGTTGTGAATACGGTCGAATCAACCTCTCTGGCTGCAATGTGCGTTCCTGACACACGGGGACATGGGAAATGTCCATTTCTGACGCAGTGGTTGGGAAAACTGCTCATAATTTATCACTCGTACAGCATAATTTGTACACAGTACTGACTGAAACTGCTTTAATAACTGAGCTTTAGTGGTTATACTTGATGTATTCTCTACCAATCATGTAATAATACAGTGCAGGAGGTGTTTGATAGATTATGTTCATTCCCATGTTTCCTGAAGGCAACATGACAGAGGGAACGTCTTCAGCCTCCTGCTTCTGCTGCCACTCATGATTCCACTCCCCTCTCTGTGTAACCCCGCCCACCACGCCACATCAGGGCCAAAAATTTGAAACTGGAAAAAAGGAATCTGAAAGTGTAGAAAAAGGATCTGAATCTGGAAGAAAAATCTGAAACCATAAATAACCTTTTTTGACCTTAATTAGAAAGATCTGAATCAGAAAAAATAATATCTGAAACTGAAGGGAAAAAAATTATTTAACTTGGAAAAAGATATAGTACTGAACATTTTGAATTAAAGTTTATTCAGAAAATTTCAAAATAAAAATACCATAGAAATTTCAAGTAATATAAACTTTCAATATATTTTATTTTGAACCCAATTTTTTGTTTTTCAAATTTCACAATAAAAAATTGACTTTTGTTTTCAGCTTACATATTTTCAGTTCCAATTTTCTTTTTTTCAAATACATAAACATTATGGCCCTGATTTAACTCCATAGATATCACCCACACAGGCATACAAACAAACAAATGTGAACACACATCATAGCATGATGCAAATTGACCTAGATAGAATCCTATGGAAATAATTCATTCAATCATTTATTTATGCATTGTCTCTGTCTATGCGATTGAGTCAGAGCTTACTAATATTTAGGACTGAATAGCATCGAAAACATCTTCAAATCACTTGACATATTTCTGTTTTGCTTCATAGTTAGTAAAGTCTATTTTACAGACCATCTTACTGCAAGGAATTTCACTAAGATCTTGTGTATGGAAAAACAATGTCCTATTTTTTCAAGAGGAGAAAAAAATGTTTAGAGTTCAACAGAAGCCACCAAGGACATGGAAGCACATGGAAGAAGTTCCTCTTCTCACATGGCCCACAAACTGACCTTTTGGGACATGAGAGAATAAATTAACATGACAACCACACTTTAAAATACCATCCCCACAATGAAGCATCACGGTGGTAGAATGTTGCTATGGCAGTGTTTGCCCCGTGCAATCAGTTAACATTGAACGTACATCTGATTGTTTAAAGAAAGGGCACTTTATTTCATCACTCAAAACTCAGCAAAAGAAAAAACAATGGATTTCAAGAGAAAAATTTCAATGTTCTAATACAGTATTTAAACACCATTTAAGGTTATTACATACCCTAAATGGTACCGTATGCCAGCAGAACCTTCCCAGCATCTTGAAGGGAGAGAGGGCAGTTTTGCCTTAAGCAATGGGCATAAATCCCAGAGGAGGAATTTGACAAGCTTATGGAGACATACTGTATCCCAAGAGACTTATTGCTATAGCTGATGCAAAATGGGCTGTATGTAGTATTGATTTTGTATAAAATGTATGTGCCACATTCACCACAGTAGTTTATCTTTAAAAACATGTACATATGCTTATAGTTTATTGACTACTGCAATATCTTTTTGAAGCTAAATCAGTTTACAATGTATCAATGGAGAGAAGTTAATATTTTTGCAAGATATTTTAAACCTGGCTGGATTATGCTAAACAGTGTCTTTCATGACATTATAGATAAAGTGATGGTAGATTGTGCTAACATGATGCTTAAATGATGCTGACACAATGTCAAAAGTAGTTTCGAAACTACTAATTTTCGAGGTATTCAGCTTTGTCTTTGAATTTAATACATTTATCTGTGTGATAGTGTGATGACCTTTTGTGGTTCTGCAGTAAGTCCATAGGGTAGAATCTTGCTTTGTATATGTTTGTTTTATACATATTTTAGTACATTCCACACCAATAAGTAAAATTATCATGATTTAGAGGACTTTGGGATCATATTACATGACGTGTTATAGGATATAATTTGGATTTATGCTGCTTTCTCAATAATGAATTAAATGAGCAAAGCTTCAGATAACAAATTATATCTACACATAAAAAAGCACTGTATAGTATAGGTCACTTGTGCTTTGCCAGCATTCAGAACCCAGCAAACAACTGGAGTGGTCAAGATTGGTAAGAAAAAGTGAAGTGTTAAAATACATACTTTGACATACATTTATGGATATGTATCATAAAAGAAATAACTAGCGGTAACTGTGCACCAGGAGCCTTAAAGGGCCTATATAAAATTTTCTGAAATTTAACTTGCGACTGACCCCATGTGGCCAAAAACGGAACTGCTCTTCCTTTCTGCTCGCTCTCGCAGTGCGCGCTCGTGCGCCGGTCGCTCTCAATCTTCTATCTTTTTCAGGCACTTGTCAGAGGTTTAACTTTCTTAGTCTTATGTGGAGTTACTGTTGGTGTCAAAGTTGTCCTGGGTCTCTTCTGTGTATTCGCACAATACATTTAACTGCTTGCGAGTGCTGTCTACCGGTAGTGGCAGAGTGATCTGAAACATTTCACATGAACGCGGTTGAAGTCACATCCGCAGACAGCGCGGGAAAAATCGGACCCGACAGAAAATAGAAAAAATTGGATACAGGCTTATAGGTGCACCCACTGTGAGCTGACAAGGTGTCAGTATGCTCATCAGGAGATGTTTGAGTCATAAATGGTCAAATAAAAACGCTATTGTTACGTTTACTTTGGGGAAAAAGTTGCATATAGCCTCTTTAAAATTGAGAAGAAAAGGTCAGTTGGCCAATTATGGTAACAGATTACACCATATGAAAAATACAAAACCGTAAATCTCTGTTTTGATGTGCTAAATGTAATTTTAAAGTGGACATATCATGCTTTTAAATTCTTCCTTTTTACATCTAAATAATTTAGTTGTGGTCTATATATAGTGGAAGTGCAGTTATTAGGTCGGAATTTTTTATTATAATAGTTCTATAAGCTCCTCTTCTACCCCTGTTCAGAGATGTCTGAACAGGGTTTGCAGAATGACTCGTTTTGGTGCGTTCCCTTTAAATGTGTAGAACGTGCTGCATGCCACTCCCCCCTCCAGGTCGCTCAACCTTCCACTCCACCCCATTCAGTAATTTTTGCTTTTTGATAGAGAACCAGGAACCTAGCACTGCAGAAGCGTTTTATTCGTTAATTTTTTTTTTTATGTCGGAGGAGACCCTAACATAAAAGACGACTGTTTAATGACCCAAAACCTCGTTTAAAAAATAGTAATGTGCTATGCTTTACATCGATCTGAAATACCACAGCTAAAACGATACAAACTTCAAAGCGATAAAAAGTGGGTTTTCTTACAATGTAAAGAGAAAAGATTACACTAAATCATCACAACTTTGTTTTTCTAAGCAGGTATACTACATAAAGAAAGGGAAAAACATTAGCAATTTTAAAGTAGCATATGAACCTGTCCACTTTTACAGTCAACACACTCTTTCAAAACACAGGCATGGGTACGTAACCAGATAGGCATACGTAATAAATTATACTCTGCCTTTACCTGTGATGGTAGTATTAAAAATACCTATGTAATCGGGGAGCTAAAGCATCTAGCACATAGCGCTAACTAAGCAGAAAGTCCGATGCTAATGCTATCAAAACAATGTCCAAGAGGCATTAAATGAATGTCCAAAAATACAGTTTGCTGTTATTTTAGCGTTAATTGGAGCTTACCACTGTGTTGTGTCCACCATTTTCATATTCAGAAGGGATTGAGGCCTCGATAAGACAAAGTCTTTTGGAAAATCCTTGTTGATACTTGCGGAGGTTACTGAAGCACTTGTCTTTGAAGTGTTTGGTGCAAACAAAAACCACTTTAGGCACAGATTTGGGCACAATATCATTAAAAATACAACTTAACCACACACTTCGAAGCGGTTCTTATGCTGGGAGACAGTGTAAAGAGTTGTGCAGGTTAATACACCCAACAACAGAACATTTTGACACTTGTACTTTCGGCATACCTAAACTTGGACTACAAACTCGCAGCGAGAAATAAAAAATGGCGGATCCGCTCAGCGTTTAGGCGGAAATCCATGACCAAGTTTGGCAGTTCCAGTGCAAGTACTGTGACGTAATAGTTAACGTAATAGATAATAGAGAAAACTGAACGGTTTAAAAATATGACCCAAAACATTTTACAGAAATATCTCCACAATACATGGAGTGACAAATGTAAGCTTTTTGCACTCCTAGACACTCTAAATTCACTACACAAACCATTTAAGGGCTAAAAAAGTGGAATTTTCATAATATGTCCCCTTTAAGGTGATGGGTTATGAGGCGTATAGCAGAAGCAGCAAAGTATCTAAATGGGTCATTACAGTGGGATTGAAAAATACCATAATAAATAGTTGGATTATAAATTGGATTTCAGTGTTTATCCATTCCTTGTTTAATTTGAAAGGGTTGCTGTACCCTTGTGGTTAGTTGTAGTAAAGGGCATACAGATGGGTGAGTTGTGGAGGGTGAGAGTGGGCTGTGGGTGCCTGTCTTTTGAGGCTATTTCCCAGATAGATATTGCTTGTTGGGTTCTAAACAAAAAGTAACATGAGGATCAGAGGAAGGTTCCAATAAAGGATCAATGTAAGTTCCTGGTTGGTTGTTTACAAACCAAGTTGGACAATCTGGCAGCCCCGAGGTGGTGCGCTGGCCCTTTCATGCGGCAGTGTGATAAGTTCTGCAGAAGGAAGGCACAAACAAAACACACACCCTCAAAGCCACCACAGGATCTGGACACAAACAAATTAACTTCTAATTCTGCTAGGAAAGTCTCTAATAAGAGGACTAATGTTGCATGGGGCACTGTCACTAACACTATTTCTAGGATTAAAGGACTAATGTCGCATCCTCAGATGTTTCATAATCAGACATGTTGTCTGCATTTAACAGTGGAACAGCTGACGGGAGGAACGCAACAGTTGATGCTGGCCGCAGCACGGATTGATTGGAATGGAAAGAAAATAGTGCCAAGTAGAGCTGTAATCGGGCCTTAAAAGTTGGGCCCGACTCAGCCCAAGAGAATTCAGCCCAAGCCCGAAGAGTATATTTTGATTGACAGCCTTTTAAAGCCCAAACCTGATTACAGCCCGACATTATTCAAAAGTCACACATCATGGTTTCCGCTAGAAAAAAATGGTACCGGACAACGTGACCAGCAGGTTTTCAATTTACTGGACATTTTAATTTTCATAGGGTGACCATAGTCTGAAAACCCAAAAAGAGGACCTTGGCAGTGGCTGAGAGAATAGTAAGATTAGTAAGTATTAAGATTAGAAGAGTAAGCTTTAACCACTTCTGTTACGTAAAAGTCTGTCTCGCCTGCGTGCGTCTCTGTGTGCGCTCTTGACCGCTCGCTCTAGATTTCAGGAGATTTTATCTGACTTGTGGGCATCAGGGAGCTGCTATATAAATGCAGGAGACTTCTGCAACTTAAGACTTGGGATGTCTGGTAATAGAGCATTTACACTTCAGCATTTTCTGTCTGGGAGTGCAGGGCAGCAGTCAGAGCATGTTTCTGTTTTGATCTGAGAGAAGGAGTGGCCTGATGCCTGGGTCTTTCACATCATGACGCATGCGGTGTGCATGCAACATCTTGACAGGTAGATCGGAATAATATTAGTGGCCCAGTGCAGCACTTTATTATAAATATTCTTGGTCCGTAAAACTGAGCAAAACCTGGATATTTTCGGGAATTTTATTAACACCATTAGTTCGCGCTAATGAGATGATCAGCTGAGCTCTAAAACCCGAGCCCCGCCCGAGCCCGTGAACAATGATAGAAATTAAACCCGAACCCGTTCAGGCAAAGATCTTCAGCTCTAGTGCCAAGTAATAGTGATTTGCGAATTTTGGCTGGCATTTTTTTTGTGATGCAAATTGATCATGTTTTCAAACGCACATCGTTTTCTGAAGCAAAACGGCACAGTTTGTTGGCCCCCGAAACTAGCCGGTGTAGGTACCGGATCTGCTCGGGTAGCCAGATCTGCTCGGGGGCCTGCGCCTAATTATGACGTCATATTACATGATTGGCTGAACACTAACACCACACTACATGATTGGCTGGACGTTAGCACGTTGACGTTGTCTGCATTTTTAAGAACTTTATTGAACAAATGGCAAGTATACAACACACGAACAAACGAAGAATTCAGCAGATACAAACGGGCAGGGGTGTTATAAACTCAGCAAAAACTCCTCTGACATTAAACAGTTTTTACTTTCAGTAAACTTAATGTGTGTAAATATTTGTATGAACACTAAAAGAGTCAACACCATAAGACATAAACTAAAAATGTTTCACAGACATGTGACTAACAGAAATAGAATAATGTGTCCTTGAATGAAATCAAAAGTACCAGTCAGTATCTGGTGTGGCCACCAGCTGCTTGAAGTACTGCATTGCATCTCCTCCTCATGGACTGGAGCAGATTTGTCAGTTCTTGCTGTGAGATGTTACCCCACTCTTCCACCAAGGCACTTGCAAGTTCCTGGACATTTCTGGGGGGAATGGCCCTAGCCCTCACCCTGCGATCCAACAGGTCCCAGACGTGCTCAATGGGATTGAGACCCGGGCTCTTCGCTGGCCATGCAAGAACACTGACATTGCTGTCATGCAGAAACTCACGCACAGAACGAGCAGTATGGCTGGTGGCATTGTCCTGCTGGAGAATCATGTCCGGATGAGCATGCATAAAGGGTACCACGTGAGGGACGAGGATGTCTTCCCTGTACCGCAAGGCATTGAGATTGCCTGCAATGACAACAAGCTCAGTCCGATGGTGATGTGATATACCGCCCTAGACCATGACGGACCCCCCACCTCCAAATCGATCCCGCTCCAGGGTACAGGGCTCAGTGTAACGCTCATTCCTTTGACATTAAACACGAATCCGTCCATCACCCCTGGTGAGACAAAATCGTCACTAATCAGTGAAGAGCACTTTTTGCCACTCCTGTCTGGTCCAGCGAAGGTGGGTTTGTGCCCATAGGCAGCGGTGATGTCTGGTAAGGACCTGCCTTACAACAGGCCTACAAGCCCTCAGTCCAGCCTATTGCGGACAGTCTCAGCACTGATGGAGGGATTGTGTGTTCCTGCTGTGACTCGGGCAGTTGTTGTGGCCATCCTGTACCTGTCACGCAGGTGTGATATACGGATGTACCGATCCTGTGCAGGTGTTGTTACACGTGGTCTTCCACTGCGAGGATGATCAGCTGTCCTTCCTGTCTCCCTGTGGCGCTGTCTTAGGCGTCTCACAGTGCGGACATGGCAATTTGTAGCCCTAGCCGCATCAGCAGTCCTCATGCCTCCCTGCAGCATGCCTAATGCACGTTCACGCAGATGAGCAGGGACCCTGGGCATCTTTCTTTGGGTGTTTTTCACAGTCGGTAGACAAGTCTCTTTAGTGTCCTGCGTTTTTAGAACTGTGACCTTAAATGCCTACTTTCTGTAAGCTGTTAAGGTATTAACGACCATTCAACGGGTGCATGTTAATTAATTGATTATGGTTAATTGAACATGCACGGAAAACATTGTTTAAACCCTTTACAATGAAGATCTGTAAAGTTATCTGGATTTTTACAACATTATTCTTGAAATACACAGTCCTGAAAAAGGGACGTTTCTTTTTTTGCTGAGTTTTTTATAAACCCTGTACATGCAAAAATCTATATATATGAATTGTTTTGAGAGCCTTTTTCTTGATAGTCTGATATTGATTTGATGTATAGTTAAACATTTATCATCTGTTTGGGGTATTCTAAAAGAAACCTCAGAATATTTTTTTTTCCATTGTAAGAGAAAATCCGTCAAAATACGATTTATAACAACAGTCTAAACTCTTTCCAAAGCATATGTGTGAAAGAGCAGTACCAGAAAATGTAGTTTGGAATGTAGTTTGTCACAGTGACGTTGCTGTAGTGTGACGTTATCAGCAAGCGCAGGGTCCCCGAGCAGATCTGGTACCTACACCGGAACTACTTTCTTCAAAGACTTCTAACGCCAGAGTACTGACCAGGAGGTGACCACAGATATGGGTCAGTGTGTATGCACTATGCTGATGGTGAGGATGGGATACAGCTTCATATCTAAAAATGCGAACTATCCCTTTAACGTGTCACATGTTGTTTCTCTAATGTTGTGTTTTATGCTTTTACTGTTGTTTTATTGCTGCTTTTATTTTATCCCCTAATGATATAAAGCACCTTGAATTGCCTTGTTGTTGAAAGTGTGCTATACAAATCAAGTTGCCTTGCCTTGCCTATCAAGCATGGTGAAATGTTTAATCTGAATTTGGAGAGTCTTGCATGGCAATTGTTCATATTTTTATAAGGACCAATTTGAATTACATCAGTTGCCTGGGTCAAAGTCACCCTCATACCAATCTTAAATTAGCTTCCAAAAGCTCCAGTAAAAAGGTTTCTGCTTTGACAGTTTTCACAAAAAATACAACCTGAAACCAGGAATATTCACTCATTTACACAGTTTATCGGAAAAAAAAGACAAGATTTGGGGTTGAACAGCACTTTAAGGGACTTTAAAAAAATAAATAGTTTAATTTTTAGCCAGTTCAATAGCATAAGATTAAAGTGATTTTAACATAATTGACTTCATTGCCCAGTACAAACTAAACAACATTAATGCGAGGAGTATTTATTTATTTAATTGGATCATATTTGTTTATTTTGAACTGTTTCGTGAAAAAATAGAGAGTAAGAAAGCCATTTCGGAAACAAAAAACAAAGGAAAAATAAGAGCGAGGGCCCAGGTCAAAATATGGTTTTGTTTTCAACTATTGTCTTCCTTGGAAATCCATACAATCCATTGGGGTGATATGTAGAACCTTTTTTTTCCCAAAAATGTGCAATGACATCTAAACAGTTCAGCTTTGGCCTCATCTTAGCACACTATATTATCATAGGGTTACCCTGGCTTGTCAAAATCCTCTAAAGCAAACTTTAATATATTTATAAGCTTCAAGATGATTATTCTTGAGCAGTGGAGTATAACTTAGTGAATGTGCACAGAGACAATTGTGGTTGAGTACTTTACTTACTGTTTCATGAAAAAAAAAATTTAACCGGCTTTTCCAGGGTCTTTGTGAAGCTCTCTGTGAGTGCTCCTTGGATTCTGGACAACTCTTTTAAATATTATTTTGACTCTTCTGTCAGAAACCTTAATAGAAGCACCTGGTTGTGGCTGGTTTGCATTGAATTTATGTTCTTTCTACATAAAAATGCACCTGTAAAGACTTCCATTATTGTTGTTTGCAAAAGTAAGACAACTTTGTGAAGGTTTTATTGCTGCTACCGATCTGTGCAATACTTTAGCAAAAAATAACCTTTTCATAAGTCATTAAGTAATATTAAACATAGTCTAACAACATGACTGCTTTCTAAATAATTACAATTTCTGTCAGTTTTCTTGGCTTTGAATGCTATTTTGTTTCCTTTTTTCACGTGTTCAATGCTTATTCCATTCCATTACACCTCATCTATTTTATGGACTAATATGTTCATATTTTTTATGTGTGGATTACTTGGGTTGTTGCTGACATGTGGTGTGAACATCATGTCAATAGAAATATTGGTAAATATTTATTGAGGAAAATCTTGGCATATTCAATATACTTAAAAATGTAGGTTTGCATCACATTTCATTAGTATATCAGGCAGCAGATATGCCTCCCATTCAGGTAAAGTATAGCAGCATAAGCCCACTTTGCCAACATGCCTGACATAAAGGTTCCCAGTATCAACCTTTAATATCAGGTAGAACCCAAAAGCAGACAGGATGTAGGCAGAGTCATGTGAAATGTGTTTTAAAGTTTATTTAAAAATAATTAAGTTCAAAACTTCAAGGAACAAGAAATGAAAAAATTAAAAAGCAAGGTGAAATCTAGAACACAAGAGAAACCAGGAGCAACATTAAACATAAACAGAAGAGTCTAAGAAGTAGAAGCAGTGAGAGGAGTGATTAGTGGAACAGTGAACAGTAAAGTCTATTTACCTGAACGTGCTTTACACAATGAAGAATCTGAAGGAAAGTAACTGATTAATATGGACATAGGTATATCCTCAGATAACCTGAATTATAACAGAACAGACAGAGCTAAATAACACAACACAGGAATAACTCAAAATATACAGTCTCCTGGAACATGATGCCAGGGTTGTTTTGATCTACATGTCACCTTAAATTAATGAATGAAGTAAGTGAATGAGTTGAATGTCATGAATTACAGGCTGCTCATTAACCATTCGGTGGTCTCCAGTATTTTATAATTTTCTCTATTGCATATTCGTCAACACCTAACGACATTATAAAGTTTGATCACTCTGGCAATTTGTCCCTGATGTAAAGTCACACCTCCCCCAGCTGGCAAAGGATGTGCCTTTAAGTTTAAGAAGCAACTCCTCCCACTTGTCACCATTTCTAGTCAGGTCTTATGTTTAGAGGCAGTCCAAGCCTTTTTGGTGAATGTCCCCTTTGTGGGACAATAAAGGATTATGCTATTCTATTTTATCTATTCAATTCAACACATTGTTGCATTCACTGTTGTCAGAACTACACTTGAAGTGGGTGACCGTGGCTCAGGATTTAGGAGTCCTGTAACGAACCCCACTCTGGTTGTTTTGTCTTTGGGCTTCACTTCACCCTTCTGCCCATTGGTGGTGGTCAGAGGTCCTGGTAATAACTTCTGTCAGTGTGCCCCAGGGCACATAAATTACCGTCACCAGTGTGTGAATGACTGTAGTGTGAAGTGCTTTGGGGTCCTCAGGACTAGATAACGGGCTTTACAAGTACAGGCCATATTCAGGTATTCAGGTAGACATACATCCATTTACAGTGTATACATATATCAACACAATAACTTGCATATAAATACGGAAAACAGTCATGGGGCCAGGACTTAGGCAAATTCTTCATCTCAAGCACAGTTAGGCAAGGCAAGGCAATTTTATTTGTATAGCACACTTTCAACAATTCAAGGTGCTTCACATCTGTGGTCCCCAACCTTTTTTCGCCACGGACTGGTTTATTATCAGACAATATTTTCACGGACCAGCCTTTAAGTTGTAGAGGATAAATGATAACGGACGGTATAAAAACGGGGTATTTTCAAAATTATAACAATAGACGTAAATCCAATGTGTATTCGCAGCTTTATTAACAGCGTCTTCCTAAAATCGAGCAGACACCATAACACGAGCAACATACACTCAGTCCCCTAATGCTCTCTGGTCGCCATGGTAACATTTAAACATACCTTTAATAATTCAAGATTTACCACAAAAACAAATACAAAGTGCATGAAAAATTAAACTCACCACAATGCTGAATCAGTGAGAGCCTTGGGCCTTTTCCCCTTTCCAGAGAAATGGAGAGACATTTGCTTTATATCCATCTTGCTAGCTTGGGGGATTAATTTTAGCGGTAACTATGGCGTGACCAATACAAGCCCCTTGATGTGTCAAGACTGAGCTATGTAACGGGGACATACGATAATTTTTCAAAATAAAACAGCGGTCACATCCAGATTATAAATAAAACGGAAATACTGGAAGTTATTTATTCTTTCTGTGTGGCCCGCGGACCGGTACCGTGCTGTGGGTCATGTGGTACCGGGCTGCGGCCTGGGGGTTGGGGACCCCTGCTTTACATGATTAAGGGGTAAAATAAAAATAGCAGTAAAACACAGACAAAGCATATAAAGTAAAAACAGCAATAACGCAAGAAGCACAAACACAACATATGATACATGAAAACATTACTCAAAGGCAGCTCTAAACAGATACGTTTTTAGTTGTGATTTAAAAGAACTCAATGTTTCAGCAGCTTTACAGTTGTCTGAAAGTTATTTCCAGATTAGAGGAGCATAGAAACTGAAAGCTGCCTCTCCATGTTTGGTTCTAATTCTGAATGGAATTCGAGGACCTGAGTCATCTAGGGTGTTGGTATAGGAGCAGTAGATCTTCAACATACTTTGGTGCTAAGACATTCAATGATTTCTAAACTAGTAGGATGCCTAAATCTAGTTAGATGCAGTTTCACTTCCAGCCGCTTCAGCAGACCTGCCCCCCACCCATACGAAGAACCGCTACTTATTATTATTTGGTTTACCTAAGAAATATTACCAGAAATATGCAGAAGGAGCACAGAGAGTGTCAACTGCTAAATTTAAGTCTTCCGCTTCTCCACTTCTTTATGGCATGCCACAAGGCTCCATTTTGTGGCCTTTGTTATTTATTTTATATCTTCTTCCCCTCTATCATATCTTAGGTTCTTTTAGTGACATTTCTTACTTTTGCTTTACTGACGACATCCAGCTTTTTATCTCCTTCAAACCACAGGATGTTTCAAAGAATAAGATATTGCTTCGGTGCTTGGACACTGTTGAGAGCTAAATGTAAGCCAATTTTATTTGAATAGCACACTTTCAACAACAAGGTAATTCAAGGTGCTTTACATGATTAAGGGGTAAAATAAAAATAGCAGTAAAGCACAGACAAAGCATATAAAGTAAAAACAGCAATAAAGCAAGAAGCACACACAAAAGACATGAGACATGAATACATTATTCAAAGGCAGATCTAAACAGATACGTTTTTAGTTGTGGTTTAAAAGAACTCAGTGTTTTAGCAGCTTTACAGTTTTCTGGAAGTCTGTTCCAGATTAGAGGATCATAGAAACTCAAAGCTGCTCCTCCGGACACACCTCTGGCTCCTGTCTCCACCGAGGATGTCCTGATGTACACGCCTTGCATCGCAGCCCAAGCTCTGGTCACAGAGCCACGTCGCTCCCAAGCACCGGTCCCGGTGCCGCGCTGCTCTCAAGCACTGGTCCCGACGCCGCGTCGCTCCCAAGTGCCAGCGCCACGTCGTGGGTCCCCAGCTCTGGTCCCGGCGCTGCGTCATGGGTCGCCAGGGTCTCGTCTTGGATCCTCCATGCCTCGTCATGGGTCCTCAGCGCCTTCTTGCCGAGAGTCCTATGCGCCGCCACATCTCTCTTGTTGCCAGCCTCCGAGCCACAAGTTTACGACCTGACCTTGGGCCCCAAGCCAAGAGATTCAGGCCTACCGGCCTTCAAGTCTCCTCAACAAGCTTCAGCTCAGCCAGCCTTCGCCACTCCACAAGCTTAAGCTCTGCCGGTCTTTGCCTCACCACCGGGTTCAGCTCTGCAAGGGGTGTCCAGGAGGACACGCTCCTCACTCCTGCCTCCTCCGAGGGTGTCCGCAACTCATGATATTTTCTTACTGTGAGTGGAATTGTGTGGAGTACCTACTGAGAGTGTCTTTTTCCAAAAGTTTGTTAGCCATCTTTTGATGCAGTTTCTTAATACTCCTATTCCCCAAAAAATATTTAGACTAGAAAATCTTTTTTAGCACCTTCTCCACCATCTGCTTCCATCTTCCTTTTTATTTTAAAGGATGCATATATCTGTGTAGGTCTGAAAGTGTCTAATTTCTCTTGGGAAGTTGACTTCATCTAGCTGTGTATATGCTTTTGAATATGTGCTGGTCTTTTTTTGAGTATTCTGACTTTGCTAAGCATGTGTCTTACCGTGTGTCCAAATTTTTTGAGTGTATGTTTGGAAGTCAAAACGTGTGAATCTCTGGTGGTCCCACATATAGCTAAAACAAATTGTGTCCAAGTCTCATATCTATGTTTTTGTAAATAAGTGAGTTATTGTGTCTGTGTGCCTGTTCCCCACATGAGCAGTCTTGGTGAAAATACTTTTTTTCACTGCGCTTGATGTTTCTCTACATTATTATCTCTCTATTTTTTCTTTCTTCAGGTTTTCCCTGTGCTCTGTTCCTTGATACTGTAAGCCTTTTTCCACTTTGAAAGCAAGGCTGAATACCCCAGGAATCCCAACGTTGTCCAGCGTGTTGCCTCGACACGGACAAGTGATGTGTGTGCTGGGCCTGTCATGGCTGTCTTTATGCATTGGCTCAGTTGGTTCTGTTCTTTCCATTTTCTAAAGTATTTTACTAAGTTTTCATTTATATAATAATGTTTCATCTACGTAATAAAATATGTTTTTACACATTTTAAATATGTTTTTTAAATATGTTTTTTACATGAATATTTCTCAAAAGTCACAAAAACATATCAACTTTGCACAAGCAGTTGTGCAAATTGTGTTACATTTTTCTGTTTTAACAGTGCTTCTTGGGGATAAAGAACGTTTATTTTCCCCTATGTAGTGACACTTTTGTAAGGAAAATGAATTTGTAGGTGGTACTCTGACAAAACCTGACAAATGCCAATGCCAAACAAGGTGGGTGCATTGTGATGGTAGGATTTCCATTAGACAAGTTAAGGGACATTTGTGAGATAAAAAAATCTGATGGGGTAAATCTGATGGCCCGGTCCTCTCAGCCGTTGTGTCTCCATACAAAATTGCCCCTTTAAGGGTTTTGCTAAGGCGTCTGTATATCACTCCTGTTTTGGCAGTGAGTGGTGTGACTGATCAGCACCAAAAGGTGCCCACAGCATCAGAGAATAACAAGAGATCAACAATGGAAGAAGCAGGGATGGTTGCTGCATTTCTATTTGCTATGTTGTTATGGACTACTTCACCAGCAACTCTTCCCATTTTACAAAGCCGTTTTTTTGGCAACGTCTGCTGATATAATTTCCCACTGAGTTACAATCAATCAGTGTGACTTATTCACAGCTCCCTCCCAGGGACTCCGCCAGGCCATTTCAGAGTACATACCTCAATGCAGGTATTTGGTTAGTTCCTGAAATGGCCCAAAAAGTGGCCCTGTCAGGTCGGCCCGGGGAAGTGGAGACACACACACCGTGAATGTCCGGTAAAATTACCTTGAATTTCTGATAGTAGGAACACGCCTGGTGTGGTGCACAGTAGTCGAGTTGAGGGGGAGCGGAGGGGGACGCCGCTCCCCTTAGAAAGAAATCCTACATATAACGTCCCACCAGTAGAGGTCCCATCCTCCATCTCCATCCCTTCCATTTTACAGTAAATATTGTATGGAAATATAAATCATAAATAGGCTTAGCCTATATGAAATAATTTCATCATCAGAAAATGTTAGGTCTCCACATGTTGAGCGAAAATAAACAGTCAAATAAAATCCGGGGGACAGGGGCACGAAACGCAATGATGCAACATTGTTTTGGTTAATGCCTGAGAGTAGGCCAGGTGAACCCAGCGTTTCATTTAATCTCGTTCCAGCCTCTGGAATCTACAAAAACTGTTTACTTCATAAAATCTATACGTTCGCACTAAATTCAAAAGTAAAAGTTATCCTTCTGTAATAGTGCAGTTTTTTTATGATCGACGTTATAATTCGGGACTAGTTTGTTTTCACCATAGTAAGAAAGGAGTGATACGGCTGCTACATACCCGTTTTACACCAAGAGATGGATTTAACATGAAATCCATGTCTTGTTCATGATTCATGGAAGTTAAATGCATGTAACACATTTTAAATAGGCCTACATGCTTTTACTCGGTTTTGTAAAAGTTTTAAAGAAGTTTTCATCATGACCTTAGCTGTCTACATATCCGCATACGTCATCACGTCGGTTAAACTCTGCCACCGCATTGGTCTAAAACGGGTACCTAGCAGCCGTATCACTTCTTTCTCACTACGGCGAAAACAAACTAGTCCCAAATTAATACATCGATCATAACAAACTGCGGCATTGCAGAAGGAGAACTTTTACTTTTGAACTAAATGCGAAGGTATTTATTTTATGAAGTCAACAGTTTGTAGATGCCAGAGGTCGGAATGAAATTCATTTTATACAGACATTTTCGGGGTTCACCTTATGGCTAAAGTTGCATTACAGAAGTCCAAACATGCCCAAACGAGCGGCTAGTCAGCGGGATGGAAAAAAATTACATATGAGCTATTAATCTCAATAATTAATCTAGCCGGCTTTTTGTTATCTAAAGACCACCCGACTCGCCACAGGTGTACGCACAGATCCCAGGATGCTACCCTCCAAACTAGCTAAGATGAAAGAGCGATCCCCCACATCTCTCTTGTTAATTAGCTTGCTAAAATACATGATTTGTCATTCAGTCAGGACACGCATGCGGCTTGCTGAATCTGCACTAGATGTCGACTCTTTTTTACACATCCAGCCATAATCGGCCTAGGAAAAATAATCACCTGGTCAGAGCTCATCTGACAGTGCCGAAATTTAGCCATAATCAGGACGAATGTGAACAAGAGCAAGAAAAACTGTAGAAAAAAAAACATGATTACGAAAGGGTTTGGAGACTGCTATGAGCATGTGAATTAAGTGAGGGTTGTAATGAATAAAATAGAAATGACTCATTTTGTTTGGTCTTTCATGTTAAATTAATCCAATACTTTGTTTTGGATTGGCCTAGTTTGCACGAAAAAACTTCTTCTGCACTGCAATTATTTGCTAAGGCTTCTTTGCAAGGTGCTGGAATCGGCTTTGCTTCACAGATATATAAAGCCTCCATTTCACCCGATCTTGTTTAATTCTAATGCAGGCTATTCAGTTGTAGTCCCCTAACATTCCGGCCAATTCGCCGATACAAAATACTCTATAAATATCACCTTTTTAAAAATTAAAATCCAGATTTTTTTAATAGGCGAAGAAAAATGACCATCCCCCCTGAAATTTTTTTACAACTTGACTACTGGTGGTTCACTCTTAAGAGACAAAACTCTGTCCTCCGAGATGTCAATGCTTCACTACAAAGAACACAGAGAGGAGAGAATGGAATAACCCACCTAAAGTCCTGACCTCCACCCCACCGAACACTTCTGGGATCTGCTTGGGCATACTGTTTGTGCTAGAGTGATCAACACTGTAGTGTAATGAAACACAACTGAAGTGTCCAATCAGAATGACGTCAGTGTTTTTCAGAAAGGAAGACAATAAGAGAAGTATCTGAAACCGTCATGGATAAGTGTTTGTTGTGAGTCTGCTCCAAAATTTCAAAACAGGGTAACTATGAATAACATATCTGGAAAACCACAATGGATATATATGTGAGAAATGTCTTCTGACCAACATAGTGAAATGTCTAATAACACATTTAATCTTGAGGCATCAGGTGGCCTTGGAGAATATTTCTAAGCCAAATCTGAGAGTAACCGAAAACAGCAAGATATGAATGCTTGATGGGGTTGTAGCTGGAACAGTATGCTTAAAGGTAACAAAGCACAATGTGGGAAACTGCATGTTTCATCCATAAGCCTATAAAAAGGGGCTATGTTAATAGTTCCTGGAGTGGTTGAAATGAAATCTATGTTCATCTCAATCCATTTCTGCAGCATTCTCATATTAGCATTTTGGAGGTGATCAAATGTTTTGCTGATACTTTTTATTTTTGGACATTTGTTATGATGCATAACCATGGCAACAAGGTGGTTTACAACTGGTAGCAGCTGATTAACATCACAAAAGCTCAAATAAGACCTCAACTACAGCCACAAAACCCTGATGAGTTGAAAAGAAGACGCCATAGATCCAGAGCATCCTCTACATCAGACTGTCATACAACTACAGAGCGTCTTCAGTCAGAGGCTTCTTCAGATCTGCAGACTGCTACA
Organism: Valencia hispanica; assembly: GCA_963556495.2. Taxonomy (NCBI): domain Eukaryota; kingdom Metazoa; phylum Chordata; class Actinopteri; order Cyprinodontiformes; family Valenciidae; genus Valencia; species Valencia hispanica. The sequence continues at coordinate 46,088,514 of OY747704.1, forward strand.
GGAGATCATCCCTACCCACAGCCATCAGCATCTACAACAAATCTTTGAAGGAACTTGCATAATGAGTTACAACAACATTTAATTTCCCTTTGGGATTAATAAAGTAATTTTGATTTTGAATTGAATTTGAAACCCCAATGCATTACGGCTTTATCAAGCTTATACAAAAACACAATAAATCTTGTCAATATCTCTTTTCACATGTATGGAAAGTTTACCCTCAACTAAAAAACCACCAGTGCCTGCTCTTGTATAAGCTGTTTGTTAATTCAGTTTATCCATCTGATTACAGCCCTTAAAAAACTGAAATCATAGAAACTAAAATGACAGAAAAATTATTATCCAGTAATTGCTATGTGGCATTTTTGGCCAACAACCAAAGAGGAAGCAACCACTGAAACTGATTTACTCTAGAATTCTTCTGAGACTAACTTCATTCTCTGTGTTTTATATTTGATTTTTCAGCTTGTAGGTTTCTATTGAAAAAGACATAAAGTATGTTTATGGCTCTATCACCACTGCTCTGTGCTAATTAAAGTGTAGAAGGGCCACATCAGAGTAGAAAATCATTCAGATGTATATTGTGTTTAAAGAAGATATCGGGGGTATGTGTGGAGGTTCATTTAGCCTTGTTTCAAAGCTGCGTATGAAATAAATAAATCAAGGATAATATCAATTACTGAAATGCAGTATGTGTGTAACATGCATTTCAAAATGTGTGCATGAATTCCCTCTGTGTTCTTCTCCTGGTCACCACATAGCCAAATGCAATAAAGTTATCTGCACCTGGCTCAGGTTTAGGTCTGATCAATTCTGATGCAGTTTTAAATCTCCCACCTTCCCTGTCCATGAAATAGTGAAGGAGGAGGGGGTTATATTTACAAGTAATTATTAATTTTTTTATTAATTAAGTTTTTTCAATAAGTTTTACTCTGTAGTATTATCTAACATTGCTTTCAATACATGTTAATGCCTCTCTGTGCACAACTAGTTTAAAACCTACAAAAAACAATTGTTAAGGTTGTTTTGGAAAACGGAGGTCTTCAATCATCATAACTATTCAGTGTTAGCCTGCTGTGATCACTTTATCTGCCAGGTGGAGGTGTGTGTTTGTGCCCTGGTGTCACTGAATTTGGCTCACTAAACATTTTTGTTCATAAGAATGCTACATGCATGTTTCATTAAAAAGTTGTTATAGTAAAATTCATGGCCAAGATCACTGCCCTCTTCCTTCAAAAAGATGTGAATCTCATCTCGAGTTTATAGTCCCTGGACAGCACCTTTCCACATGACGCTTATCAGGACTCGCTGTGAAACAGCACAGTACTGCAAAAATCGGGGCTTTGAAAAGTTGTGTTTTGATTTAGTTGACTGTGCAAAAGACATAGATCATTACATCATTCAGCTCGGGACTCGGCTGTTTAGTCACCGATGCATCGCAGTGTATAATGCAGCGTTGCAATATTGGGGGAGACGCGCTTCATGAATACCTGCAGCCCTCCTAGTTTAACCGGCCATAAGGCGCGTTTCCACTATCGGAACTTCAGAGTAATGTGACCGGACCTTCCCTATATGCATGTCTCCACTTCATCGGGCCAGGCCGACAGGTCCGTTTTCAGGGCTGTTTCAGGAACCAGTGGGGTACCAATCTGGGAGTGTGTACTAGGAAATGGACTGGTAGAGTCGCTCGGCAGGAGCTGTGGTTAAATCACACTGATTGGTTCTACTTCAGAGGGAAATGAGCAGACGTCGCCAAACAACCACCTTTGTAAAAATAAGAGTTACTGGTGAAGCAGTTTTATAACAACAAACATAATGCAGCACCATCCCTGCTTCTTCCATGTCGATCTATGTTATTTCTGCTGCTCTGAGCGCCTTTTTGTGCTGATCAGTGACACTTCTCACTGCAGAGAGAGTCGTGATATGTGGATGTCTTTAGCTGATTCCTTAAAGGGCCAATTGTGTATGGAGACACGGCGGTTGAGAAGAGCGGCCGACAGATATACCTCGTTAGAAAAAAATCTGGTTAAATTACCCTGAAGGTCCGAGAGTGGAGTCCCTATATGTCCGTTGACGTCTCATAAAATGGAGTTAACAGGTTAACTTAGGTTCAGGAGCAGGACCATGCCTCAAACCCGCTTTGTACTTCATAATCAGTTCTAACTCGTCTCACCTAGCACCCCGGGCATCTTTCACATCTCTAATCACTCAGCGATCCATATAAAAACTCTGCCTGCCTCTCATTCCTCGTCTGTCTCATTTGTTTTTCACGAATCTGTCGGACTTCTGCGTACCTTTTGTATTCGCTCATGTTATCTTACCTCTGCCTTCAGCGCTCATAGTGTCCTCCAGCATTCACATCCTGACTAGGCATGGGCCGGTATGAGATTCTGACGGTATGATAATCGTAGGCAAAAATATCACGGTTTCACGGTATTATGATTACAGTTCTAAAAGGTGTATTTTGAATGTCTGTATTTTATTTTAAAGGAAGAAACACTTTTTAGTGAGGCAGACATGGTAAATAACTAGAATGCTAAGATAAATAATCATTAGCATGCTAGTTACCATATCTGCCTCAGTTTAAAAAAAAGTTACTAAGGATAGAGATGAAGAAAAGATAAGATATGGTAGTTAAGGTAACAAGCTCATTTCACTAATGTCAAACGCTAATACGCTCGTTCATTTCAAGACAGCATTAACTTTACCTTGAATTTAGCATACAACGATGGGTGGTGCTCGCGAAATGCGCAATCATATTGGATGCATTGTCTCCTCGTGTTGCCACTGTTCTCAAGCACGTTTTGCACGTCGGGCGACCTTCTTTTTCCAAGCCGTAAACGTCTGGCTTTTTACGGTAGCCAAAGTATTACCAAACATCCGCTTAGAGACGGTGGAAAAAGTTCTGGGGGCTCGCTTCCTTCAGCCATCACGCAGCCTTCAGCGCAGCCCATTTGTCGCTCACAACAAACGCAGGTGTGCGGGGGGGAAGGGCGCTTTACGCTGCAGCTTCACACAGCATGAGGGATGTTTACTTTCTCCCTGACGAGACGTCACATTAAAATAAAAATAAAAAACGCTTATACCGCAGGGACGGTATGACGGAAAATTTTAGTGGTTTTGAAACCTTGACTTTTTCATACCGCAGTATACATTGAAACCGGTAACCGGCCCATGCCTAATCCTGACGGTCTTCCTCAATCCGTCCGAGTCAGACGAGGAGTTGCTCCATGGTGGTCCCGCATCTCCTGGGGCATCTCCCCGGCTTGTGGTCCGTCAAGTTTTCCGCCGTGTCTGGTTCTCCTCGAGCCAGCAAGATTCCGGTCCGTCTCCTCCGGCCGTGGCCTCTTTGCCCCAGCTCTCGCAGATGGATCTGTTTCCCACACCATCGGCTACCGCATCTCTCAATGGGCACCCTTGCGGCCGCTCGGGCCGGGTTCCTTCCTCTCGTGCTTCCTTCCTCTCCTGCTTCCCTCTCCCCGCCCCGGGACTTCTATCTTTGGCTCGAGCTGTCGCCTCACCACTCTTACGCCGCTGCTCCCGCCGACCCAACCCTTGCCCTCCCGTTGCCATCCCCTTGCTGCCCGCTCCGGGCACCCGTGCTTCGTTCTGGAGCCTCCCCTCGAACCCAGTGCTTTCCGGTCACTGCTTCGGGCCGCCCCGACCAGTCCGCCTGGACAGTGGCGCGACTCCAGCTCGCGCTCTGGGAAAGGGGTGTTCCCTTCAGCCGTTACGGTACCAAGGCCTGTCTTTTCAAACTCCTTTTCCTGTCTCTTTCGCCTCAGACCCACGCATCCTCCTCCCGTCCGGAGCTTCCCGGTTCCGCTGTTGTTTCCGCTGGCGCCCATCCATCCTATCCCTCCATTCCGTCTTCTTCTCTTCCTTCTAGTACCCTTTCGGCCCCCCCTCCCCCCTCTGCGATCCCCTCCACTTCCGTCGATGTGCCTGCCGCTTCGACCGCTCCTCAAGCGGTCCCGCTGTCTTTCTCTCGGCCACCAACTGGCCTGAGTCTAACCACCCCCCCCCCCCGCTCCCGGTTCTGATCCTTATTCTCTGTCCACAGCCATCTCCTGCCTTTAGCCTCCTTCCTCCATCCACCGCCCTTTTCCGGTCTCTCGGGCGCTACGTCAGCAGATCCTCCTCGGTACTTATGTTAACTTGGCTCTGCTCCTTCACCCCTCTTTGGGTCTCTCAGGTCAGCCCCAGGAACTGCAGACCAGCCTGGGGCTGATCCAGCTAGGCCTGGCTTGCCGAGGCAGACATCACCAGTGCCTTGACGGTCTTCCCCCTTTGCCCGGACTTCTGGCGCTTCTTCGGCGTCCGTTGGAGGGGGGGCCTACTATTTTGCATATATATATATATATATATATATATATATATATATATATATATACACACACACACACACACACACATATATATATATATATATATATATATATATATATATGCTTGCCTGCCATTTCAGTCCTGGTATCTGAATTCAAATACCTAGATACTGTTAGCTTTGTTTTGTTCTAGTGTAAGTAAATAAAATAAAACACACAAGTACTGTCATCACTACTGGTGCAATTTATGCCCATACCTTTGTTGTTGGAACAAACACAATCTGTTACATAATAACTTACTTGAGGATTAAGAATGTGCTTTTTGTGTCTTCACAGATGCAATAAATGTTTTACTCATTCTCAGACTGTTTTAAATAAGTAGTTCATAAGTCTTGAAATATAACCCTAACATTAAAGCAGTGAACCTATTTTTAGACTTTGAATTGAATATGAACAAATTCCCTAAAAAGCAAATTCTGACAAATCTTTTCTACCTGGTTGCCAGAATATTGGCAGCCAAAAACCTTTAAAGTGGTAGCAGCTTCTTTAATGCTTACTTAATTTCCCTTTGGGCAATAAAGTATATTTGAATTTTTTTTTTTTTTTCTTCTCCACATTAGGTCACTGACTGATGTCAACTGGATAGCAGTGTGCAAGACATACTGCACTTTGACAAGAATTATGGTGATGTTTGATGGATGTAATCCTTTCATGCTAAACAGCGTTGGATCTATTTTTTAAGTCAAAATCTAGTATTTAATGATGGAAGTATCAGGTGTGAGTGAATATTATGATGCAGTAGGCTTTACATCGGGTGAAGTGTTTCTTTCCTATAGCTTTAGGCAGATGGTCTTCTTTTGCCTCTTAACAATTTTTCCTTTAGCACGGACTTTGTCCTCTTCTTCCGCCTATCTTTCTTAATCTTTGTCTTCAGTCCATTTCACTCCCAAACTCCCTGTTCAAGCTGTTCCCTGCCCAGGTGACTAATGTTATGTCAGAACAATGGCCTATTGTGTGTTATTGACCTCCCCACATCCAGTTCTTTGTCTCTCTCTTCATTTCTCTCTGCTTCAGTATGCCTTAATCTTTTTCTCTCAGTCTTTTTTCCATTTTACTATCGCCTTTTGATTGTTCAAGCCATAGCTCTTTCTCACATCTCCTCCACCGGATCCCCAAGGGATTGTGATAAAGAATGGATAGATAAATAATATCAGGGATGGTTGGATACATACAGAGTAAATAAAATGTGTAGAAGAAAGAGGAGAAATCCCAGCAGAATGGGGGGGAGCGTTGGATTGAAAGGAGAGTATGAAATACAGATAAATGGTCTAATAGAAGAAATTATCACAATATAGAAAAGGGAAGCCACAAGATTTTTGAACCAAACACCTCAAGGCACCCACAAATTCTAGCAGGAAAGAGGGAAAACACTAAACGGAGGTCATGTGGTTTGAATGCTATTACTGGTTTATAGGTTAAAAATTCAACTTGAAAAAAATGATTTAAGAAATATTAAAATCTTCTTAAAGAAGAAAGACTAATACCTTAACAGCAAAAGTTTAAAATGCCAAAATGGTGGGGAAAAAGTGAGGTGGGATCAAGATACAAGCAGAGAGGTTTTAATGAAAAAAAAAATGATGGGAATAATGGCTGGTCAGTGTTAAGGCCTTAATCAATGCTTGATTAATATTAATTTGTTTAGCTCTGGCAGAGGGCGGGGCTAACCCATCACTTCCTGCTGAGATTGATTGGGGACAGGGCACCAAGGGCGTGCTCACATCGCAACACACATAGACTGATTTTCACCCTGTTGGCTTTGTTTCTTTATGAATACATGCAGAATCATTGATGCATCCTTTGTGCTGACATTGTGTATGAACATTCAAAGCCTTGAGAAGCCATCTGCATTTTAAGCTTACAAACACGCAGAGATAATGCTTCTTCAAATAGTTCTAACTTAAATTTCTATTATTTTTGTATGGACCACAATTTAGCATGTGAGTGGCGAATAAAAGGCCTAGAAATCTAGTCAACTTTTACCTATACCCATTTATAAATACCATAAATTCACGTAATAAAAAAAGGCAATAAGTCGTGTAAATAATAAGTCGAGGTATTGCTGTGGTTGGAGTCTGCATCAACGAGGTGCAGCTGCCAGGCAATGACTCCATACAATCTGCTGAGATTCCTTACATAGAAAACTAGCTAAACCTTTAAACTGATTTAAACTGATTAGAATATTTGTATAGAGATGACTTTCTTGTAAAGTGCCTTGGGATGATACCTGTTGTGAATTGGCGCTATATAAGTAAACTGGACTGAATTGAAATTAAAAAACTTCAATTTTGTGGAACTGTCTTAAAAAAATTTAAAATAAGGGTTTTTGTATTGACAGTTGAAAAAAGCAGTTTCCTAACTGCAGGTGTCCTTCCATTTATCGTTTCTTGAATCTTTCTACATTTGATGTTATTGCAACCACAAATGTCTGTATATTAGTCTGCTTTTGTGATAGAGCAACAGAAAGAACATCATACTTGAAGTACAGAGAAAAATGTGTGGGGTTTTGATTAGAGTTTTCAAATAAATATCTGAAAAGTGTGTGTACTTTATTCAGCCCACCAGATGGCATATTTTGAAGAGTTGAAGTTATTTTAAGGTATACCAGCTTTGAACTTCTCAAACCTAAAATCTGTGCACATTCTTTTTTGAAAAATTATTTAAGTTCAGTCAAATTCTATTGAAAGTGTAAATAGTAATACTCAATTCTTTTGTTTAGGTCTGGACTTTCACCGGGCCATTCTAACAAGTGAATACACTTTATTCTAAAACATTTCATTGTAGCTCTGGCTTTATGTTTGCAATTGGTGTCCAACAGGAAGGACAACCCCCAACCCAGTCTCAAATTCTTACTGCCACTAACAGGTTTGCTTCCAGGATTAACCTATATCTAGCTCCATCCATCTTTTTATCAGCCCTGACCAGCGTCTTTGTCCCTGCTGATAAAAAGCATTTCCACAGCATAATGCTGCCACCATGTTTCATTGTGGAGATGGAGTGTTCAGTGTTTTGTGCAGTGATAGTCACAAATAGTGTATTGAATGTAGTTTTAAAAAAGTTTCATTTTTGTCTAACCAGATGAGTCCTACATTAAGTCAACAAATTCTCTCACCTTATGTCTGGATTGCTGCAGCTCCCCCCGAGTTACCATGGGCGTATTGGCTGTTTCTCTAATAAATGCTCTCATTGGCCAGCCTGTACTTTTAGGTGATTGTCCATGTGGTAGTATGTTTCCATTTGTGCATTCTGTTTCTTATTACAGATGATGGACTAAACACTTCTCTGTGGGATGTTAAAAGCTTCTGGCATTATAAAGGTGCCCTGCCACACAAAACCGTTTTTTACTTGTATTTTTTGAAATGTGTTAGGTCCAAATGTGTTTGTGTTATATTGTGAATGTGAAAATGAACTGCTACATCCTCTGTCAGCTCCAGCCAATAAAACAAAATAAGTGGAGAAATTGAACCAATTTGAAAAGCTCGTCAGTTTGACGTGGAAGTGATTCGTTACTCATTACTATTCATGAGCTCTCCCACTTGAGATGCGCCTACTGAATTTGTGTAGCTCAGTGAGTTTTCCTACACAGCAAAGATGGTTGAACGTCAACGGGCTTGTGCCCTGTGCAAGAATAGAAGTTACACAAAGCACATGTTACCCAAGAACCCAGAGTTGAGGATGAAATGGCTTCAGTTCATTTGGAACAATGCCACAACAGGATCATATGAATTTAGTTATCTGTTTTTGAAGAGGGAGACTTCGTAAACTTTGGGAAGTACAGCAAAGGCTTCGCGAAACGGTTGCGGTTGAAGCCTGGAGCAGTACCATCGCGTCGGTCTACGGCCAGTGCACAGCCCGTAACTAAAACTGTATTGTCAACTCAAGAAAATGCTATGTTATACAGGTTTAATGCACTCGCTTGCCAAGCAGGTTTTATATTAATTTGGACAATGCTAGCACTCGCTGTGAACAGCTGTTGCCAAGCTGTCATGTTATGGAGGAAACCGACGCAAACAGGGCTGGATTATGTTAGCAGAGGCCCCTGGGCACAAAATATTCAAAGGGCCCTCTCGTCTATACCTGAAGAAGCCATTTCTGCCGCGATTCCAGAATATATTAAACAAAGTTCCTCTAGCCTACTTGTTACGCTGGGTGAAGGAATAGCCATGCTCTCATATCCTAGCGATTAGCCAATCGGATTCAAGCAGCTTAGCTCATTGAATATTAATGAGAACTGGCGCAAATCGAGCTGAGTCTTTCTGCAGGCTTTAATGCTAGAAGCTAGAATGGCTTGAAACAAGGTAACCAAGGCATTTTTTCCACAAAAAATGTTACAGAGTCCATGGTAAACTTCAGAAATTACCTCAAAAGTAAGGAAATAAGTGTGGCAGGGCACCTTTAAACGTAAAAATTTTCGACCTGTCTGCTTTGTTCTTTGGTTTAGTGGTGCTTTGTCTGTTTGTTATTGAGAATGAGGAGATGTCGTCACGGCCCAGTGCCCCGCCCCCGTCGGCCATGTTATCAGGATACCCGCCAGAAGCAGATGGCGTTCATTTGTTGGTATCAGAGCCGCTTAACAAATATGTGCCAGTGTTGTCAGAGTGCGTCTTTGCTGTTGCGTATTGAAATAAGTTCTCAAAACAACTTTATGTGGCTTACCAGTATTTATTGGGAACTATAATATATAAGCAAATAGACTTACGAAATAAAATCACAAAAAGTTGAAACAGGAAACAGTGCAAAATAATGATGTGCCGTAGGAAAAAAAATGTTTTCACCACGTGCTCTAAATAGAATTACGAAATAAAATCACAAAAAGTTGAAACAGGAAACAGTGCAAAATAATGATGTGCAGTAGGAAAAAAATTTTTTCACCATGTGCTCTAAAGAAAGCAACACGAGCAACATAGGACATATGTCTCCACTACTTTTCTAAACCTGATGCGGAATTTCTTACCAGCGCAGATTAAACATCTACTTGTGCTCCCAGCACAATTTCCACATCATCAGTGTCTAAATTTACTATTATTTAAATTACTCCATTGCATATTCTTATACAGTCATGGTTTCTTTCTGCACAGATGCTGCAGCATTCTTTGCAGTGGATACATCAAGGTTTTAGTCCGTAAGCAAACACATTCAGAGCAGAGTCTGTACTGCTGGTACCCGTTTCAAGATGAAATGAATACATCAATTAAATTGCATGGGTCTAGCTGAAGTTTTTTTACTGCAGGTTCAAAAATATGAATGTAATACTTGTTTGTTTACGACTCCCAAAGAGAATGGTGTTGATATATTGTGTTTGTGGAGAGAACATGCCAGAATATTCCCCCGACTTTGCTCTGGCAGCGAAATATTCCTGCTATCTAAGCATCCTGCGCTGCCAGAGAGATTTTTCTGTGATTGAATTTGCGATTCAGGAACAGAGAGCGCAGATAAACCCAGGGACTGGGGACAACATTTTGTTCCTGCAAAGCGATCTCTGCATCAAATAAATATCAGCTGATTTAATGTAAATTATAGTAGAATCAATTATTTGTCTTTTATTGCTTTGGAATATTCCACCCGCTGGTAGCCGCCCCATTGCAGGACTCTGAACTGTTAGTTAAAGTTTCCCCACACAGAACGGCAAGGGTTGTAAAGGGAACACGTTTTATTATTGCGCATATATGACTTATGGCTTTTGAATTCTTGCATGGTATAATAGCTGATGCCTTCTTTGGCCTGCTTCTCCATTTCTTCTTAATGTTATCCGTAATTTCTCCGTTTAAATGCGTAATTCCAGTCGTCTTTCCTGCTCCGTCTCTGTGTCGCTCTGACAGTGTTGCCCATGGTAACCGATAGCGTAGCCTGACAACATGGCCGACGGCCTCAGACCCCGCTCAAATTGTTACGTGTCTTCTCATTATCGTCACGTGTCTCCTCATTCTCAATGGAACAGTTGTATTTATAGTGCCTGGATGGATTTTAGTCACTAATTTGGAAATCTTTGAAGGACGTTGGAGTGATAACAGACACACACTTATCCTTTAACATTACTACTTTGTGACGAAGGATTAAATACTAATAAATTACATTAAGGTTTGTGGTTGTAAAATGACAAAATGTGAAAAGGTTCAAGAGACGTAATACATCTGAAAAAGCATCTTCTATCTGTCTTTTTTACATAGATATAGACTATACTTTGGTTATTAGGTGGTACCCAAATTTCAGTTTTTAGTTTCACTCTTTGGTAATTGTCAAGGTTTTTTCCCCTTTCTCCTTTAAAGGTCTCATTCACTCGATTTTTCAATGAATTTGCTGTGGTCTCTGGTTTGAATTAGTCCCTTGTGAGTCGTTTTCTATGGGAAAAAAATGCTCTTTCACTCCCGCTTCAGAAGGTTGCCGTTTGTCAGATGAGGGGGTGGGGGAAAATGTCAGGATTACAAGTCTTACTCAATAATATTCATGATATGCAAACGCCTCACCTCTGATTAGCTAACAGCAGTGCGACTTATAAATAACTAATTTAACTTACTTTACCGGTGGTGTTCCAAGACACATTCCAACAGTTTCTTCCTCAGCTCTCCTTTCTTGTGTAAAAAATAAAACAATCCAGAACGTGTTCCGCTATGTTGTGGAGGTACGGTTAGCGTCTACTAGCCAAGATGCGAACGGTTAGCGTCCACCAGCTGAGATGCGCTCTCCTCTCTCTGGCTCCTACCTTCCCGTGGGCGGTCGCAAGCCAAGGTTGGGGTGGCCAGGATACATTTCTATGTAGATAACATGGCTTTCTCTCATTTACTCTTTTTCTGCTCAGATTCCTTTTTGGGGAAGAAGCAGGCAATGGGGGTGGGACAGCAGTATCACATGCATACTTGTGCCACTCAGAATGAAGGTTCGCATTTCAAAAGAGCGAGTTTTAAAAGGTTTCTCAGGGGATGAGACCTTTAAACGGGATACTGAAGTTAGTCATTCAGCTACTTTTGACAATTTTTGACAGAATTTCTGTTTTTTTCTTTACCATGTTTTTAGCTAGTTCTTTTTCAGCCTGTCTGCCTCACACCAGCCCAAGTTCTGATCTAAAAAATTGACAGGTAAGGTTGCCCATCCATGTACAGGTCCTTGTGACCTTGGGGTGCAGTGAAAAACAGTATTTGAAGATATAGGCCTTTTCTATTCTCCTACTGTTCTTTTTAACAGAGCACATTTTATTGGGTGGACTGCACTTTTATAGCTTATAGGCTTTACAGTGATACAAAGAGACAGAAAGACTGGCAGAACAAACAGATAATGTGGTATAGAATGCAGAAAAGAAGAGAAAACATTACATAAACATAGCAAATTTACTTTTACATAAAGATATATCTGAAGGATATGCAAGAAAGGTTGCATAGTGTCAGTGTGATTTTTAAGGAATAGACGAACAGAGAGTTCAGATTATATATTGATATGTATGTCCATAGTTGTTGCTTAATTGGCACAAGATCATAACCAGCATGTGGGAAAATGTTGCAGAAATTGGATATTAAGTCATTAAGGGAAGTGCTTAGTGTATAAAAATATACATGTAAATTTACAATTCTGGGGAAAAAGTATTTTCCCACTTTCAGATTTAAATACAAGATTTACAGATTTAAATGCAAATACAAAAATGTGTTTTTTGCATTTCATTTCATTCCAGGGGAATAGCTATGTGAAAAAGTTATTTCCACCTAAAACCAAATTAGGCCCGCCCATTCAGGTATCGGCCCAAGACAGATTACAACGTCCTAAGGTTGCTTCTACACTAACATGGCTAAGGTTATACAGTTTATATCGCACCTAACCTTATAACTGTCCACACACACACAAAGCACTGTTTACGACCCCCGCCCGCTGGCGCAACCCCGACCTAGTAGGCATGCGTGAAAAAAAGGCAGACTCATATATGACGTCACAGTCATCTGTCAGCAGTCATCTGAGATATGGTTTATCTGAAATTGTTGCAATCGCGCCGTGCCTTCTTTCAAGGTATTCTTCTGTGATTTTTACAAGCGCATCTAAATGTACAAAAAGGAGCAACAAGGGCATGTCTGGATGATTCGCCTCCATCTTCCTATTGTTTACCGCTGAGTGGTCACCGGTTGTTATTAAGATGGCTGTTTCGTATATTTTCTCATGTCACTTCCTTACTGAACTCAGTTCTTAAACGCCTAATGAATCCACACCAACCCAAGAGCAGGAGATTTGAGAAATAGACGGCCCACTTAGCCGTGTAAAAAAAATATCAGAGCAGGGGAACCTTAAACGATGTGCTAGTTTGGCCGAGATGCAGTATTGACAAAATATTTATTCATTTAAGCACTTAAACGGCCTAATGTAGACAGGGCCTAAGTTCCAACCATGCAATGTGTTCCACACTCTATACCAGTCGGTGGCGGTAATGCACCAATTTCTTGTCCGCAGGCCGCTTATAAACACAAAAAAGAAAAAGTGAGCAGCGTTATTGTTAGGCCAACTTGCATGCTTACATAGTTCTGATGAAACTCAAACAACGAAGAAAGACAAACAACGAAGGGAATTATCAAGGTTTTGAGCTACAGATGAGTTGGATTTCGGACATAAGACTTGTTGTGGACTAACTATTTTAAAGGAGGACATTACTGCAATGTTGCGGATGTAAAAATACCTTTTTTGTTTGAGTTGGCTCTGTCCTGGGTTTTGAAATGTGGCTTCGAACTGTTATAAGTTCTCATTTATTTGCTTTCTGAGTGGTTTGACAAAAGTGTGTACTGTGTCTACAGTTATGATTGTATCATTGATTGGGATACATCATTTGAATCAAAAGCAGCGATAGGATGGTGTTGAAATTCAGCCCAGGAGTTGAAAGTTTCGTAATCTCGGATGGGTCGTGGATAAGAATTTTTTAGTTTTTTCCCATTTACACTACCGTTCAAAAGTTTGGGGTCACCCAAACAATTTTGTGTTTTCCATGAAAAGTCACACTTATTCACCACCATACGTTGTGAAATGAATAGAAAATAGAGTCAAGACATTGACAAGGTTTGAAATAATGATTTGTATTTGAAATAAGATTTTTTTTACATCAAACTTTGCTTTCGTCAAAGAATCTTCCATTTGCAGCAATTACAGCATTGCAGACCTTTGGCATTCTAGCTGTTAATTTGTTGAGGTAATCTGGAGAAATTGCACCCCACGCTTCTAGAAGCAGCTCCCACAATTTGGATTGGTTGGATGGGCACTTCTTGCGTACCATACTGTCAAGCTGCTCCCACAAAAGCTCAATGGGGTTCAAATCTGGTGACTGCGCTGGCCACTCCATTACCGATAGAATACCAGCTGCCTGCTTCTTCTCTAAATAGTTCTTGCACAATTTGGAGGTGTGTTTTGGGTCATTGTCCTGTTGTAGGATGAAACTGGCTCCAATCAAGCGCTGTCCACTGGGTATGGCATGGCGTTGCAAAATGGAGTGATAGCCTTCCTTATTCAGAATCCCTTTTACCCTGTACAAATCTCCCACCTTACCAGCACCAAAGCAACCCCAGACCATCACATTACCTCCACCATGCTTAACAGATGGCGTCAGGCATTCTTCCAGCATCTTTTCAGTTGTTCTGCGTCTCACAAACGTTCTTCTTTGTGATCCAAACACCTCAAACTTGGATTCATCCGTCCACAACACTTTTTTCCAGTCTTCCTCTGTCCCATGTCTGTGTTCTTTTGCCCATCTTAATCTTTTTCTTTTATTGGCCAGTCTCAGATATGGCTTTTTCTATGCCACTCTGCCCTGAAGCCCAGAATCCCGCAGCCGCCTCTTCACTGTAGATGTTGACACTGGTGTTTTGCGGGTACTGTTTAATGAAGATGCCAGTTTGGGACCTGTGAGGCGTCTGTTCCTCAAACTAGAGACTCTAATGTATTTATCTTCTTGCTCAGTTGTGCAACGCGGCCTCCCACTTCTACTCTGGTTAGAGCCTGTTTGTGCTGTCCTCTGAAGAGAGTAGTACACACCGTTGTAGGAAATCTTCAATTTCTTAGCAATTTCTCGCATGGAATAGCCTTCATTTCTAAGAACAAGAATAGACTGTCGAGTTTCAGATGAAAGTTCTCTTTTTCTGGCCATTTTGAGCGTTTAATTGACCCCACAAATGTGATGCTCCAGAAACTCAATCTGCTCAAAGGAAGGTCAGTTTTGTAGCTTCTGTACCGAGCTAAACTGTTTTCAGATGTGTGAACATGATTGCACAAGGGTTTTCTAATCATCAATTAGCCTTCTGAGCCAATGAGCAAACACATTGTACCATTAGAACACTGGAGTGATAGTTGCTGGAAATGGGCCTCTATACACCTATGTAGATATTGCACCAAAAACCAGACATTTGCAGCTGGAATAGTCATTTACCACATTAGCAATGTATAGAGTGTATTTCTTTAAAGTTAAGACTAGTTTAAAGTTATCTTCATTGAAAAGTACAGTGCTTTTCCTTCAAAAATAAGGACATTTCAATGTGACCCCAAACTTTTGAACGGTAGTGTATATTTCAAACCTTCTGGTGCCGAGGCAACCTATATTTGAAAACTCTGTGAGGTTAGGTGGGCTTCCTTTCAAAGTAGAAGAGAGCTACTGACATCTGGTAGCAGCTAGCAAACAATATCAAAATAGTTGACAGCAGACCCGAGTGCAACAGCAAGAAACTAGCTAAAAATGTTTTGTAAATATTTGGGGGCTTTGTTTTTTGTGTGTGTTTTATGCTTTATAGCTGTTTTTACTTAATCCCCGAATCATGTAAAGCAATTTGAATTACCTTGTTGGATTCATCTGCTATAGAAATTTTTTCTAGCGCAAAACTTTATTTATTGACTTGCTTGCTAGCTAGCTAGCTAGCTAGAAGGTCCCAGTTACCTTTTAAATGTTGCAAGCTTCTGTAAAAGCCTATTAATATAATGAGTCCAGGCTAGATTTTTTTTGTGTTCTTTTTATCCCCATTCCTTTTCCCTGTTCTATAACAGTTTTTCTACTAACGAGTTATTTTTCTCCTGATATGTATTATGTAAAAGGAGAGCCCGCGCAAGCTTCATTGTTTCTCCATTCTCGGTTGTGGTTATTTAGGCTAATTTGCTCTAGTGTTTATTTGATAGTTCGAGAATGCTTATGGGTTGTCCTCTTGTGCCTAAAAACCCTTTCAGATTATACTTTTAATATAATCAACAACACTTCTTTAAGCTTTGCAAAACTCTGAAACGGACTTGAAATGGGGGGTTCTCACAAAGCCATAATGGTATTTGGATTTGAAGCATTTGGAAAGTCATTGTGAGTAAGACAAGAGTCCTGCAAGATATTATTTAGTTTAGAGAAAATCACTGACACTTCTTATTTGGGTGTTCTCATGTCAGTGCTTGTCAGTTGTTGGGCACACCCTTTTGAGTTCGTAAACCCAGCTGCATGTTCTGAAAGCACCCTCAACCCTGACCTCGCTGGAGTGACTTGTGTGATGTGAAAGACAAAATGATATGTAAAAGGATTTTTTTGGCTGAATGATCATAAAAGAAAGATGATCTGAAAGCAGGTTTGGATACAACAACCTGAATCTCACTATATCTCCAAATGTTTTCTCAATCTCCTGTCATCCACCTTTCAACTTCTCTTTGTGTACCCCTGTACACTGGCCTTCTAAGAAGCATCATTTGCAGATCTTCAGCATTAATCATCAACTCTTCTGTAACCCTTGAACCATCAAGATTAAATAGAATAGGACAGAACAGATTACTATTTTTTTTTCATCAAACACTGTCAAATGACAAAAAACATAGTACAGTTAGGGTTAAAGTAAAGAGAGGTCCTTACAAGTTCTTCAAAAATGAGGATGCATGCTTTTATATGGCATATTATAAATACTATACTATTACATGTGATAGCCAAATCATTTCAGACGTCAGGATGTATGTTCAAAGTGGGCATGGTGTCTAATTAAACAAATAAGGAGAATATGTCTCAACAACACAATAAATGATTTGGTTTATAGGTTATTTTATGAAAGACCATATATTCACATGTAATATCACTAATATGCTCATCTTCATGTAGTGTCTCTTGGTACCAATTTAAGCATTTGCCCCATAGTTAATTTTTCATGTTTAAGAGCTGAATCAAATGTTGTTAATTTTACATTAGCTTTAATAGACTCCAAAAAGAAATATTCTCTAATTTTACTACCGGAAAATTAGAGCTGTTGCTGTTACACTTATTTTTTTATATACTTTATTGAACATTAAGGCTGTAGCTCTGGTGCCAAGTCATCGCAACACCTTTTCCTAATATCTGTATAAACCCTAGCTAGAATGTGATAAAAGAGATTTTGTTTTTAAATTGGCTATCGTATTTTACCAATTAAGTCTTTTTGATGTTTGTCATCTCACTTCCTTTTATCATTACCATTGCTTCTAGTTGTCATTACTTCAGTGGTGCCTTTTTTTGAGCCCCATCTTAAAGAGCCGGTTGCAAGTTAGAGTCCCCCGTACACCACTGTTTAGAGAAATATACCAGGAACTCTTTCTAAATAAAAATTCACTCATACATTAATTATTTTAGCTTGTGGAGTCGTTTTTGTGAGAAAATTAAACCTCCTCTAGACTGGAAGTGACATAGCTTGAGGGAGTCCTATCAGCTCGATCAATAAAAAAGTATGTATTTTAATTCCGGTTCTGACACAAAATACATTTTAAATGTTTACAACTACACATATGATGCAGCTATGAGCCTGCTGCGTGCCCCTGAGAGCAGAGAGAGACCAGTGGGAGAATTAATGGACAAAACATTGCTTAGCAAAACTAACATTATTAGACTGGGTGTTGCAAGCTAGCTCTACTGCTTCTTTGACAACCCACATGTCACATTGCTTCTAATCTTTGCTATCATTCTTTCAACAAAACTGTAATTAGCAGATGTTAGACAACAAGACTTACGCCTAGTTTAGTCTTCTCCGTCTGTGGAGGTGCGAAGACACACAGAGCCATTATCCGTCAACACAGGGGCTTCCCAACAGTCACGTGAGGACGAACGGAGTAGAGCCCAATTGTTTAACTATGGCTACGTTCACACTGCAGCCTGAAACGACCCAATTCCGATTTTTTTGCCCCTATGCGACCTGTATCTGATCTTTTCATGACAGTCTGAACGACACAGATTCGATCTTTTCAAATGCGACCCAGGCCACTTGGGTATGTGGTCCAAAATCCGATACGTATCCGATCTTTTGAAATGAGACTTCAGTCTGAACGGCCAGGTCGCATGTATCCGACCCGCACGTCATTGATACGCGTTTCTGCACTGTTATGGGCTGGCGCAGACATGTCTCTTCCCGTGACAGAGTAAATTGAAGGCGCTCACAAACATAATCAAAAGTGGATCTGGACATTGGGGAGTAACTGATGAATTCTGTATTAGTGAAGCCACTGAACTCACATCAGTCTCCCACCACTCCTGGCTGCGACTCCGAACCCACACGTTTCTCTGTACCGACGTTGCTACCACTGCTCCACAAAACGCCATGGCCAAAAACCTTGCTCTCCTCCTTTTTATTTTTCTCCTTAAAACGAGAAGATTGAAATTGTGCTGGCTCCGTTGTGAAAATAACTTTAATAAGGCTAAACGAGCTCCACTGTCGACATCCATGTGTAACTACTTCCGCAAACAAGTGACGTCGTTGACCGTTGAGTACTCTTCTGCGCATGCGGGTCAATTCTGGGTCATTTCACGTTCACACAGGAGATCGCAAAAGGTCGCATTCAATTGGAAATGTGAACGGCCTTGCAAAAAAATCGCATTTTTTCAAAAAAAACGGAATTGAGCATTAAGCCCTGCAGTGTGAACGCAGCCCACAGTCAAAGGCAACGGAGAGCGCACATCTGTGATTGGTCAGCCCAACATCACCCCAAGATCACTTCACCAGAACGGTAGGTATAGTCGGTATAGTTGATGTAATTAGTAGTCAATGCAGCTTTTGGGCACTAGGCCAGTTTATCTAATATGGTCTTTTGACAATTTTGAACACAGGGAGGTGTAGAGAACAACAAAACAGACTGCTGTGTTTGTTTACATAGTTTTTTAGAGTATTCAATGAGAGTATTTTTAATGAAAGTTAAAGGAAATGTGTGTTGGCAATTTAAATATAATATAGGGTGACCCTGTTTCCATAAAAGAGGACACTTGGTGCAATCCTTAAACACATGAATCATGCTCTGTTTACTTAAAGAAGACTTTTGACTTACATATTTAATGTGTTCCTGCTCTATGTGGTTGGAAAGAATAATTAAATAAACTTCCGATCAGCCTTTACAAGTCAGCCATTACAGAAATGACTTTAAAATCTAAATAGAAATAATTAATCTTCTTTATTAGTAAATAAACCTGTGACAATAATAGCTCCCTTTTTAAATCATACAGGACAAAAATTACACAAAAATCTGAAATTATATTCTGAGAAAATAAGTATTATTTTTCTATTCAAAGTAATAGAAAATAAAAAGCGGGATTCTTCCAATGATACTTAAAGTGTATACTCCAAGTTTGGTTTTTACGCTGTCAATTTAATACAGAACTCTAATTCTGCATACCGCTTTCATAGTTTTTGGTTCATTTTGACCAATGGGATGTTT
Organism: Valencia hispanica; assembly: GCA_963556495.2. Taxonomy (NCBI): domain Eukaryota; kingdom Metazoa; phylum Chordata; class Actinopteri; order Cyprinodontiformes; family Valenciidae; genus Valencia; species Valencia hispanica. The sequence continues at coordinate 46,107,533 of OY747704.1, forward strand.
GCCACCTGTCATACACAGAAAAAAAATCTGCCAGCTATTAGTATGCTGCCCTCTTCCACACATCAGTCGCGACCGGGATGGAATGAATTAAATTTCCTTCGTGTTTCATACTTAAAGCTGCACTTGGGCTGACGTCTGGTAAACATGAGCTGCTGTGTGCTGCGCTTGGGGAGGACGCCCCGGACAGCGCTGAAAAAGTGGACATGTCCGGGGAAAAGAAGATGTTGCTGCTAACATGATACACAACAACAGAGACTCTTCTTTCACAACTAAAGTGCAAAATATTTGCAGCATTTTGTAAATTTTGCGCTGCATGGCTGAAACACTAGCTGCAGCATACCGTTTCCGCTGGTGTGGGTACCAGATCTGCTAGGGTAGCAGTCCTTGTAGGAGGACCAAATAAAAAGTAGGGATGCACTGATCTAACAATTTGCACCAATACCGATATTTGATATTAATATTGGCTCAGTTTTACTTATTGGACCGATATAATAATTTAAAACTGACTAACATCGGCCGATAATGATGTTATTGCCAATGTATTGTGCATTCCTAGACAAAATCTATGTTCTCATGGTTTGAGTCATGAAAAACAGGAAAGGAGAGAAACAGATACAGGTTTATTAAACACACTATTATTATGTAAAAGGAAAATAATTTTTTTACTTTGCATTTATTTTCCATTTATGATCAAATGCTGTAAAGTATTAGTCAAGTTTACATAAACTGATTGATTCTTTATTAACAAGAAAGGAGAAGAAAATATGGGGAAGACGAGCAAAGCCACAGGAGGGCAGCACTGAAGAGTAGAGAAACAAAAGAACTGAAAGAGCACTGAGAGACAGATGATGAGGAAATAGTCAGGAAAGAAACATTAACTTTGAGCGAGTTTTTGTGATTAAGTTATAGTTCTGGCCTGGTGGAGGCGAGCTCAAGCAGGATGTGTTTACATAGACAAGCGAGTTACAGCCCATTGTTATGTCTTAATATTGTTGCCCTCAGAAGAGAAATGTGGTTTTACAAGAATGTGACGAAGATCCGGTTTAAATTATATATTTTTTGGTGGCAGGAAGGCTTTAAACACTTTTTTCCCAGGGGCCTATGATATCATAACCCGGTCCTGGGTACAGGTATAAAAAATGTCATACATTAGAAAAATGCATGCTAACACTACATGTATCCAGATGAGTAATACTGAAGATCTTGCTGCAAGAGGTAGAAAGTTGTTTGTTTATGGTTGTCCTTTCTACTAGGGCTACCCATTACCTCTATATTAACAAGTTTATGAATTACTGAGTAAGTTCAATGTGCCCTTCAACCCTGACCTTTGACTGATAAATATGTGGTTATATTTGGCTTGTGTATCTATTCATCCGTTAACAGTGACCCTTCATAGCAAAGAAAATGCAAAGGAAAGGATTAAATGACTGGGTATTATTAGGAATTTCACAATTCGATTCGATTTAGATTCTTGAGGCTTCGATTCAATTCGATTTCAAATCAATACGATATTGATTTATTAGCTTCAATATCGATTCAATAATAAGTAAATACACATGTAATTAAGCACCTGAGTATATTTTTATATAAATGAGCCAAACGTCAGCTTTTAATGTTGGTGGTGCAGGCTTGAACGGAGTGCAGCTGCTGTCCACCATCTTGCTGTTTTGGTAATGCGCGTCTTGTACAACGCTGAATGCTCTCACTAGAGTGTTGCCCACAGCGCCACCACTGGCCAGTGGGCTGAATCAATATACAAAAGCAAAATACCAATTTTGGTTTTTTTTTGTGGATTTGAATGGAACCATTAATGATTACAGTCATTTTTGTAGCAAAATGAAAAGAATGACTGGTAGTTTGTGGCTGTTGTCACCTTCTTTTTTCCAGTGGATCAACTAGATCTAGTAATTAAACTGGATGTGTTCAAGTATGAAACAGGTTGGAGTGGTTAGAATGCTGTGACAGTTTTTCTACTTTTAAATTCAGTTTCAAAAATCACAATAAATTGTCTTGCTCGTAGTATCACAATATATCGTATCGTCTCCCCTGTATCATGATACATATTGTATTGCCAGATTTTTACCAATACACAGCCCTAATATATATTAGTATTTGCAAGTATATGTTGATGCATATGAAAGAGAATAGCACAGGGAAAAAGCTTTTCCATGGCTCGTGAACATCCATGTCTGTGTTTTGTTTTTTCAAGCTACAGGAGATGGGAAGGTGGGGGAAAATGCCTGGTCCAATGAAAGCTGGTATTTCTCAGTGCACTGCCATTTTTTAAGCTAACTAATAGCAGACTGTTGGCCCTATAAATCACAGAAACAGAGATAAAAATGAAACCATCAGCATGATGGAGAGGAGTGCACTATGACAGAACATAATTTTAATATAGTTGTATGTGTGTGGGTCTTATGGGAGAATTTCTGCCTTGATGGGTGTGTATGAATGGGCATATTTCTAAAAATGCATGGCTTTCTCTGTTTTCTTCAGCCTTATCTGTCTTTCCTGGAAAAAAAACCATAATCAGACAGGATGCTTATTTAATGTGAACAAAATATGTTGACTGTTTTAGTTTGATATCCTAAGACAATGGTATTTTTGCAGAGTTCTACACTAAAAAGGTGACAAACTATTTCCAAATAAGCCCCTGGGGGTGCAGTATTAGGTCTTAGGTTATCAAAAGGTTTTACCCTGCTGCTCTTCCTGCATTCAAACAGTTTTACAGGTATCACCCCTGCACCAGGATGTTTGCTGCTAAATTCCCCTCTGCATGAGAGGTATGCATGAGAGGTTTCTGTGCCTCCACTTTCTGTTTTAGTTTTGCCATGGAGAAAAATATTTGTTGGAATTAATGTTAACACGTCAGTTTGCTCAGATTGTGCAGTGTGTGTGTTGTCACAGCCAGCTTCTAGATTTAGCTCCATGTTCTAGGAGCTCATAGCTCTGTCAATAACCAGGTCCCTGTTGGCATGCCACGAACCGGTGCTGCTTGGTCGTGTCCTAAAATAATGCCCGTCGGGTATAGTCCTGGTCCTATATAAATCTGCATGTATATAAGACCGATCTTTCAATGGGAATTAAGGCAGAAGCTTGACTGTACTACGCTGCATCTCACACATGTGGTGCATTCAAGGAACGTTCGAAATGTATGGTGAGTTCAAAAACGTAGGACATTTAAAACTTATGACAAAAATCCCCCACTGAAAATACCATAAGCAATAAACTTCTGTTTAATGGCAGTTGGCAAGAAACATTTGATGCATGCTAAATATGCCCTACTTATTTTTACAAAGTACTAAAAAACAAACAACTATATTCTCTGTATTATCCAAATTGAGGTGTTTATGTCATTGAGTGGATGTCCATTGTGGTATAGCCCTGTGAGTGAGACTGTTTCACCCTGATTTGGTTGAATGCACTGCATAGAATGATCGTGGAGACAGGGCCGGCTCTACGGGTGGGCAATGCCAACCCAGACAGAGTGCCTTCCCACCCAATAAAAATACAAGGAAACGAATGTGACATAGCTTAGTCTTCCAATTAAATGGTATAAAACATAGCAGGACATATCTACACTTTTGATTGGACGTGCTGTAGATATATAGCTAAAGCTTAATACTGAATATAATATAACTTACGTACAATATCATTTAGCCTAAACCTAATATAGAATAGAGTGTAACTATAATATATAGCCTAATTTTATTTAGTATATTATATAGCTAAAGCCCAATACAGAATACAACTATAATATAACTTACATAGAATATCATATAGCCTAAGCTTAGTAAAGAATAGAGTGTAACTATAATGTATAGCCTAATGTTATTAACAATATATTACATAGACTGTAATGTAATATATAACATGATATAACAATAGTATAATACCAAATATATTTACTGACCCATAATATATGTTTTAGATAGATAGATAGATAGATAGATAGATAGATAGATAGATAGATAGATAGATAGATAGATAGATAGATAGATAGATAGATAGATAGATAGATAGATAGATAGATAGATAGATAGATAGATAGATAGATAGATAGATAGATAGATAGATACTTTATTGATCCCCAAAGGGGGGGGCTTTTGTAGTCAGAATTTTCCCTGTGGATTTTAGTGCCCCACTCCGCCCCTGTAATCAATCTAAATAAAATAGAAAAATAAGAGGGTGGCAAAGGGAAGTATGAAAGGCAGCTATAGGAAAATGTGTTTAACAGAAAAGAAACCAAATGGGTCAAGAACTGTGCAGCTAAAAAGTGAGCATCAGAAAAATACTTTGTACGAGACAGAAGCAAGTAGGAAAAACTGCTAATGAGAGAAACAGCATGGAAAAGAGGTGAAGACTGTCTTGTTAAGGAAAACACAAGAACTGAATGCAAACAGCTGTTAAAAGCAGTGTTATAACCCCAACAAAGTCCTTGCAGAATGTTTAAAGCAGAAAACTTAAGTGGCAGTTATACATCTCATTCATTCTTTTTGTATTCTGCCATATTATTACATAAATAAAGAAATGTACTGATTCTCCTGAGTTTATTTTTATGTAGAACAAAAAAAAAGACTAACCATTGAATGTTGGGTCTATTCGGTATTCCTTAGTTATACTTAGTGGGTATTACAGCACTGAAATGTGATGGAATATCAGTGCGACATAAACATCATGTCCTCAGAATACAGCACCCCAGAGGTCTATAAAACATAAGAAAGCACTCATCTCCCCAATAATAGCTTCAGTCATTTGCCCTTTACTTACAAGCAGAGACTTTTCTTGTATGTAAGGTGACATAGGTGAGCATTTTTGTTGTGGACAGTGACGTTGCCAAACCTAACCCTGGGTATTTCTGTCCATAAGCAAATGGTTAAAAGAGAGAAATCTTCACTTTTGTTAGAGTTTTTTAGAAAAACTAGTTTTTGGTGCCCAAATTCTGTGTTTTTGTGTGGATGACAGGCCAAATTGCAAAAAGTTTTGTGAGACACCCGGCTACGTGTGGAGAAGGCATCAAAGACACCATGGCACCTCTTTGTTTTCACAACACAATAAAGGTCTCTTTGATCAAAATAATTCTGTCCAATTTGACCATTCTATATACACTGCTCAAAAAAATAAAGGGAACACTTAAACAACACAATGTAACTCCAAGTCAATCACACTTCTGTGAAATCAAACTGTCCACTTAGGAAGCAAGACTGACTGACAATCAGTTTCACATGCTATTGTGCAAATGGAATAAACACAAAGTGGAAATGAGAGGCAATTAGCAAGACACCCCCAATAAAGGAGTGGTTCTGCAGGTGGTCACCACTAGGGTTGGGCGATGTCCCCCAAATTGGCAGTTGACGATGTTTACAGTAAAACATCATGATGGACGATGAGATCGTCGTCCGGCAGGTGGAGTGCACAGTGCAGCTGCGTGAATCACTGAAAGCGTGAATGAAGTGGCCACTTCTAAATGGGACCCACTGTACTCACCCGGGCTTTTTAATACGTGGCACTCGGTTGCACGTAAGGGGAAAAAAAGAGACTGATGAACCGAGCTGTAAAGCACAACAATTTATTTTCGTGGTGGACCAGTCGCTGATGCCAAAAAGTTAAAAAAAGAAATAAAACTTAACGTCCGGATTTTGTAAGGAAGGCGGTCTTTGTATCAGGATCCAACTACTACTCCAGGTTGTTCTCCTCCCAGGTAACAGCCTTACAATAAGTTCTTCCCACCGAGCAGCTCCACGACGCGCTCTTCCCCTGTGTCGGCTGACAGGCGAACAGCTGATCTCCTTTGACGCTCTCACGTCTCCACCCTCGGCGTGCTACGCCCCCCTTCAGCCAGAAACAGTTGGACAAACTAAAGGCAGACACCAATATCCGCGCACCCTTGACTCATAGTGCGCATAGCGCAAGTTGTGCTTCTCAAAACAGAGGTGAAACGGTACTCATAGGCGAGGCACGTACTCATCTGCTTCGCGCTGCCTGTCTGCCGCTCGCAGTTTTGCTAGAGACGTGTGCGCCAGTCATTGCTCGTGGTGTTTCGGCCAGTGGGTTCAGTCCTTGCTGTCCTGCCTCAGCTCCTTTTATGTGCAGCCTAACAAGTTTTTGCGCACCTGCAACAAAGCTGCTGATTGCTGTGCTCCTCCTCCTGACTCATGCAGATAAGTTCAGTTTTTCTCTTGGAGCTTCACAGAGGGAAAAGAAATGCAAACAAAACACACCAAATCCACACAAACAAACCATGCAAAAGAAATACAATAATATACAAATATTTCCCACTGTGCAACACGTACGCATTAGTTAGCCTATATTCTCAATGTTTACAGAGCAGTCACTGCAAAGTTTTCAATTAAACTATAGAAGAGACTATAGGATTAGTGTGTGTCTGACAGGGTGAGGGGCGTGGCATCACGATGGTGGGTCTCCATTGTGATGTCTGTCAGCCATCAGCCACAATCTGTGACAATGGTTGTGCCGATGGACGATGATATCGTCCATCGGCACAACCCTAGTCACCACAGCTTCTCAGTTCCTATGTTTTCTGGCTGATGTTTTGGTCACTTTTGAATGTTGGCGATGCTTTCACTCTAGTGGTATCATGAGACGGAGTCTTCAACCAACACAAGTGGCTCAGGTAGTGCAGCTCATCCAGGTATGGCACATCAATGCAAGCTGTGGCAAGAAGGTTTGCTGTGTCTGTCAGCGTAGTGTCCAGAGCAAACTGAAGCTAACTGTTAGCAACAAAGCTAACTTTTAGCAACTCCAGAACAGGGTCAGGCTTGGTTTATTTGTGGACATAGCCCATCATTGTTTGCATTTTATGCCCAAGAAAAAGGAGCTAAGGTAGAAACTGTTGGAATTTGTCTTGGAACACCGCTAGTGTAATAAGTTCAGTTAATTGTTTGTGAGATGGCAGTATAAGATTTGCATTCCTGTTAGCTAATCAGAGGCGAGACGTTTGCAAATAATGAATAATAATGAGTTAGACCTGAAACAAGAGCGCTAGAGCATTTACTCCACGTAAAACGGCTCACAAGGCATTAATTCATATTGGAGACCACAACATATTCATTGAAAAAAATGAGTGAATTAGACCTTTAGTCTTACAACTTAACACTAATACTATAGACTATATATAAAGATGGACAACGCCTCCGTGATGTCACCCGCACATTTCTTTCTTTGTTTTTTTTTTTTTTACCCCACGTTTTTTCCCCCATTATTTTTCACCCAGTTCCAGTCCTGGGTTTCCGCTCTCCCTCTGCCAGCCCTTCTTTTCACCTGATGGGGTGGGATTTCACCGGCTGGACGTAGCGCGTGGAAGGATCATGTTATTCCAGCCAGATCCTCCCCATCCCTTCAGGTGCCCCGGCCGGCCAGGAAGAGGCAGTATATAGCCCCAGGACTAGTGCATGTTTTTGTGGGAGTAGCTCACATTAGCTGCTCAAGGGAACACGGGGAGAACATGCAAACTCCACACACAAAAGGCCCTTTCGCCAACCCAGGGTGTGGGTGCTGATGATGTGGGGGAACAAACACACCCACAGCGTCCCCGGCGGTAATTGAACCCGGGACCTTCTAGCTGTGAGGTGAGCTGCTCTACCAGCTGCGCCAACGTGCACCCCTCACCCGCATGTTTCTGAAGAGCTGAATTGAAGCCAACTGGGCGGTTCCCACCACAGCCATCTTGCCTACATGACTGACTGAACGCTAACATCACAATACATGATTGGCTGGATGTTAGCATGTGTATTTTCAAGAACTTTATTGAACAAATAGCAAGTATACAACACACGAACAAAGGAAGTATACTTGCAGACCACTTCAGAGGGAAGGTAGACACCACCAGACGTAATATTTTATTTTCTCTAAGTAACATGGTTTTAGACAAATCTGAGCCTGTGTCTTTACCAGAGGAAATGCTGGACAGTTTTGTCCTGGTACAAGCTGAGATTCTTTATAAAGTTTTCTTCTCAGTGAGGCGCACCACATGTCTTCTGGACCCAATACCCACTTCGTTTTTTTAAGCCATTTTATAGATCTTTTAGAGTTGAGATCTTAACCTTGATTAATTGCTCTCTTCAGACGGGGGTCTTTCCTGCCGACTTTAGAGGGGCGGTGATGAGCCCCTGCTTAAGAAGATCAACTTAGATTGTAATGATTTCAACAACTTTCGGCTGGTATCTAACTTACCGTTTTCAAGCAAAATTCTAGAAAAGCTTGTTTTAATTTAACTTAATGATTTTATTAATGTACATAATGTGTCAGAGAAATTTCAGTCTGGATTTAGGGTGAACCACAGCACCGAGACGGGCAGGGGAGCGGTTCCAGGACCTGGAAACATTGGGGGCTGAACCCACACCTTCTTAGAGGAATCTGGGGTAACCTACGCAGTAAAAAGGCCTTTTTATTAAAGGTTTCTTGAGCATTGTGGCACCTTGTTAAAAGCCAAATACAGCAATATGTACAAAATGTATTTATTTTCAAACTTAAATGTGACTATGTAAAGAAGATCTCTAAAATCAGTATTAATATTGGGTAAAACAGGATGATAAAATTTGTCAAAAGGTAACAAATAATTGTCATTTTTTTCTTTCCCTGACCAGCACAAAAGTTAGTTCTGTGTCAGGTTGCATGGTGGACCACTGTGTCTGCTGCTCTTTTCATCATTCTCTGTCCTGTCTCGGTCATCTGTAAACCAAGTATAATATCAGATTTCTTTTATCTTAATAGATATTATGAAAAGGTAATCATAAAAGAAACTGAGCTTTGCAACATGGTTAGCATTCAAGTGTCATTTATGGGGGAAAATTGGCTTAATTACATAGTTAACTAGAAAAGCACTCTGAGAGTGCAGACCTCCGCCAAGGCAGCTCATTCCCAGTCAAGACAGCAGTCTTTGTATTCAGAACAAAAGTAAAACTGTTGATTTAATCAGTGCTGTAGTCTAGTTTATTCTAGTGGTATACTCTGATTTGTTTCCTCCCAGACAATCATCGGTCAAAATGTTAAAACGGTCATTGATTAGTCAGTGATTTTAATCCTGGACTGCTTTCTGAAGCAGCTCCTTCTATTCTGTATTTATGAAGATGCCTACATGATCACTTCTTGTGAAGAAAATAGTCTGCTTTAATCAGTTAGAATTATTAATAGATTTTAAGTATTTATATTTACATTCAATTCAATTCAGTTTATTTATATAGCGCCAATTCACAACAGATTAACAAGAAGTCATTTCAATACATTTATACAAACATTCCAATCAGTTAAAAAGTTTCCTATTTAAGGAATCCCTGCAGATTGCGTCAGTCATTGGTGTGAGGTTGGGCCCCATTGATGCAGACTTTCCAACCACAGCAATCCTTCAGCAATCCCTCATACTGAGCAAGCATGTAGCGACGGTGGAGAGGAACAACTTCCCTTTAACAGGAAGAAACCTCCAACAGAACCAGGCTCAGTAGGAGCGGCCATCTGCCACGACCGTCTGGGGGTTTGAGAAGACAGAGCAGAGACACAGAAGGAACAGAAGATCTGATATAAGAGAACTTTCTATGTTACAGAAAGTAAAAAGTTGATAACAGGACACAGTGGATGTTAAGTTACTGGGAGGATCATTCCAGTCGATGCCCCCCGTCCAACAGGGCATTGCAGCCAAGCAGGATACCAGACCAGGTATATCTTCTATGGAGAGAAAAACACTGAGAGAAAACAAAGTTAACAGTCGAAATAACAGAATGTACTGTAATACAACTGGAGAGTCGTAGGAGAAAAGGAAGTAGCAGAGTGAAGAAAATTGGTAAGTCTGTCCTCCAGCAGTCTAAGCCTATAGCAGCATAACTACTGAGATAGCTCAGGATGACCTTAGCCACTCTAACTATAAGCTTTATCAAAAAGGAACGTTTTAAGCCTGGCCTTAAAAGTAAACAGAGTGTCTGCCTCACGGACTAAAGCTGGGAGCTGATTCCACAGGAGAGGAGCCTGATAACTAAAAGATCTGCCTCCCATTCTAGTTTTAGAAATCCTAGGAACTACAAGTAAACCTGCAGTCTGATAACGAAGGGCCCTGTTAGGAACATATGGAACAATTAGATCTCTGATGTATGATGGAGCTTGATTATTAAGGGCTTTGTATGTAAGAAGAAGGATCTTAAATTCTATTCTGGATTTAACAGAGCCAATGAAGGGAAGCTAAAACAGGAGAAATGTGATCTCTCTTTTTAATATTCATCAGAACTCTTGCTGCCGTAATTTGGATTTACTGAAGGCTTTTAATTGCATTTTGTTGACTTCCTGATAGTAAAGAATTACAGTAGTCCAGCCTTGAGCTAACAAATGCATGGACTAGTTTCTCAGCATCACTCCTGGACAGGATGTTTCTAATTTTAGCAATATTCCGGAGGTGAAAGAAAGAAATCCTAGAAACCTGTTTAATATGGGATTTAAATGTCAAGTCTCGCTCAAAAATAACGCCGAGGTTCTTTACGTTATTACTGGGGGCCAATTTAATGCCATCCAGATGAAGTGATCAGTTTCTGTTTAAGAACTTCTGGTCCAAAGACAGCAACTTCTGTTTTGTCAGAATTTAAAAGCAAAAAGTTTAGGGTCATCCATGTTTTTATGTCTTCCAGACATGGCTGTAATCTACCTAACTGACTGGGTTCATCAGGATTTATGGATAAATATAGTTGTGTTTCATCTGCATAGCTGTGGAAATTTATCCCATGCTGTCTAATGATTCTACCAATTGGGAGCATATATATGGTGAACAGAATTGGTCCAAGCACAGAACCCTGTGGAACTCCACAAGTAACCCTTGAGAGTGAAGAAGATTTATCATTTAGATGAACAAACTGGAGTCTGTTGGACAAATATGATTTAAACCAGCCTAGGGCTGTTCCTTTGATCCTTGCAACATGTTCAAGCCTTTCTAAGAGAATATTACAATCGACCGTGTCAAAAGCAGCACTGAGATCTAACAAAACCAGAACAGACACAAGTCCATTATCTGAGGCCATGAGAATATCATTAGTAACCTTCACCAGTACATCAATCTTTAAACACCCATGTTGTGATTCTGATGTATGTCACTCAGTCTAGGCCCCGCCCCCTTTGTATTACAGCCCTGCTTTTATTTTACATCACTGGCCCCCATTTAGCCCTCTTTAAAAACTTCCTGTATACACCCCTGCTCACCAGTCTTAATTACGTATTTTTTAGGCTTATATAAACATTATATAAACATATTATTCCAGCATTATTACCTATAATCATTTTGAATAAGACGTATGGAATTAGACTCAGTTTAGGGTTAAACAGTGGGTCTTACCCACATTAATAAAAACCGTTATTAATTCAAACTCTTAGAAAAGTCTCTGTTTTGGAGCTTTTGGCAAGCGGCCAGTTACGGGCCGGGAGAAAGCTTGCAATGAGCACTGTGGGGGGATGAAGTGCCATAGGGAGACACAGATCCAAGGGGAGACGCAGACCAACGCATGTCAGTCCAAAATGTCCACAACGATTTTGTCCGACTAACGTGTCTTCGCAAACACTGCTGTGAATCTCCCTAATGTTTATATATTTTGGTATATAAATAGTTTGTTTACCTGTTTTATGTGTTGGCCCAGAGTTTTGCCGCCCACTGCCAGCCATCGCAACTAAAGAATTGTCACTCTTATTTCCACCAAAAAACGTCTGATGTGCATTTTCTGTCAGGACCCCTCTACCGGTTATAATAAACACCGGGCTGTCAGCCAATAAGACACGGGAGATTCCCCATACAACTCCTCTCTGATCGGTCATACCGTTGTGCCTGTGTTGCATTCATGGATGCCACGAAATTACAAAACTACCTTCTTCGTTAATATCATAGGGCGGCTCAGTTAATGTAAACGTATTCCTTCTGGGGTGAAAAAAATATTTGGGGCTAGAGACGGGAACGCCGAGGCCAGGCGATGCCACTGGAGACGGCCCTTTTGACGATTTTAAATTATTTCCGATTAAGCTCTGATGCAAAGAGGGTGACAGTGTTGGTTCTACTGGATTTAAGTGCTGCCTTTGATACAGTGGATCACACTATTCTTTTAATAGTGTATCACATTCCCATCCCTCTTTTAATAGAGGGATGGGAATGTGGTTTATGTGGGGTCATTTGTAATCTGTAAAACACACCAAGTTGCAGTCTTTGTATGAAAAGCACCTTATAAATAAAGTTTGTTTGATTTTGATTGATTTTAACCCATTTTTGACCAAGCAGCGTTATCTTAAATGCACTTACCGAAAAAAATAGAGCAGAGACTTTTTAGACGGTTTATTAGTGCAATCAATACTAAAGCAAGCCATCTTTGTCCAATAAGTGCACGAATAACATTCACATATCAATAAACACTGCGGACGCAACTGATGGTCAAGTTCAGAGAAACAAAATAGCCGAGACTGTTAACGTAAGGTCAAGACTGTTAACGTAGGTTCAAGACTGCGGCCTTCCCTGGAGCAAGCAGGGGGGAGCAAGCCGCTAGCCACCAGCGCTATCGCTGACGGCTCATCTGAGAACTGTCAATCAAAAGGACGCTCCCCTTATTCATAATTTCAATCTTAGATTACATCTAAACGGATAAGTAAAAAAAATAATTCACCCCCCTCAGTATTGTCATGACAATAAACTTGATCTATTGAACCTAAAATGTTTTTTTGAACCAAGCTTTAAATATGTTTGTCTCGGCTGTAAAGTTGGCATTTTTAACATGGAAGTCAATGGGAACTTGCTTTTTTCTGCAGCCAGCCCCCAAGCGGATGAAGAGGGAACTGCAATTTTTGTCACTACCGAGATGGCATCACATTTGGCCGTCGGAGTTTTCCCCTTGACTAATACATGGAAGAATTGTACTCGTACATTAGCTGTGTTAGAACAGTTCTCTGCTGATTGTGCCTCATTGTGATATGAAAAGTCTTTTAGCTGTTCATTAATTTTATTTCACATAAGTGGTGTTTTTTTGTTTTTTTGTAATTTCCTGACATGACTCAGAAATGGAAAAGTAATTGTGATGTCAAACTTGTTACCAATGTTTAAAAGCACAGTACATTATGACATTTTTACTCTTCAATCTAATGAAGACAAAATACAATTTCATAATAACCTTTGCTCTGATAATGAAATGTACTTTTTCAGTCCTACTTGAGGAAACAAAAAACTACATGCTAATTTATTATATGCAATACTTTTGTAACAATGTGCCATTAGTGGTTAATAGCATAATACTTTAAGCCAGACCTTAAAATGAAATATTTGTTAAAAACATTAGAATACATTTGATAAGAAATTGAAAGAGATTGTGAGACTAAAAGTTATTAATTAAAAAAATATTTTTGTTTGTGTAGCTACAGTTATGTTGTTTGGTTTAGCTGATGAAGACATAGTATTTTTTCCATAAAAATGTGAATAATGTGAATAGTCCTAATATTTAAAAAAAATCTAAAGTATAAAGCTTGTTACTATGTTTTAACATAACTGTTTTCAACAGGTTTGAGGCTGGTTTGTCTTTTTTGATTAACTCCTGCATGTATTAATGTTTTCTTATCATGTTCCTTGGCTTTTGGAAGCAATATTAATTTTAGTAAATTAATATTGCTTCCAGCAGGGCCATCGCAAACACCCATACATGTTGTCTATGTGTAACAACCTCTTTTTCTCCGTGTTCTCCCTTCTTAACACATGGCATCCTCGCTATCTTTCTGAAGACTCTTCTGGGGATCTGTTTTAGCTGAATCCTTCCATCCATTGCTCTTCTTTGTACCTTTCTTAAAACTTCTTTATTTACAATTTATCTGCTTCAAATGTTTTCTTTTATTGCACTATCCTTATATGAAAGCAGAATATAATAGCATCCTTTTGTATCTTTGGCTCATCACAAAATAAAATGCGAGCGCACGTTTTTGTTTTCGTCAATGTGGCCTGTGATGGGGTCATGTTTTCCAGCTCTTTGAACCTCTTTCCTTCCTTTTGCCACAGTATAAAAATATTTATACAGCACACAGGAGCGTGTTTAAGTATAAATACATTTTCTGGTGAAGTAAAGGCATGTAGCGGTATGTGACGCATAAACCTAAGCTATTGTTACTGTTAAACAAAAAGCAGGTACTTTGAAGTCAGACATTTTTCCCTAAATATCTTTTATTCTTTGATAAAGCTGTTCCAAGTAAAGTAAACTCACTTTTTTCGAAGTTCTTCACAAGTGTTTTTTTTGATAAATGGAGAACACACATTAAAGCGTGATTACTGTTTGCTTTTACACTTATCTTTTCTTCGTGCCTTTGTTCGCTTTCTCCTTCAACCTCAGTATGTCAGCAATAAGTGCAAATACAAAGAAAGCTTCAAAGAAAACACCAGGGCTCTGCTTGGTGCGCCATTTTTTGATGAATAGAGAGGGGACATTGTGTTGCTCGCATGCTGATATAATTTAAATCCACATGTGAGTTTGTTCAGTCCAACCTATCAGGAAATGATGCTGCTGGTGTAAGCCAAAGTGATGCAGTTGAGGGTTGTGTATTCTATATGTTGTTATTAAAGTTTAAAGCAGGGCCTTTTTGAGTCTCTAGGAGAAAACTATAATCCAAATCTGGTCATTTTTTCTCTCCTCTTGAAATCAGATGTTTCTGTCTTTTTAATGTGAGGGGCTCATTGTAAGGTTCTAACAGTCTGAAAAGGTTAAGTATTTAACATGTCTGAATAAGCATTAAAAACAGGTGAAGCTGTCTGATTCCCTTTTTGAAGGGTATAGGGGCTACAGGCTGTTGCTTTTAAACTTGATGACTGGTAAGAGGACAATTCTCTCCAGCAACATAAAATTATTTCGTTTTATCTGTGTTTTCCCTTCTCATCTCCCTAACCCGCACAAAACATGTCCTCATAGTCCTCATTAATTTACTGCATTGCACCTTCACTGTCCCAGCTGCTAACACGGTAGCCACTATTCGTTCTGCTATGTTCACAGCAAAGCTTATTCTGTTCCGGCCACCATCAACCATACCATGGCACCAGTGCTCATACACACATAGTGGAACCTAAAGGAACATGGGGGACTTAGAGGGGTTGCTATATAGTGTCCCTATCTTCTTTGCTATTAGCTGAGTCACTAATTCTAGATGTGACATCACCACGCCTGTTGTCTGTCATTCAAATTAAAAGCCCATATTGTTTTGTTGCCACCGTCTTGGTAGACCATAGTTCCATTCAGTCCATCACAGTGGTTGCTAGTTAACACATCATTAAAAATACATTTCCCAAAAATGTTATTGTTTTCCAATTCATTAAATGTTTTTTGAAATTTTTTTTTCTTACGTTTATTTTCCCTTCTGCCTTGCAACATGAACTGGTTGTGTACACACATAAAAATTGTTTTAGCAATTAAAGTTAATTTGGTCTCATTCCAATTTCTCAAAACAAACCTTGACTCTTAAACATACATATTCACACCAAGCTGATTCCAAACTTTATTTAAATAGCACCTTTAAAACAACATGTGGTTGACCAAAATGCTGCACAGCAAAGACTTAACTGATGTTGCTGCATTGCAAATGTATTAGTTCTTGGTGTTTCTGTTTGGGTTTTATTTGTGTCTATTATCATGATTGCTTTATTAGTTTTCCGATTGTTGTTTTGCCTTTGTCTTAGTAGTTTAATTACATATTACTAGCCTCGTTAAAGTGTTTGTTGACTAAAGTATTTTACCTGGAAATGGAAATATTTTGGTAAAAAGTTCTTCTATTTTGGAGAGAAGTTGTTTGCTTATTCTGTATGTCTGTACTGCTTGATGTTGGAGAATGCCAGTGGACAAATTCCTTTCTTCATCTATTGATCTTTAATACCACACTTCACAGGTTTTTATTAAACAATAGCTAACAGACGCCGAGAGCTGTTTCGCTATTAATTATATAAAACTAGGTGGTATCACAACTTCTTAATTTTGATAATTGTCATGATCCATAGATGTTTTACTTTTTATTGTTACTTTATTTCTCTAGCATAAGGATTATTGTTCTGTGATTCAAGTTTCGTTCTACTTAGTGTTTATACTTATGTTTTCCTTCTGTTCTATTTTTTTACTCTCCCTTCTGTTATATCCATTAGTGTTTTAACTTTTAATTTCTCTTGTTTGTCTACATTCTCATTTATTTACTTATTTATTCTTAGTTACTTCTCTGTGTTAGTTTTTCCCTATGTATTTAGGATTATTTTCTATCTGGTCCTTTCTTCTGTTTTATGCTTAAACATTTGTTTTTGTTCTCTGCTTTCACCCTGCTATTCTGCTTCCCTGTACAGCTCCAATGCTTTTCCAATTACCTTCTCTCTCTCTCTCTCTCTCTCTCTCTCTCTCTCTCTCTCTCTCTCTCTCTCTCTCTCTCTCTCTCTCTCTCTCATATATCTGCTGGTCACTACTTAGTTCTCAAGTTTCAGTGCTACTCCTTATTCCTCATCAGTATAAGCTCTCTGGTTTTCTTACTTCCTTGCTGGTTCATCCTGTTATTTTCCCTTCATCATTTGTATGGCTGATTTGTTACTGATTTCCACCGTCCTATTGATGCTGTTTGTAAGTTATTTTTTCCCTCGTTAAACATGCACTCTGAGAATTCCGCTGTCTTGTCTGCACTTTGGTCTCACTACGACGCCCAACCTGACACTAACAGTTATTCTAATAGTTATTCAAAGCCAAACCTATTTTATTGTGCACAACAGATGTCTAAATACTCAGCTAAATTAAGTCTGGAAATGTTGGATATAGACATGAAAAATGTGTAGGTGCTCTTTTCTATAGCCCTAACTACTGAAAAAAACTTGAGATGGAATGTGAACACACACTTAATCATAATTATAACGCGAAAGGAGTCAATGAGAACCACCCAACACAAAGCAGTGCACAACTAGATATTGTTTAATTCAAACCTATGAACAAAACATATTTCTTTTATGGTTTAAAAAGATGAATACTCTTCGTTTATAATCTCTTCTAGCCATGTTTCTGTGCTTTATCTTTCTTAGCATTCATCCACAAGATACATTTTACACAAAACTTCTAGCAGTATATGCTCAGACTATGTTATCTTAAAAATTATATAAACCTTGGAGCAAATATTTAATTACATACTGTACAGACACATGCCTAAAAAATTACCTCCTTTACTTACATTTGAATTTGTGTGTGTATTAGGTAAATATCCTAAAGGTATCTTAAGTCTGTGATCTTCTTTGCTTGCCAACACTATTTATCTCACAATGTGCTTCTAGCCTCACTCTTTCCTCTTTGCTTTCATGTCTACTTCTTGCTCTTAAGTCATATTCTTAACATTTTTTCTATTTAAGTCACAATAACATGATGCTTTCACTTCAAGAATGTACCTTAATGCCTATAGATGTAAGACTTGATCACCTGAAGTATTTGCCCTCATTCAATTACATTTCGTAAGAGCTTAACACTAAAACTACAACTGACTGGTTTACTGTACAGAAAATGCTCTGAACTCTAACCTTAAAGGTTTTTTAAAGCTGCTTAGCTGATTCAGTCACATTGGTTGAGAGCATGTATTTTTTTATGTTTACTTAGTGTGGGGAAATATTATTTCAACCCAATCGATTTCTGCTGTTGTTGCTTTTACGTTACTTAAGTGCTTCTAATCATCAAGCACATTTTAAATTCATACAAAAAAAGAGTTAATAAAAAAAAGCAGTTTTCAAATGTGCTGTAGCAAGGGGAAAAAGTTCTTCAAATCACCTTAGCCCTATTTGCTCCTAAACTGAATTACTGGTTGTGCCACTGGTCACCAAGCCTGATCTGAAATCTGGCAATGAATCTTTTATATCACTGTGGAGAAGTGGGTCCCGGCCCCACCAGATGCCGCTGTGGAGCTCTATGCGCGGCATGCTTAAATTAATCAGTAGAACAGGATCGTTCTTTACGGAGTAATATTATATAAAGTCTGATTCTGTTACCAAAAAGATTCTGTTATAAACATCTGTGTAAAACCATCTCAATCTTTGCCAGAATACTGACAAGCTCAGCAACAGTAAATCCTCTTGAAACAGCAATTTGGGGCCAGCCCCTTAACGTTTTCTTAAATGATGAAAATCTAAAATCATAGTGCGCATGCGCAACGTGCGCTCAGTAAACAGCAGAGGGGGACAAATGCCACGGCCCCAAGCTGAGATCCCGCTACCTTCCTCGATAGAGAAAGGCAGCAATGTGCCATCTGGCGTGAGGTCTGCCTGAAATTTATTATTATTAGAAGAAGATGGTTGTGCAGCATAACTCATATTAAAATCTAATATCCTTGCTAGCTACCAAGAAAAATAAAATAAAGTCGATTTTTTGATGAAGTCTAAATTTAGATGAAACACTTGGGTCGTCACCATCAGTGGATTTTAACATCCTTCAATGACTTTAAGAGATGGATATAGATTTAAAGGGGAATATTTGAAAGATTATACAGCTGTTGAAAAGTTTTCCCAGATGAAAGATCTGCATTTTTTTTCAAGAATAAGAACACTGGTGAGTGACCATTTATTTGTAATTTTATGTAGGCTATAAAAAAGGTTTCATCCTTCAATTACATTTACATAAAATGGCATTTGTAACATGTAGATGTGTGCTATTTTATGTGGTTAATGTAATATTTAATCAATATTAAATTAATCACATCAAAATTGTTGATCAAAGTCAGATTGTATGCATCACAGAAGAATTAGTTGAAGCTATTAAGCGTCGAGTTGCTGTGCCCCACCTAGCTTATCATGCCAGGGACGCCACTGCTGTGGAGACGTTTTGTCCCATTCTGTAAAGCAGAATGGGACAAAAACTCACATTAGAAAATTTCTGAGCATGAGCCACCTATTTGCCCATATTCTTATTAGTTTCTATTTCTATTTTGTACAATAAGATTACAAAAGCAGAGACTAAACCAAAACACAATTACATGTATTGAACAAACATGTAGATCGTTTCAGTTCCTTTTCCCATTGTTGGTTGAGATTTTAACTATAGGTTAAGTTAGTGAGTTACATATTTACATACAGACCAAATTCGGAAACAATAAAAAGAAGTGCTGTTGATAATTTAGATAACCATCTGCCCACTGTATGTCTTCTAATATCTTTCCATTTAAGGACTGTTACTCTTTTTGCCAGTAAAATACTTAAATCTACAAATACACGCTTCTTTTTAACCTTCAGGTTATCTGTGTATAGACTAAACCTAATACAAATAGCTGTGGAATTAAAGGTAGGTGAATCTGTAAAATTTTGTGAATATTTGGTTTCACTTCTTGCCAGAACTTTTGTACTTCTGTACATTGCCAAATACAGTGAAAAAAAGTACCTTTTTCCTTACCACATTTAATACAAGTGTCAGGTATAGCGTTATTATACCTATTGAGATTTTCTTGAGTAATGTATGTCCTCATGAGCCAGTTATATTGCAACATTTTCAGACGAGTATTAGTAGCTGTTGACTGTACCTTATTACACGGTTCCTCCCATTCTTCTATTGAGATGTATTGAGATTTTCATTCAGGTTATCTCTTTATGCCTCTAAACTTTCCACAGATGACTTCATACTTTTATCTACCAGCCATTTATATATTATGGATATTACAACCCCCCCATCCAGACAATTAGTGTCTAATAGGTTTCTATCATTGTTAGTAATGGGATGGTTGACCCTTGATTTTTCTGTGTCCTAATATAATTTCTCAACTGTATATACTTAAAAAGTGATTGTGGGGTATATTAAATTTGTTAACTAGTTCTTCAAAAGTCATTAGAACCTTCTGCTGGTTATAAAGGTCTCCTATTTTCTCCAATCTCTTTTTGGATCATCCTTTAAATCCTCCATCTGCTTTCTCTGGAGGGAATGAGTCATTTCCCCATACTGGACTAAAGACTGATAAAGAAGCAGGTTCTTTCAGGTACTTTTTAACCTTAATCCACACAACAACATATTCCAAACTAGGATTCTTTTATTTTCTTTTTAAGATCTTTGAATTCTGCTGAATACAGGAATAAAGGGAGAGGTAAATTTAACTGGGTTTCCTCCATCTCTTTCCAAGGAGGCGTTTCTTTTCCTGTGAAATAATAAAACATCGTTCTCAACTGTGCCGCCCAAGAGAAAGTATAGACCACTAGCTGTCAAAATGCAAATGAGGCCACGCCCCTTCCGGCCACGCCCATTGACCACGCCCACTTCCGGGCACACCCACTCCCGGATACGCCCATTTCCGGATACGCCCGCTTCCGGATACGCCCCTTCCGGTCACGCCCACTTCCGGATACACCCCTCCCGGTTACGCCCCTTCCGGTTACGCCCACTTTTGCAGGCACTCTGGCTGCCGGGACAAGCTCCGCCATGTCACAATAAGCTCCGCCCCCTGATGGTCACGCCCACCTGTCACAATAAGCCCCGCCCCCTGATGGCCCCGCCCACCTGTCAAAACTGGATACGCCCCCTGGTGGCCACGCCCACCTGTCAAGATAGGACACACCCACCTGTCAAAATGGGGTACGCCCCCTGATGGCAACGCCCACCTGTCGAAATAGGGTACGCCCCCTGATGGTCACGCCCACCTGTCAAAATATGGCACTAAATGGCTCCCTCTACTGGTTCTACAATTAAACTACATGCAAAAAAAAAAAAAATGAAAATACCTCCCCCTAGTGGCCCAATAAATACTATTACACCAAAACTTATAAATACCTCCCTCTAGTGGTTCAAAATTAATATAACAGTCTATTGTATAATTGGCCCCCTCTAGTGGATCAAAGTAACATTACATGCAAATGTAAAAATACCTCCCCCTAGTGGCTCAAAAATTAAACTACATGTAAAAAATGAAAATACCTCCCCCTAGTGGCCCAATATATACTATTACACCAAAACTTATAAATGCCTCCCTCTAGTGGTTCAAAATTAATATAACAGCCTATTGTATAATTGGCCCCCTCTATTGGATCAAAGTAACATTACATGCAAATGTAAAAATACCTCCCCCTAGTGGCTCAAAAATTAAACTACATGCATATATGAAAATACCTCCCCCTAGTGGCCCAATAAATAGTATTACACCAAAATATATAAATACCTCCCTCTAGTGGTTCAAAATTAATATAACAGCCTATTGTATAATTGGCCCCCTCTAGTGGATCAAAGTAACATTACACCCAAATGTGAAAATACCTCCCCCTAGTGGCTCAAAAATTAAATTACAGCCTATAGTATATATAGCGCCCCCAATGGTTTGAATCTAACTCCTCAGTGTCATCAGAACATGTCCGAACAAGTCCCTTTAATATTATACGGTCTGGGCTCTGTCTCAACATGACTCCTTGAGCATTCCATTTTATTTTAAACAGTTAAAAGGTGCTTTTTAGCTTCCTGACTTTAATTTAAAACCACATTAGCTCCAACACTCTAGAGACACCATTACATCTGATTCTAACAATTCAACCATGATAAATTAAACTTGTAAGAGCACTAAAAAGAGAATTTATTCACCCACAGCTATGTTGAAGCAGATGCTCATCCTTTTGTTGATTTTAAAAATGCACCATTACACAGTCTTTAAAAACAGATAAGGATTTTAAAAAACATCACTTTAAACCTGGGTGCTTTAAGCTGGAAATAAGAAATCTATCAAACTACTAAAGTTACTGATAAAAAACAGTCCACCAATCAGCGTTTGACACGCCCCTGCTCTGCTTTGTATTCGCTGTATTTATCACGCCCCTGCTCTGCTTTGTATTCGCTGTATTTATCACGCCCCTGACTTCACCTACGTCCGCAAGTCGGGTAAACCGGTTTGGGCGGTGCTCACCGGGCGGCATTTACCTGTATAAAAGGCTGTCGGAAAACGGTTAATCTCTACAGCATGCTGGAAGGACCTCATTCAACAATCCGACCTTAAGGACACGGAGCGCGGTGCTGCGACGAACAAAGAAAACAGCGGTTTCACGAAGACTGTATCACCGGCTTCATTCGAGGGGAATCCCAGAAGCCCGCGTGATTGTCAGACCGCGTCAGAGCTGAGTCCTGGCGGGATTCCCGAGCTTCCCCTGCTAAGAGCTGGAGTTACGGGTTCAGCGGTGAAATCAACTTCACAGCGACTTCAGGAAATCTTCACATCGGCGACCTGTATTATCGGTTTGGAGCGAGGTGAGTAAATGTTTTTTTAGCTCGCAATTGTGCGATCGTCTACGGATGTTTGATAGCACCAAGATGGATTCGCTGCTGGCTTATCGATAGATTCACCATAGCATACATACTCTGTTACAGCTAGAAGTATCGCTCAACTCCAGTTACTGCTCTGAGCTGGTTTTGGGCTGGAGCGGGAAAAAGGCACTGGGGTTGTTACAAAGCGAAACTCCGCTCTGAGGTGAGTTTACTATTTGTTAAATTCTGTTGACTGTTTAGACACTGGTATTACCGTATTTTTATTTATTTTATTATATTCCTGACTTTTACCTGCGCTTTATCATAGATCGTGATCGAAGCGCGGAGCTGTTTGCAATTGGACCTCAGCGGATCTGCCCAACGCCCACCTTGCTACTTCAATTAACAGTGAGACTGTCTGGAGCTTTCTCCAACTTGTGTATTGTCTGACTCTGAATGTTTTTTCATGTCCTTTTTTTTCTGATCGTGTGTTTAAATAGCAACATCAACCAGTCACTATGAATGTCTCACAGGAGCTAAATAGTCCTCAACCGTCTAGTCAGGAAGATGAAGAATTTCAGATCAATGTACGTGACGAATTCAATAACATAGAGATCCGACACAACTTTGTCCGGCCTGAGGGTGATCATCCGTGTCCGTATGAATTTCATAATCACATAATGAATATGCTCAGGGGTTTATCAGACCGGGTGACACCACTGGTTAACACTAACGATATTGTGCAGATAGAGGTTAATGGACCCGGCGTGTCTCGCAGCGTGACTTTCTCTGTCGATGAAGGGGGGAGTAACGTCATGCACCAGTTCGAAACGTTTTTAGATGATCTGATGCAATCCAATGCTGAAATAGCCTCAACAGAGCGTTTGGAGTTTGTAATTCAAACAGTGCGTGATCTTAGCGGGGGAGCTAGACGAAAAGCTGAAATGTCTCTCGATTGCGAGCTTATACACAAGAAGAGACGCCACCTATATATTGTGAACAATGATCGAGATGATAAACTGTGTTTTGCTATTAGCTTAGCCTGTGTTGCAGACCCTAGCCTCGGCTCCGATACGGCTATACAGCTCGGTAGAGAGTTGCAACAGCGTGCAGGCCTTTCAGAACACACCCCCGTCAGATCAGGCGATATCCACAAATTTGAGAAGTTGTTGAACAGAAAAATAGTTGTTTTTATCAGAAGTGAGGGAGAGAGAGCTCTAGGGAAGATTCAGACCGACTTTGAGGACCGAAGCAGGACTGTTTTTCTATTGCACTTCCGAGACCATTACTACGGGATCAAAAACTTGAAGGGTTTTATAGGGGCTCGGGATATTTGTCACTACTGTTTCGATCCTATAGGGCATAAATACAATCATGTATGCAAAGGTTCGTGCGCTGTCTGCAATGATGCAGCGTGTGCTCAGGGGGTTACAAATCCGATTCTTTGTCATGACTGTAACAGATATTGCAAGAACCAGACGTGTTACGATCGACATAAAGTACCTGAGCTAAAACCCAGGGCGCGTGTGATGGTCAGTCATTGTGATCAGGTGAAGAAATGTCCCAACTGTGGGTTAAACTATAACCAGAGTCTCACAACAGGCAAGAAGCATGTGTGTCAAGGGAAGAAGTGTAGGATTTGTGGGGGTAAACTTGATAAGGACCAGCCGGCATCAGACCATAAATGTTATATCCAGACATGTTCTGTTGATACCGAAATAAGTGACAAGGTGATTTTTTACGATATTGAAACTTTCCCTGGTGCGCAGGGTGAGCATGTTCCATTTCTGATCTGTTCAAAGTCCACATCTGGTGAGGAGTGGTCAGCCTACGGCAGTGATTGTATTCACGAGTTTATCCGTGAAATCAGAAGGCCAGGCCGTCGGAATTACACATGTGTAGCCCATAATGCTAGAGCTTTTGATTCCTACCTTGTTCTGAATGCAATGACGGAGATGGGTTTAAATCCTGACATCATTATGCAAGGGTGTAAAATTCTGAGCATCACTGATCCTGATTACGGTTTGAGGTTCATTGACAGCCTATCTTTCCTTGCCATGAAGCTTAGTAAAATGCCTGAAGCCCTCGGTTTTCCTGACCATAGCAAGGGCTATTTCCCACACCGTTTCTCATCCTCTGATAATCTGAGCTATGTAGGTTCTTACCCGCTGCCATCATTTTACGGTGTTGAGCGAATGAATCGTGCTGAGCAGGAGGAATTCTATACATGGTACGCTGAGGTTAGCAAGGGCGTGTTTGACTTTAAAAAGGAGGCTCTCTTTTACTGTAAGAATGATGTGGAGATACTCCTACAAGGATGTACAAGGTTTCGTCAGGAGTTTTTTAACGACAGTCAGATTGACCCTTTTAACAGGATCACCATCGCAAGTGCTTGTATGAAGGTGTTTCAAAGCAATCATTTGAAGGCAGACACTCTCGCTGTGCCTTCACCTACAGACTACAGCGAACAGTTTAAAAAGTTTTCCACAGCTTCCGTTGAATGGTTGGAATATGTTTCACATACAAGAAGGGTTGGAATACAGCATGCTCTAAGAGGTGGGGAGAAAAAGATTGGATCATACTTTTTAGACGGTTACCTGGAGGTAGGGGAGCGTAAAATAGGGTTTGAGTTCCATGGGTTTGAGCATCATGGCTGCAGCACCTGTCGCTATCCAACAGCTGAGAGTCCATTGACCGGTGTGCCTTATGGGCAGCTCTACGCTGCGACCATGGAGAGGGAGCATGTGCTGAGGACTGTGTACGGTATAGAGCTCGAGGTGATGTGGGAACATGTGTGGGAAGAAATGAAGAAGAGTAACGCTGATGTGAAGCAGTTCATGATGACCTACCAGGCTCCTGCACCACTTACCCCCCGTGAAGCGCTTTTTGGAGGGCGTACATGTGCAGTCAGGTTGAGGTACTCTGCAGCCCCCGGTGAGCAGGTTCTTTACCAGGACGTGTGTAGTCTTTACCCATTTGTTCAGAAGACGAAAAGCTTTCCTGTAGGGCACCCGATCATAATCAGGGAAAACTTTGATGATCCTAGAAATTATTATGGATTTATCATAGCAGTCATTTCACCACCTCGTGGTCTTTATTTCCCCATTCTACCATTCAGAACAGATCATGGAAAGCTTGTATTCACCCTCTGTCGCACATGTGCATTGGAGAACAATCAGACACATAGTTGCACCCACACTGACACTGAGAGAGCCTTAACAGGTGTATGGGTGTCTGAAGAGGTTAAAGAAGCCCTTTCACACGGCTACAGAATCAATCAGATCGTTGAGGTGTGGCACTTTGAGCAGCATAGTGATCAGATCTTTGCAAAGTATGTCAACTCCTTTTTGAAGACCAAGCAGGAAGCTTCAGGTTATCCCGAGGGTGTAGAGAGCGAGGAGGACAAACAGAAATACATCCAGGATTTCATGGTGAATCAGGGTGTAGAGTTAGACCCTGAAAAAATTAAAGTAAACCCGGCAAAACGTCAAGTAGCCAAGCTGTGTTTGAATTCGCTTTGGGGGAAGTTTGCTCAAAAAAAATGACCAAACCCAAACCTCAATCATTAAACACCCTGACAAGTTTTTTGAGTTCCTGTTTTCAGGGAAGTTCGTCGTGACATACTTCAGCTTTCTGAACCCCAAGATGGTCATGATTCAATGGAAGTACAACAAAAACTGTGTAACGCCCCCTAACAAAACCACCAATGTGTTCTTTGCCGCATTTACAACAGCTTACGCACGACTAGAGTTATTCAGATACCTACACCAACTCCAAGAACGGGTACTCTACCTTGACACAGACAGTGTGATCTATGTTGTGCGTGAAGGCGAGAGCTCTCTGCCGACAGGTAGCTATTTGGGTGACTTGACAAACGAGCTCCCACCAGGGGACACCATTCAGGAGTTTGTTGCTGCAGGGCCAAAGAGTTACTCGTATCAGACAAAGCACAGGGGGAAGGTTGTGATGAGGGCAAAGGGGATATCGCGAACCATAGAATGCTGTGAAAGGGTGAATTTTGATACAATGACAGGACTTGTTGACGGTTACCTGGGTGGTGAGAGAGGCGAGGTACTCAAAGCACCGCAGCATTCCATCAAACGTGATAAAAACGGGTTCCATCTGAGGAATCACTCATTTACCAAAACTTTCAGGGTGGTCTATGACAAGCGGAGGTTGTTCCCAGACGGAACGACGCTACCATTTGGTTTTTGAGGGGGAAAATGCAGCATCAGGGTGAACTGGAAGCGATTAACTTTGATCCAAGATTTAAAACTCCTTGTTGTTCTCCCGACTTTCTACAAACTTTGTGCGAGATTGCTTTAAATGTGCTGAAAGGGAACATCAAGCTGTCCACAACACAATACAACAGACTTAAGAAGCAGAAAAAAATCCTCTGGCTGTTGGCTGATCGGAAGGTGGGGTTAAAGCGCAAACGACAGACATTGAAAACCCAGACAGGAGGAATTCTCCCACTGATTGCAGCTGTAATACCGTTTCTCAGAGAATTGGTGGCTGGAATATTCCGCCGGTAGAAGTGTATTATGACACTGAGAGCATCACAGAAAATGTTTCTAGTCTCACCGCATCAATTAAATCGTCTGAAGCAACGGGATAACTCCGGAACCATACGACAGAAGGCTCAGGATGACACTGATGAGGACATGCAGGCAATATTGGATGACCCAAACAGTGCATCGTACGAGAAAATTAAACGCTACCACGCATTACTTCAGAAATACCTAACCCTCCTTAAGCAAGGAGAGAACGAAGAGCGGCGTGTCACCCTATCGCTGCAGAGAGACCGTGCGAATGATGACCCCCCGAAGGACAACCAGATCGTTAGTGGGTATAGCCAAGGTTTAGACGGTCTAGACTCCGCAGTCACCTCTTCTACACCTGCCGTTGAGAGTGTCGTGGATGAGAGAGCAGGCAGGAAATCAAAAAATAAAAAGCGCGTATTGATGTCACCAGTTTGGCCGTCTTTAAAGGCTCCAACTGCTACAAAACGACGGGAAAGAAGGATGTCGTTCATGATGTCACCAGTTTGGCCTCAGAATGCGCAGGTACCACGCAGAAAGCGTAAGAGTGTTACGTTATCACCCCTCTGGACCAGAGCGGAAGATCATTTCAGTAAAAAGTCTCTTCGTAAGGCAACCCGAGCCCCCAGCTGGCTCACATTCTCCCCCTAGCTGCATGACTACTGAATAAGCGTTGTTTCTTTTCACAATAAACGACATCTATTCACATAATTTCATGCGTACAGGTTTATTTCATTCCAAGTTAAACATCATAAGTCTAATACATTTGATGCATATTCTCATACATATCAAAACCCGTAACAATCTTTAAACACATCTAGAGAACAGGTTCTATGCGTGAAAAACGTTGTGTTTCGCTTCATAGCACATTTCACATACTTTTTGACAAAGTTAGATACAAGCTCATCATTTGATTCAGGAATTTGACAATACTTTGATAAAACTTGTTGCATGGAGAGACCACAGGCTCTATGGCATAAATAAAAAATACAGTGATGCCCACAAACAGAAGATTGAACGCTCTGAAATTGTTGGTTATGGTACATTATCACAGACGAACGATCTTTCAAAAAATCCAAAATGGATGAAGGGTAATAGACAAATTCTGGTGAGTACCCGTAAGAGTCAAAAAACGTTGCTTTACCACCCTCTTCCAGAGTGAGGGCTAGCCAGTGTTCCCCAGGCATGTTAGAAGGGTGTGTATTGACGATAAAAAAAGCCGGTCTGGGGAATGTTAGTGGTAGCAGCTCCAGTTGGTCGCTGGCCCATACACCGCAGAAAAGCTTCCCAAGCAGATGACTGAGTATTGCATCGAGTTCGTGATTATTCATGTTTCCAAGTGGTTAATAATAATCCACAAAAACTCTTCTTTTAGAGTCTATTTCCAGGATGGAGTCGTAGCACGCGTATACAATCAGCGTTGTTGTGTGCGGTAACGGTGTTCTGAATCTCATTTCTAGCCTAATGTTACCACTGCGTACTGGTGATAGTGCTTCAGATTCAGCACATGGGTCGAGATTAAAAGCAAATAATGCGTAACCCGTGTTAAAGTCCTCCCTAGTTATGCTTAGGGGGAGATCCTTTAAATGCCTCCCTGTGGATGTAAACAGGTTGTAATATTCTCGTACAGAATTACCCTGATCGAAGTTGGGTTGGAAGGCCTTAGCAGGAATCTGTCTACCATCACGGGACAGAGCTAGATACTCCATATTATAATGGTTGAATGAAAACGGATTCAAATTGCGCGCTCCTGTGAAGGCCTGGTGATTAACCATCGAAATAACCACATATTTAGGTGTCATACCCAAGAACAGGTTCTCCTGAGTGCATATTCTTGAATGTTCAGGTATAGAGTATGTTTTTATATTCACACGCGATACCGGGTACAAAGCATTTCCTATCATTAATGCGGTCTCATGACCGAGCCGTACGGCGGGAGATACAGTCACCTTTTTGACAAAGAGAGCTGCACCTAAAATCCATAGTTTGAAAGTAGAATCTGCAGCCCCCATAAGACAGAACGCATCGCTTGCTCGTGTTAGCTTAATTCTTATGTCAACAGAGTTCAAAAGTAGTCTTTCACAGAATAATATGTCAGCATGAAGCGGTCCTAGCAGGTGCACCTCTCGAGATTGGGCTGTAAAGGAGGCACGTTGGTTTAATCCTTCATTCGGTCCATCAATAGTCTCTGTAGAATCCATTTCATCGGCTGTATCTTTATAAAAAAGCCCTGCACTGAACTGGCTTTTAAGGGTTTGATCTGAATAATTAGGCAATGTTTCGATCATAGCTCTATAAGGATGCGTAGCGCTGGACTGCGATATTAAACGGTCTCCAAGGGTTACATCACATTGGGAAAAAATTGTGTTCAGAGGGTAGTTAATTAAGCCGACCTTAGCGTCACGAGCCATGGGCGAACCGTTAGCATTGCTAATTTTAACTCTGAGATGGATCAACATGTCATTTAAATCGGTATACGACTCGCCCCCACCAGGGATAAAAAATTCTATCGGTCCTCCATCGGTGATGGCTGAAAGGGGTGAAATCTCAGTGTATAGCTTATCCTCTACCGATAGTTGAGTCATAGGCGCTGAAAATAAGTCAAGCTCACCGAGCGTACACTCTCCCGATTTGACATGTAGTAGAGCCATATTCCTATTCGGTTAAAATATGTCAGAGCCTCTGCCGGACTTCCTTCCCCTCTGCCTGCTCACCCTGAGTGGTTTCTTTTTCTTTGTCTTGGCTTGTTTTCTAGTCATCCAAACACGCTCTCCAGGGGGTCTCTTTCGACCTCGTCTTGGATAAGATCATTATTCCTGAACCTTCCTGAGCATCAGAATTCTGACCGATCTTGCTCTTGATTTTATTGACCGCCCTCCCAAAGACGTCCGAAGCTATATTCGATGCCGCAGCTTTAAGGTGCGGTTTAGCAATCGACACTCCTTTCTTAACAAATGGGGATATAAATCGGAAGAGGCGGGCAAACACAGATCCAAATCCACGACCATACATGACAGGCTGTCCTGAAAACCCGGGTAGCTCTCCACCCGTCTGGTTCACATAATATTGTACAAACCGCGTTGGTTCTGGTCTGTGTGTTAAGTATGCCATTTTACCGCAGGTGTCAAAACCGGTTTAAAGTGCAGCTTCACGATCGTCTTCCCGTATACAAAGTTCACACACTCGTTACGATCTGTTTTTACCTGTATGCAGATTGTCTTAATATAGCTTTTTGAAACGGGGAGGTAATGCACTGTGTTATACCTCACACCAATCACGTCACCGAATTTACCATTTATGTTTACGACACCGAGCAGAGGTGAGTGACTGTCACCAACAGTTTGGAAATGGATTATGTCTGTGTAGACAAACAGGTTATATACACCAGTGCCGAGATCCGCTGGGTGGGGCGCAGGTCTGTTGGAGATGGTCCACCATTCGTCAGCGTTCAAACCGAGCATGATGGAGAGAGGGTTGCTAGCTCGAATTTTGTATCTTCCATCCCCCTTGAAGTCAAACTTTTTCGAGACATTATTGTAGGTTAGATCGATGCTCCTGTCATATTTCTTCACGGCTGGGACTAGAGCATCTGAGAGGTCTTGAGGTCTCTCAAAATACCCCCCTCCGGAAAACTTGGACCTGGCGTATTCTATACGGGGTGTATTCCTCTCATCTTTAGATTTGTCTCCCACCTCATAAACAACCTTCTTTAAATCAATGTATGAATGCTGATCCGACAGGTTATACCATGTATGAGGGTAGACAATTTCACACAGTCCCACTACCCAGTCTCCACTTAGCTCAATAGCCTTTGGAAGGTCTGTAGTATAATTTGAGCTCGTGTTATCTTTAAATACCTCTCCGCTGGCGTTGGAAGGTAGAGTTACATAGAACCCCTCATCAGACATTGTGAATTTGACGGAGCAAAAAAAGTCATCTAAAGGCTTTGGAGGGTAAGGTTTACTAATTAATCATAGTCTGTAGAACCCACGCTTTATAGTGAATCGACGATGTGCTACACGGTTTTGTGGGCGATATTATTTGACACTTTTAACATCTGAGGCTCTGACCCAACTATTGAATTTTTCGGGCCAATTTCTCCACCTCACAAAGACTTGGTCCTCCCCGTTGACTCTCCGCCGCTTTAAAATCTTGTCCACGTTATACACCCGCTCACCATTAATTTTTACTTTCTGCAATTCGGCCTAATAAAACGATCCGTGTATTCGATCCTGATCATAATCAACTAACTCGTACACTGGGGGGTAGCGGAGTATGCAACGGTCAACCGTAAATATTTCATCTGTGAAGCTGTTCTCATATTTCTTATCAAATACCCCACGTAGCTTTGATATTCTTACCAGATCCCCTTTCTTAAACTTTGTCTTTATTACCAGAGTCTATCGCTGGGGTGATGCAATAGAGGTTTTTCATGACTTGAGGAGTATTCTCTGACGTCACTTGCATAGGTGTCATCTTAATGCTTGAGTGGAAGCTGTGGTTGTAACTCTCCACTAGCTTTTGAAGGACGTCGATGTACCGGAAGGTGTTATTAGCGGTGAAATATCTCCACATTCTACCCTTCAGAGTGCGATTGAAGCGCTCAACAACAGATGCCTTTAGATCACTGGCTGTACTAAAGTGGGTAATACCATATTTCTTCATCATTAACTTAAATTGTTTATTATAAAACTCTTTACCAGCATCCGTCTGTAATTTTTGTGGAATTTGACTCTCTTGAAAAACTGATTCAAACCCCTTAACGACCTCACACCCCGTCTTTCTCTTTAAAGCACTCACATACACCTTTTTTGAAAAGACATCAATCACTGTTAGTAAATAGTTGAATCCGTCGTTATGTGTCGCCAAGGCTTGCATGTCACATAAGTCGGCCTGGAATTGCTTCAAGGGTTTGGTTACAAAAACACGATTCCGGGGAAACTTTACTCGTGCAGGTTTATGCAACGTGTAGGTGTCCTCGCCTGAAAGAAAGTCTTTTACTTTTTCGACACCGATCACACGTCCTTCTCTGTCCTTTAAACCCCTTCTCAATCTGTCAACACCCCCATAGCTCCCCGGATGGGCGGGGTCATAGTATGCATTGGTCAACACCCTCTGTTCTGACATTTTACTGTCGAATGATAGTACAGGAGAACGGCTACTGTAATTTAACCCTTGTATTAATCAGATAGATGAACCATATGATTGGATCAAAGTTTTTTTTTTATTACAAGTTTAAAACCATAGCATTACACAATTATAAAAAAAAATGAATAAAAAACAAAACACGTCAGGATTAAACTAGAGCATTTATATCAGAGGAGATATAGCCAACATTAGTACACATCAGATTTCATAGCCATAGCATCGGGAGACAGTCCTGAGTTCTTCCAGGATGGCTTCATCATCCCTATCACCATACACAGCTTGAATCGCGTTGTAGAACCCCTGCATACTCCTCAGCTCATGTAGAACGGTTTCAGCTACTGTTTTCACCTTCAGATCATCATCATCATGTATGCTCCGATTTACCAGCAGAATTTGAATAGCTGGAATGAATCGCGGGGTAAGAAGTTGTCGCATGACTGATTGAAAGTGGAGTTGGTAATAATCCTCATCCATTAGCTCTAGGCATTGATGCTGCAACTGACTGGGATGGCTAATTTGACATCCATAACAGTTATCTTTCTGATAAGCAGCACTGGTCATGTGAAATAGATGCAGAACAGCAGTCTTTACAGCCTTGATGAACCTGGATGACATCAAACCGTCCACCAGGTCCCATTTGTCAACCTCAGCCAGAGTCGGAGAATCACCCCCCTCATCCTGAGACGCACACCCGTGTTCCGGTGTCGCGCATTCCGGCGCATCGGGGGTCCCACCATCGCTGGGCGCTGAAGGTCCATCACACTCTCCCTCGAGATCGGGCATAGGCACCGGGGTTGAAGTAGATAGAGGGGGTCTTACACGGCGATGTTTCGTTGTAGGCGGCCGATAATAGTTGAAATAAGGGTGACCCGCTCCCCCAGCTTCAGGGTTGTATGATCCCTCGACCCAAGCGTCGGGCTGGGCATCTGCAGGCAGAATCTCCGAAAGAGAGAACACAGGGGATGGTGGAGAGTAGCATGGCGAGAGCGATGAAATTGACGGTGGATGATACGGGTTAGCGTAGCCGAACCCCACAGGCGATGGCGGAGTGCTCATCGGCTCATACGGCTGGCCGATCCCCCAGTATGACGGTAGAGTGGTCTGCTTGACGAATCCTCCCATTTCCATCGTCTAGGAGCGAAGATTACGGCGGCCTGGAAGTCCTGGATGTAATGCCGAAGACCAGGAGGTTTATATAGGAACCTAGCGTACGGGGCGGGGCTTGTAGACTTGTCTGGACATGTTCGGCATGAGGGGCGTGATAAATACAACGAATACAAAGCAGAGCAGGGGCAAGTCGAGCGCCGATTGGTGGACTGTTTTTTATCTACAACTTTAGTAGTTTGATAGATTTCTTATTTCCAGCTTAAAGCAACCAGGGTAAGCTACTAAAAGAGGGTAGGACCTGTTTGTAACAAATTTTGCTGGGAATAAAACATATTTTGCTTTATAGCATCTACACCTAAACACTGGTGCTCCTGCTGACTGCCTCCCATTTTGCAAGAGTTACATTGTTTCCGCAGTAAAGATATGCAGGCATAACCCATAAAATGGCTTAGAGCAGTTTTAATAGCACTGTTGACTGCGGTAGGTATCCAGTTCTCAATTTCCTCCATTTGATTCTCTTGATCCAGGAAGGAAATCGGAGTCTCGCTTAAAAGAGGAAAGTCTTCTGTAAAAGCCAATGTCGGATTTTTGTCCAGAGTTGTAGAGGTTGATTTATCGCACATTGAGCGTGTCGTCACGGATGGAATCCCATTTGACAATTCAGATAAAAGAACAGACGTTTCCTCATCAAGTTCTTCATTTTTAAATTCAACTCTTTTTAGGTCCATGGTTGGAGTTGAGGCAGAAGAGGCTATATGCTTGGGCTCAGCTCTGACGCGGTCTGACAATGACGCGGGCTTCTGGGATTCCCCTCAAATGAAGCCGGTGATACAGTCTTCGTGAAACCGCTGTTTTCTTTGTTCGTCGCAGCACCGCGCTCCGTGTCCTTAAGGTCGGATTGTTGAATGAGGTCCTTCCAGCATGCTGTAGAGATTAACCGTTTTCCGACAGCCTTTTATACAGGTAAATGCCGCCCGGTGAGCACCGCCCAAACCGGTTTACCCGACTTGCGGACGTAGGTGAAGTCAGGGGCGTGATAAATACAGCGAATACAAAGCAGAGCAGGGGCGTGTCAAACGCTGATTGGTGGACTGTTTTTTATCAGTAACTTTAGTAGTTTGATAGATTTCTTATTTCCAGCTTAAAGCACCCAGGTTTAAAGTGATGTTTTTTAAAATCCTTATCTGTTTTTAAAGACTGTGTAATGGTGCATTTTTAAAATCAACAAAAGGATGAGCATCTGCTTCAACATAGCTGTGGGTGAATAAATTCTCTTTTTAGTGCTCTTACAAGTTTAATTTATCATGGTTGAATTGTTAGAATCAGATGTAATGGTGTCTCTAGAGTGTTGGAGCTAATGTGGTTTTAAATTAAAGTCAGGAAGCTAAAAAGCACCTTTTAACTGTTTAAAATAAAATGGAATGCTCAAGGAGTCATGTTGAGACAGAGCCCAGACCGTATAATATTAAAGGGACTTGTTCGGACATGTTCTGATGACACTGAGGAGTTAGATTCAAACCATTGGGGGCGCTATATATACTATAGGCTGTAATTTAATTTTTGAGCCACTAGGGGGAGGTATTTTCACATTTGGGTGTAATGTTACTTTGATCCACTAGAGGGGGCCAATTATACAATAGGCTGTTATATTAATTTTGAACCACTAGAGGGAGGTATTTATATATTTTGGTGTAATACTATTTATTGGGCCACTAGGGGGAGGTATTTTCATATATGCATGTAGTTTAATTTTTGAGCCACTAGGGGGAGGTATTTTTACATTTGCATGTAATGTTACTTTGATCCAATAGAGGGGGCCAATTATACAATAGGCTGTTATATTAATTTTGAACCACTAGAGGGAGGCATTTATAAGTTTTGGTGTAATAGTATATATTGGGCCACTAGGGGGAGGTATTTTCATTTTTTACATGTAGTTTAATTTTTGAGCCACTAGGGGGAGGTATTTTTACATTTGCATGTAATGTTACTTTGATCCACTAGAGGGGGCCAATTATACAATAGACTGTTATATTAATTTTGAACCACTAGAGGGAGGTATTTATAAGTTTTGGTGTAATAGTATTTATTGGGCCACTAGGGGGAGGTATTTTCATTTTTTTTTTTTGCATGTAGTTTAGTTGTAGAACCACTAGAGGGAGCCATTTAGTGCCATATTTTGACAGGTGGGCGTGACCATCAGGGGGCGTACCCTATTTTGGCAGGTGGGCGTGTCCTATTTTGACAGGTGGGCGTGGCCATCAGGGGTCGTACCCCATTTTGACAGGTGGGTGTGTCCTATCTTAACAAGTGGGCGTGGCCACCAGGGGGCGTATCCCGTTTTGACAGGTGGGCGGGGCCATCAGGGGGCGGGGCTTATTGTGACAGGTGGGCGTGACCATCAGGGGGCGGAGCTTATTGTGACAGGGCGGAGCTTGTCCCGGCAGCCAGATTGCCTGCAAAAGTGGGCGTAACCGGAAGGGGCGTAACCGGGAGGGACGTATCCGGAAGTGGACGTGACCGGAAGGGGTGTATCCGGAAGTGGGTGTATCCGGAAGTGGGCGTATCCGGAAGTGGGCGTGGTCAATGGGCGTGGCCGGAAGGGGTGTGGTCTCATTTGCATTTTGACAGCTAGTGGTCTATACTTTCTCTCGTCCAGTAGTACAAAATTGGGTTGGTACACAACCTGAGTCCTCCCATATAAAATGGCAAGTACAACAGAGACAGTTGTGACCTAGGATGTCTAGTTTTCCATAAAGAATCTTATAAACAGTTTTTTAAGTTGAGTGAACAAGTTACTTGGGGGGAGGGAGTAGGAGATTTTTGAAGAGGTACAATAACTTAGGCATTATGTTCCTTTTAAGGACCTTTATTTTCCGTATGAGAGTCATTGGTACTCCACCTATCCAGTATATTTGAAATGTCTTGCATTAATGGTTCATAATTATTGGCCACAATACCTTTAAGTCTTGGAACAACTTGAATACCATAAATGTGTGATGTAATATACAACTGTTTTATTTCTGGGGGTGGGGGGGGTTAGTTTTATCCATTCCAGGGTATCGAATAAATAGGGCCACTCCACCCGATTGGACGCTTTTCAGCATCTAACAACAATATAACCGTATCTGGCATCCCTTTTTCGGAATTAGGAATATTTTGTCACGGTGCCCTATTCCTGCCTCATTGTCTTCACCTGTCTGTCTCATCAGCCACACCTGATCCCACTCACCTCCTGCCTTTAAGACCCCTCACTTCCTTTCACTCCCGGCCGGGTCATTAGTAGTTACTCGATAGTCAGTAGTAGTTGGTAACCGTCTATCTCCATGGTGTGTTCTTCCTGCTGTCTTCCTTCAGCAAGTGCGTTTGGGTCCATTCTCCACACACCTCGTGACAGAATGATCCGGCCCTAAACATGGACCCAGCACTCGCCCAGGAGATCGCCGCCCTCCGCCAGGACCTCTGGGCCAACCTGGCCAGACTTGCTGCCTCTCCTCACCTTCCTGTGCGGGTTTCCGGAGCTGAGGAAATCCTTGGAGTGCTCCCTCACTTCCAGAGGGTGTTCTCTGCTCCGGATCTCGCCGCGCTGCGGAGCGAGGCGGAGAGGGTTCGCAGGGAGGCGTTGGATCGGATCGTCGGTCCGCCCTCTCCGTCTCCACCATCTGTCCGCCGGCGGAGGTCCCGCTGCCCTGCCGGGACTGTTTCCGGGAGCGGGGAGCGTAGCGCCGCACCTTCACCGTCCGCATTCGTCGGCACAAGGTTGGCGTTCTGTTCCCCGGGGACTGGTCCTCGACAGCATGAGCCTCTTCTGCTGACTCACCGCAGACAGCGATGCCGCCGAGGTGGGGCCGCTTCCGGGCCAGCTCCAGTCCGTGAGCCCGTTCCAGCTCCGGTCCGTGAGCCCGTTCCAGCTCCAGAGCCCGTTCCAGCTCCAAAGCCCGTTCCAGCTCCAGAGCCAGTCTCAGCCTCCAACATTCCTGCAGTCTTCCTGGCCATCACATTGGCTGCTCTCCAGCGATGGACATCTCCCCATGCGTCGCTGGAGCTCACGGGGAGGGTCAGGGAGGACCCGTCCCCGTCGCTGAAGCTCCCAGGGAGGGTCAGGGAGGACCCGTCCCCGTCGCTGAAGCTCCCAGGGAGGGTCAGGGAGGACCCGTCCCCATCACTGGAGCCTCCAGAACCCTCGTCTCAGCAGGCGTCCGAGCCTCCAGAACCTTCGTCTCAGCAAGCGTCCGAGCCTCCAGAACCTTCGTCTCAGCAGGCGTCCGAGCCTCCAGAACCTTTATCTCAGCAGGCGTCCGAGCCTCCAGAACCTTCGTCTCAGCAGGCGTCCGAGCCTCCAGAACCTTCGTCTCAGCAGGCATCCGAGCCTCCAGACTCTCTTTGTCTCGGCCGACCTTTACTGGCCAGGCATCTTTGGCGCTACCTGACCCTCAGAAGAGGACCTAAGGGCCGTCCGCCCGACCTCCAGATCCTCAGAGGACGCCACCGGGGCCATCCGCCTGACCTCCGTCCAGCCAGCCCACCGGGGCCGTCCGCCCGACCTCCGTCCAGCCAGAGGACGCCACCGGGGCCGTCCGCCCGACCTCCGTCCAGCCAGAGGACGCCATTTCTGACATCTCTGTAATTAATATTGCATTATCTGACCATTTCTGTATTTTCTTTGAAAGTACCATCTCTGCTAAATTATCCAGCCACAGTAAGACCACTATAAAAAAGCGTTTTCTAGGGGACAGTTCAGTAGAAACCTTTAAACGTATTTATCCTTCCACCACATCCCCCTCATCTCCCAACTCAAACTCAGTAAATAAGTTGGTGGATAATTTCCTTGCGAAAATCTCAGACATAATGGATTCCATTGCTCCAACTAAAGTGAAAGTAGTCTCAGGTAGAAAAAAGTCTCAGTGGACAAGTAATCCACTGGTACGTAGTGAAAAAAGAGAGTGTCGATGAGCCGAGAGAAAATGGTGGAAAACTCGACTCCAGGTTCACTGTGAGATCTACAAAGAGAGACTGAATAGATATCAGCTAACTATAAAAGATGCTAGGGAATCGTTCTTTTCTGAAATCATCAACAGAAACATTAATAATGCACGGACTCTATTTGCAACAGTGGAAAGACTAACTAATCCTTTAGTGACAGTAGCCCCTGAACTAAACTCTACCAGGGCCTGCAATGAATTTGCCAGCTTTTTCACTGAAAAGATTCTAACAATTAGACGGTCAATCTGTACCTCAATATCGAACCCACAACCAGTGCCATCCCCAATCAACAACAATCTAGAGAAAATGTCTGAATTCCACGAATTAAACCAGAACAGCCTTGAAAAAATCATTATCCAATTAAGCTCCTCCTCCTGCTGTCTTGATATCCTACCCACAGCTTTTCTAAAGAAGGTTCTTCCTGTTATTGTTTCTGATCTTGTTCAAATAGTGAACTCGTCACTGCTATCAGGTGTCTTCCCTCAAGCTTTAAAAACAGCAGTTATTAAACCACTGCTAAAGAAGAAAAATCTGGACAACACATTAATGCAGAACTATAGGCCAATCTCTAATCTCCCATTCATCAGTAAGATTATTGAAAAAGCTGTGTTTCAGCAGTTAAATGGCTTCATAACAATGACAAACCGTTTTGATGCTTTTCAGTCTGGTTTCCGCGCTCACCACAGCACCGAGACTGTCCTTTAATGACATCCGCATAAATACAGACTGTGGAAGAACCCCAGTGCTGGTTCTGTTGGACCTCAGTGCAGCATTTGACAATGTTGATCATGATATTTTATTGGAACGACTGGAGAGCTGGGTTGGACTCTCTGGTACAGTACTTGGCTGGTTCGAGTCTTACCTAAAGAACAGAGACTTCTATGTTTCAAGAGGAAACTTTTCATCAGAACGAACAGAAATCACATGTGGGGTGCCCCAGGGCTCCCTCCTGGGGCCCCTCTTATTTAATATCTACATGCTCCCACTAGGCAAGATTATAGCAACCAATAACATTAGCTACCATAACTACGCAGATGACACCCAGCTCTACATTGCAATGTCACCAGGTGACTCTGAACCCATTCAAACCCTAAATCAATGCATTGACCAAATAAATGGATGGATGTGCCATAACTTTCTCCAGCTGAATAGAAACAAAACTGAAGTGATTATTTTTGGACCCAAGGAGGAACGATCAAGAATCAGCACACAGCTTCAATTAATGCAGCTAGAAACTACTGATCAGGTTCGTAACCTAGGTGTAGTAATGGACTCAGACCTGAACCTCCAGGGTCACATAAAGGCAATAACAAGGTCAGCGTTCTATCACCTGAAGAACATCTCTAGGATTAAAGGGCTGATTTTGCAACACAACCTAGAAAAACTCATCCATGCGTTTATCTTTAGTCGGATTGATTACTGCAACAGCATATTCACAGGTCTGCCTAAAAAGTCAATCAGACAGCTGCAGCTGATCCAGAACGCTGCCGCTCGCGTCCTCACTAGAACCAGGAAAGTAGAGCACATCACCCCAGTTCTAAAGTCCTTACACTGGCTCCCTGTAGCTCAGAGAATAGACTTTAAAATACTTTTACTAGTTTATAAATCATTACATTGCTTAGCACCAAAATATGTTGAAGACCTGTTGTCATGGTACCAGCCACCAAGACCACTCAGGTCCTCCAACTCTAGCCTACTAAACATCCCTAGACTCAGAACTAAACATGGAGAAGCAGCTTTCACTTTTTATGCTCCCCTTATCTGGAACAGACTTCCTGACGAGTGTAGAGCTGCTGAAACTCTGAACTGCTTTAAATCGAGACTAAAAACCCATCTGTTTAGAATTGCCTTTGAGTAAATGCTTGATTTCATATGTATGAAATGTGTTCATGCTCTCTTGCTTTTTTTTTTTTTTCTCTTGCTTTATTGTGTATCATGTGTAATGTGTGTTTCTTTTATGTGTTTCTTTTAAATCACCAAATCATGTAAAGCACCTTGAATTACCCTGCTGTTGAAAGTGTGCTATACAAATAAAATTGCCTTGCCTTGCCTTGCCTTGCCACCGGGGCCGTCCGCCCGACCTCCGTCCAGCCAGAGGACGCCACCGGGGCCGTCCGCCCGACCTCCGTCCAGCCAGAGGACGCCACCGGGGCCGTCCGCCCGACCTCCGTCCAGCCAGAGGACGCCACCGGGGCCGTCCGCCCGACCTCCAGGTCCTCAGGGGCCGCCACCGGGGCCGTCCGCCCGACCTCCAGGTCCTCAGGGGCCGCCACCGGGGCCGTCCGCCAGACTTCCAGGGGCGTACCCAAAGAGACTCGGGCCCTCCTTCCGTAGGCCCCCTCCACCCACCCTGGCAAGGGTGCTTTTTTTTTTTCTTCTCTTCCCTTTCTTTTCCACTCTCTCCACGGCGTCTGGAATCCACCTTTAAAGGGGGGGTCCTGTCACGCTGCCCTATTCCTGCCTCATTGTCTTCACCTGTCTGTCTCATCAACCACACCTGATCCCACTCACCTCCTGCCTTTAAGACCCCTCACTTCCTTTCACTCCCGGCCGGATCATTAGTAGTTACTCGATAGTCAGTAGTAGTTGGTGACCGTCTATCTCCATGGTGTGTCCTTCCTGCTGTCTTCCTTCCCTGCCCGATGTCCAGTGTCTCCGTTCCTGCCATCTTCACCACCATCATCACCACCTCCTCACTGTAATAAACATCCTGCACCTTCCTTCAGCAAGTGCGTTTGGGTCCATTCTCCACACACCTCGTGACATATTTAGTAGTCTCCTGACATTATGGAAGCCCTGCCTAACTTGAACAAGGACATTCTGATCTTTATTAATGATGTTTGGAATTATTTTCTCTAGTCTTTTGGTCAATATTTTACTCAAACTTTTTAAGTCTACTTTAAAGAGACTTATCAGCCTAAGGTTTTCACACTTATTATTTAGCTTACCTGGCTTTGGTGATATAGAAAGCTATACAGATTTTCATAAAATTTCCTGAAAGTTTCAATTATCTCAAATGGGCCCACTATATTTTCATGATTGTTATTCAATACCAAAATTACACATTTCTCATTATGCAGTTTTTTGATATGCCATACCAGCACTTTACCTGGTTTTTCTCCTTGGTCATAGAAAGTCTGTTTTAATCGTAATAAACTTGACACTGCTTTTGTTGCTTAAATTTTATTATATTGTGTTCTTATTTGAAGTATTTATTAATGGGTGTTTGTAGAGCCTGATTGAAAATATTCTTCTTTTAAGTTCTTTATTTTTTGTTTCTAATGAATTTGTTTTCCTATATGTATCTTTGGCTTTAGAACTAATGCTGATTATCTGACCCCTGATAAAGGCTTTAAATGCTTCCCATCTAATTATATGAGGTTTCTTTTGTATTCGTTTCGAAGTAGTATTCGATTTTCTCATCTAGAAAAGTGACAAAGCCATTGTCTCCTAGCCATTTTATTTTAAATCTCCATTTGGGGTAATCACTGTTAAGTTTTGAATCAAGATAGAATAATGAGACTGGTGAATGGTCTGACAGGACTATA
The DNA here is from genome assembly GCA_963556495.2 of Valencia hispanica. Classification (NCBI taxonomy): domain Eukaryota; kingdom Metazoa; phylum Chordata; class Actinopteri; order Cyprinodontiformes; family Valenciidae; genus Valencia; species Valencia hispanica. The sequence goes on from OY747704.1 coordinate 46,149,047, forward strand.
GGATCATAGGTGACCTTTTCTATTTTCTATTTTAGTAGAACTTAGATCAGGAAAAAATCTATACAAGAGTATGACTGATGTGAGCCAGAGTAGCATGAGTATATTTTATCTCTGGGGTTGTTCTCCCTCCAAACATCAATTGATTTAATTAATTAATTAATTAATTGAAGGATTACCTCCCTACTCCTTGGGTGTGAAAAATCTATACCTGAACTTCTGTCTCTTTGCGGGTTGAGCGTGGAGTTGAAATCACCTGCTATGATGTCGTTGCCCAGCAGAGAAGCAACAGTAAGAAATAGGTTTTGGAAAAATACTGATTCATCTGTATTTGGACCGTAAATATTTCTCATGACATGAAGCTGACATTTTTAAACATAACATATAATAAAGAAATCAGAACCCAATGGACTATTTCAAAGTTATAAACATGCATTGGATAGTCCTACTGAGAGCAAAAAAACGCTGCGGTGACAAGCATTTTACTTGTACTGTATTGCCGCGCACTGAACGAGCATAAAGCCAGAAGTGACGTTAGCGAGAGAACGCATGCTACGTTTGTTGACAAATTTGACAGCAGCTTTTCAACTTTGACTGGGACAGTTATTTTCTGTTTTTGACAAAAGCCACAGCCTGTTATGAAAGAAAATTTTGAATTAAAATACACATCGGGGTTCTAAATATAATTTACAAGATTTTGGCTTTAAATTTTTTTGACTTAACCTGTTACTGCCATTCTAACCACCACTTCTTTTTGGCTTGTGCACAAAAGTGTAGACCACCCAAATACTTTTGCTCACTAAAATAAAATTTTTACATCCAACATGCTAGTGAAGCATCTCATTTTAGAGCTCTGGACTGCAACTGCTGCACAACATAGACAAAATTGTTTTGAATATCTCTAAAAATAGTAGCTTTTTCATTCTCAGAAATAAACAATGGTGCGAAAAGTAATTTATATCCTACGTTTTTTTTAGCTATTCACTGAATAAAATCTGACTTCCAATATCCCACACTACATTACTTTATGAAAAATACACTTAGATACAATTGTCCAGTTATCGTTTTCTGTTGATTATTAATTTGGGACGCTTTCAGACGTCAGAAACAGACAAAGGTAAAAAAAAAAAAAATCCCTACACGTTAATATAATGCTCATACTATTTTGTTAATTATTTGAAAAGAAAAGGAGCTACAATTAAATGGTATTTCTAATCATTACCAATCTGTGTTTCCCTGACGTCTCTCTGCTGTCACTTCTTCCGCTGTTATGTAAGCTTCATCGTTCTCTGACCCGCTTTCTTCTGCCATCTCAGTCGTTCGGCTCGTACTTGTACAGTTCGATGCCGCCACCACCTCTAGAAGCACCAGAACCGGCATTTTCCACCTCAAAAACCATCTCAAGGCTAGAACTGGAGGAAGAATCTTCAGAGCCTTCAAATATGAGCACCTCCATCATGCCTGACAGCTGAGTTTTCAGACAATTCAACCTGAGCGGTTCTGTCGCTGACGTCACATAATGGATATGTAGTTTGGAAGCCGCGGTTAAGCTAATATTTTTGAAAATCAAATTATCGCATACAATCAAGTCTGTTCAGCTCATAAATTTAGACAATCACATACTTTGACAAGATGCATTTTGTCATAATACATTTACATGAAGTCAGTTTCGTGTCAGGAGCTCTTTAATGGTTTTATGAATCTGTAATGGGATGGATCTCATGGACCAAAATCATGCTCCCCCCCCTTGCCTGGGATGTAAAGGGGGCCGATAATTCAAATTCAAATTCAAATTCAAAATTACTTTATTAATCCCAAAGGGAAATTAAATGTTGTTGTAACTCATTATGCAAGTTTCTTCAAAGATTTGTTGTAGATGCTGATGGCTGTGGGTAGGGATGATCTCCTGTAGCAGTCTGCAGATCTGAAGAAGCCTCTGACTGAAGACGCTCTGTAGTTGTATGACAGTCTGATGTAGAGGATGCTCTGGATCTATGGCGTCTTCTTTTCAACTCATCAGGGTTTTGTGGCTGTAGTTGAGGTATTATTTGAGCTTTTGTGATGTTAATCAGCTGCTGCCAGTTGTAAACCACCTTGTTGCCATGGTTATGCATCATAACAAATGTCCAAAAATAAAAAGTATCAGCAAAAATCCTTCCAGATGCACAGCATTCAAAACCAGAGAGAACAGTTGTCCACAAAACAATGTTTCTACCAGAAATGGAAGAATTAAAGTTTTAAAAAAGAAAAAAATATGAACCAAAGTAACAGAGCTACTCCAACATGCTGCCACCTTGAGCGGCGCAATTCCGGAATAAGATTCTACCATAAGATTCTACCCTTCCACCACCTCCTCTCTTTGGGATCATCCTCATACTTTAAGTGAGTTTTTTGAAGGAAAACTATATTAGATTGCAATATCTTCATTCTATTCATAACTTGCTTCACCTCTTTTGTTTTTTGTAGTCTCCCACAGTTCCAGGATGTATTTCTAACCTTTAACCCAATAGATATATTTGTGAATAGTGATGATTTCCCCCAACATACTGAATAATTTCAACCAAACAAAGGGAATGTAGAGTGAAAAAAACAAAAATTGTTCCCAAACAGAGAACCTTGTTCCTGAAACACTCCCCATCCGGTCCACCCCTTCTCCAACTATTGGACTTCCAGAAAGCAAAAAATTGATCCTCACCTTGTGGAGATCAGTTGTGCTGAAACGACAAAAAACAACCTCATCATTGCTTCTCTGCCACTATTATTCAAACTATTTTTGATTTCAATTTTCAAACAACCCTAACCACAATTACCTTGTTGTTGAAAGCATGCTATACAAATAAAATTGCCTTGCCTTGCCTCAACCAGTGATTCTCCACAACAATTTTAAAGGATATTCTTTCTTTTGTGGCAACTACCTCATTCTGGTTGATTGTCCATCTGGATCTTCTTGAAGTTTTCAGCTTCGTCAGCTCCATTGAAGATATTTGAACGTTCTTTGCAGGTCAGTATAAGCCGAGCTGGAGGGATCATTCTATACCGGAGCCCAAGCGCGCACAGCTGCTGCCGTGCCCCTTCAAACGCTTTAAGTTGTTCTCCACATCTCCGTTGTCATGTCTTGGTAGAAACGCACCTGCTGATTCGTGTAGAGGATCTGTCGTTTTGTCTTTGCTGCTCTCACCACTGATTCTTTATCCCTATAATTCAAAATTCTCTTTATTATAAGGGTTCTAGGAGCTGAGTTGGATGCACCATCTCTTCTTGGTCCCAGTCTGTGAGCTCTCTCCATTGTGATGTCCCCCCCCCCTAAGTGGTGCCAGCGCCTTCGGGCTCCAGCTCTCAAGGAAACCACAGACATCACTGCCCTCTGCACCCTCAGGGAGACTCATTAGCCTTACATTGGAGTGACGTGACTCCAAGTCCAGTAGTTTTCCCTCCGTTTTATTTTTGCCCTCTTGGTTCCTTATATTAGCTTGCAGCGCAGTTACATTATAGTCTGCAGTGGAGATTCTCACCTCTGTCTGCATGACTCGTTCCGAACAGGCCTTAATGTCCTGTCTCATATTTTCAATTGCTGTGAGAATTCCGTCAAATCTGGTAGAGAGCTCTCTTTCTTCATACGATTAATTGCAGATATTATTCTCAGTAGGGCGACCTCTGAGTCATCTGTTGCCGTTGTCTGTTTCTCTATGTTAACGTTAGCTGGCGGGGCTAGCTTTCATGGGCTTGTTGTTAGTTGTAGGTTTAGCCTTAGTTACTGTTGCAAAGTTCATCAGGTTAGATTGTTGTGTCTGACCACCGCTCGCCTTCTTCTGTGGGATTGGTACAGTACTTAGCACTGGCTTTATCTGATCCAAGTGAGGTGTGCAGAGCTTTAGATTTTGTTTTAGGCTCTTTTGTGACCACTGGAATAAGTTATCAATGAGCTAATTGCCTAGTTTTGGATGACCACTTTTTAAGACATACATGTTAGTGACCTTGCTAAAGACAAGTTCTGTTGGTAATCTTTTTTCACAATGCCAATCTTTTTTTACAATGCCAATCTTTTATTCAATGCCATCATTTTTTTCAGCTTCATTCAGGTGATACTGTTTTGACGCTTGTGTGTGCACGCGCATGAGGGGTGGGGCTTCAGCCCCCCATATGTTTGCATGAACAAGGCAGGAGGGAAACTCCGACTGTCCAAGGCGAGACGCGAGAGACAGCAGGACATTTACATTGCTAATAATGTGGTTTGTGGAAGAAAAAAAGACAAACAGTTTCTTCTCAGTTTCTTCTACTGACCAGTAGATTAGAAGTCTTGTGATAAAGTTTTATGCTTGTGTAGCCTGTCAAGTTGGAGGCTCTCCTCATTACAGACAGTGTGGTATGAAGGGATGTAAATACACACTATATATAGCATATTAAATAACTGTATTTATTTCAGATCCACAATATATATTTACAATACATGTCTATAACGTTAACAAATCAATTAAGACTGGTGTAAGCAAAGCTAACAACACTGACAACTCGTTTTTTATTAGATTGCAAAACGTAATTGTAACACACTCTAAACCAGAAGGTGGCGGTAATGCGCACCAACTACCATGGCAAACTGAGAAGAAACCGTTTATATCTTATTTTTTTATTATTATTATTCCACAAACCACATCATGCTTTCTGTACACCTAGAGACTTTGAAACGATTTAGAAAAGATTCTTAAAGATTATCAGCTCACATCTAAAGACTTGGGTTAACAGTTTTTTAGTCTCAGACTAAAGATTTTATAAACACTGAATCTGGTTGGGACACTATTTAAGACTACACCTAGGCTATTTTAGCTTCCCGCAAAATTCCTCCCATTATGCTCAGTATTATACAGTTTCTTTATGTGCGAATGTTGTAGCATTCTTCGTCAAGATTAATGTTTTGTCAAATAAAGACTTGCATTCAAAGTGGGTACTGTATCAACAAGTAACTGGTTAACTCATATCTTTTTAATGCAAGGTGTTTAGATGCTGTACCACTTGCTCCATGAAGATGCACAGATAGCGCTGGTTTGTGCCTGTATTCCAGGGGGCAAGTTGGCATACACTTTGTAATTTATGGCCCATTTCTCAGCCATGGAACACAAATATTGTATTTGTTGTGTATAGACCCAGCCAGGCTCCATAGGTGGCTACAAAACTGTTATTTATAAATATGACACCTATGTTTATAGCCTACTTTCCCGCAGGAACCAAAAAAATTTGGTATGTGGCAAGGTGCAAGACAATATCATAAACAGGACTCGAACCCACCATCACCGGAGATGTAATCTTGCTTATTAACCATTGTGCCATAGCAGTAAAGTAGAACTCCAAACAGCCAGGGTACATTTTAACCGGACAGGATCCCCACATGGTCACATAGTTGAATAAACGGAGGGAACAGATTACGACTCCATGCGCATGGTTTAATAAACCGAGGGTACAGATTCTTACCCCTCAAAAATAATTTCTGCACCTGACCCCTGCCGGGATCTGTAGCTTTGTTGGTTGTTGGTTGATTTACGTTACAACAACTACACTGGGACTTGCGATAATATCAAACATGTTTGATTCAAAAGACTACAGAAAGACTGTCATAAATCGGGTCCCCAACTGCAGATTATCACCTTCCACAAACCACATTAGTAGCAAAGAAAATGTTGATCCCACTGTCTCGCCTCGGACAGTCGGAGTTTCCCTCCTGCCTCGTTCAAGCAAACATATGGGGGGCTGAAGCCCCGCCCCTCATGCGCGTGCACACACAAGCGTCAAAACAGTATCACCTGAATGAAGCTGAAAAAAATGATGGCATTGAAAAACGATTGGTATTGAAAAAAAGATTGGCATTGTAAAAAAGGATTAGCACTGTAAAAAAAAATTACGTTTGAAAACTTGATTGTAAGTGAGTTATTTGTTTCAATGCATATACATGAGTTTCGTAGAAAAAAAAATCACTTTCAATTTTTTTTTTACTTTCAATACAAAAAAATTCACTAGATTTATTTCAGATTCAAAATTAATATTTTCAGTTACAATAATATTTTTCAATGCCAATATTTATTTTCAGTGCCAGTATTTATTTTCAGTTTCTTTTCAAGGTGATACTGTTCTGATCCCTATAATGTTCCACCTGAAGACTAATTAGTGTGAATGCTGTAGGCGTTCACACTCTTGAGATCCTGTTTCTCTTTATTCTTCTTCTTCCGTCTTATAGTTGCTTCAGAATGTTTTTTGAACTTCAACTAATTCTGCATACTTTGTGCTATTTTAACCATTCTACTTTTAAACTATTCTGCTCATTCTGCTTTTTCCGGGTATATCTTTTGGTATTCATAACCTTTATACTTTTTACAATATTCAACTTTTTATTTTAGCTAATTGTGACAGTTTTTCTTTGTGTTAGGGTTGGCACACCCCTTTTCTTTTTTCTGCTGTTTCTGTTTATTACACTTCAGCAAGTCTTTTACAGTTGACTTCAAATACTTCAGCACTTTTCTGCAAGTAAATTCAGCTTACAGCATTCACACTGCATTTTCGCAGGAAATGCAACTTTTTCTAGTATTCACTTGTTGTACTTCCCTGAGAAAGTTCATTCAGTTGTGCTTAAAAACACTTTTGGAATGTTGATTCTGACACTGAAACAAATCTTCTGTGAAAGGCAAAAAAGATTAATAAATATTTTGAAACAACCTGACGTCTTAGGGTGTCTGAGAGAACTTGCCATTAGATCTGAGCTTTTTTTGGCCATTTGATGGAAGGATTAAGGGCACTGCTATCTCACAGAAGTGGCAGAATGAGCCTGACGATGGCTATGACTCAAGAGAACAACACCGAAGGGAACTGAACGATTGACCATCTGTACACAAGCTGTGGTCTGAGCCGCCTCAGCTGCGTCATGAAGGAGACTATGATGTGAAGACACCCGTAAAAAGCAAATTCAGGAACAGCACTGACAACCTCTCTAGAATTGTTAGGTTTTTTTATTATTATTTTTTACTTTTTTACATTGAATGTATTTGATATGGACTCATAGCTAGAAACTTAGCGAATTTGATAATACAGTTGTATTGAATTGTCTTTTTCGGAGCATTTTATGATAAATTCTCAAAATGTTAAATATTAAAATTTTTAAATATTAAAAACTAACAATGTTTCACCTTATTTTTCATCTTATTTCATTTAACACAAAATCTGGTTTCAGGAAGAGCAATGTGGCTTTTATGTTCAGTATGGATTATTATACATTACCCCTGGGGCCTTATTTCTTAAACGTTGCGTGTAATCCTTACAAAAACTGTACTTAAACGAAAAAATTTACTTATTTAAGGAAATGTCCTGATTTCTAAAACCCTGAGTATGAACAGCTGTTCAGACAGACAGGACACAATTCCCACTTTATAAATCCCACTCTAGAAATGTGCTGGGGTGATCTTGGATTATATCCCGCCTTCTACACACCCACATTTTTGCCATAAATGGTCAATGCAAAGTACCTCATAAATATTCTGCAAAAATATAAGCTGGCTGATCTGAGGCATTTCACTGGTAACCGGGGCAACCGAGAGGGGGAGAAAACGCAATCCCACTGAAACTGAAATCAAGGCGCTTGTGGCTGAGTTAAAGGCACGGAAAAACGTTTGCAATGAATCAATCAATGTTTATCTGTAGAGAGCTTTACACAGCCAAAAAGGCACACAAAGTGCATCACAGTAAAAGAATAAAATATAGTTAGCAATAAGAAAATGTGTAAAAAAAGAGAGTAAAGATATTAAAATTAAGAATAAAATCAGCAGCTCAACCGATAACACAAATGAGAACTATAAACATAAACTTTGAATTATATGATTACTTCTTGGAAAGCAAATTAAAACATGCCATCTTCCTCTTTGCCTCTATCTTCTTTTTTATGTCCACCACACCATTGCAACAACACTGCTCCACTCGCAGCTCTTCGTTTATTTGAGATGCCGCAACGGTGAACCCCAAATAATACTTCTGCGCAGATAATACTTTTTAAAAGTAGACTTAAAACACACCTTTTCTGTCAAGCTAGGAGTGCTGAAACTTATGACGTTTCGTTGTAGTTTAATTTAGTTTTCATTAGTTTTAATTTACTTTTATTCTTGTTGCTACAAGAAGTAATCATATATCAGAGTATGTCTGCCAGAGGTAGGGAACCCATGAGTAGTCCAAAGCTGCAGGGGCAATAGGATGCACGGTTCCGGCGGGTCGGTCGATCTAAAAATGGGCCCAGTTCAGCAAATAGATCTAATAGGAGTGCTTTAGGGAATCTAAATCTGCTGATCAGCCAGTCATCATCATGGCATGGCAAGGCAACGCAATTTTATTTGTATAGCACACTTTCAACAACAAGGTAATTCAAGGTTCTTTACGTGATTAAGTGGTAAAAAATAAATAAAAAACACAGACAAAGCATTTAAAGTAAAAACAGCAATAAAGCAAGAAGCACACACAGATTCATCAAAGCATTACAAAGTATATAATGTAAAAACAGCAGTAAAACAAGAAGAATACACAAAACATGATACAACAAAGCATTACTCAAAGGCAGCTCTAAACAGATACATTTTTAGTTGTGATTTTAAAGAACTCAGTGTTTCAGCAGCTTTGCAGTTTTCTGGAAGTTTGTTCCAGATTAGGATTAGGAGCATAACAACTGAAAGCTGAAACCATGTTTGGTTCTGATTCAAGTAATGCTGAGTAGACTGGAATTAGAGGACCTGAGTGGTCTGGGGGGTTGGTATAGTAACAGCAGGTCTTCAACATATTTTGGTGCTAAGCCATTCAATGATTTATAAACTAGTAAAAGTATTTTGAAGTTTATTCTCTGAGCTACAGGGAGCCAGTGTAATGACTTTAGAACTGGGGTGATGTGCTCTACTTTCCTGGTTTTAGTGAGGAACACGTGCAGCAGCGTTCTGGATCAGCTGCAGCTGTCTAATTGACTTTTTAGGCAGACCCGTGAAGATGCTGTTGCAGTAATCAATCTGACTAAAGATAAATGCATGGATGAGTTTTTCGAGGTACTGTTGCAACATTAGTCCTTTAATTCTAGAAATAGGTCAGGAAATCTTTGTGGTCTCTAAAACCTCTCCCCATGCATATGTTGCCATTGCCTGTTCTTCAAGGAGGCCACTGCATCCTTTGTGAAGCATTATGCATGAGTGTCACTGCAATACTTATATTTCTACTTAGTAATCACACCTATTGCTACACATCTTATCGCTTACCCACTTTCTGCAGAGTCAATAGCTACAGAGCTCCAAACCTTATGTGACCTTCATATTAGCTCAAAAACATAAATAGTTTTTTATGAAATGGATTTTCATGGCCGTGCAGCTAAATCTAAGCTGATATCACCAACTGCAATGCAAGTGTCGAATCCAATTGTAATAACTACGCCACTACTGGACTCTTGAGCAATGGAAACTTGTTTTTTAGAGTGAAACATCAGACACACACTCTGTCTGGCAATCCATATGATGAGTCTAGATTTGATAATTGCCTGGAGAACAGTACTTTTCTGATTGCACTGTGTCATGTGTACATTTTGGGCAGAGTGAATTACGGTATGTTTTTTCATGAGCTGGGCTATCCCCTTGAATTCCAGTGAAAGAAACTCTTATTAGTTCAGTATAGGCTACCAAAACATTTTGGACAACTTCGTTCTCTCAACTTTTTGGCAATTTTGGGAAGGTCCCTTTCTGTTCCGACATGACAGCATACTATTGCACAAAGCAAGGTCAAAAAGACATGGATAAGTGAGTTTGATGTGGATTTGACTGGTCTGCACAGAGTCTTGACCGTAACATGACAGAACACCTTTTGGATTAATGAGAGTGAGACTGTGAGCCAGGGCTTCTTGTCCAACATCAGTGTTTGAAAGAATTATCAAAAATACCCATAAATAAATTGAGAAACCTTGTTCGAAACCTTTCCTCATATGATTGTGATGGCAACAAGTGAATACTTCTGGCAAGATAGTATATCACTTCTGGCACTGGAAGGGTATGGATCCCCCAGAACGAGCTGGAGAGTGTTGCAAGGGAAACATAAATTATGGGTTTTCTCCTAGAGCTGTTATTCCCATTTCAGGTAGGCATAAGACGATGGATGGATGAAGACCTAAATATGTTAATATAATCATCATTCAAATGATATAATTCAGGTAAAAATCTAATACAATTTAAGCATATTAAAAATATTTACAATGAAGAAAGTATGATGCATTCTGAAGTATTACAGGAATTTCAGTATCCCTTGCAATTGTTACTAATCTGTTATTGAAAAAACATTACAAAAGACTTTAAAAATATTTCTCTTTTATTACTTCTGCCTACAGAAGGCATGCTGATTTAAAGATGCCTGTATGGTGGTATGGAGACTTATCTTGAGCTGTAAGCTATATCCCATCTTTCAGTTGTTTGCACTAAAAATATGTGCCACATCAATTTAAGGCAATAGAAAGGATGTGAGCATAGATATAACCAGAATCCTGTGGTAAAACAAAGCTTCAATGTAAGGAACAAGGAGTGATAAAAAATAGCACATGTTACGTGTGACTTTTATGAGAAGCAGATTAACAAAGGGGGGAAACAGAAGGAATTGTAGATGAGAAGAAAGAAAGCATGAGCTGAATACTCAGAAAGTGAAGTTTAGATAGATGGATGACCCTGCATATAATTCATTCAAAGTCCTCTCCTAAAATCCAGCACCTGCATCCAACTATCTTTTCTCAATCTGTCTGTGGTCAGAGAGCATACTACCCTTCAAGGCAAGGCAATTTTATTTGTATAGCACACTTTCAACAGCAGGGCAATTCAAGGTGCTTTACATGATTTGGTGATTTAAAAAACAAAAAAACAATGGAAATTAAAAATAAAAGAAACACACATTACACATGATACACAATAAAGCAAGAGAAAGATAAAAAAAGCAAGAGAGCATGAACACATTTCATACATATAACATCAAGCATTTACTCGAAGGCAATTCTAAACAGATGGGTTTTTAGTCTCGATTTAAAGCAGTTCAGAGTTTCAGCAGCTCTACACTCGTCAGGAAGTCTGTTCCAGATAAGGGGAGCAAATAAACTGAAAGCTGCTTCTCCATGTTTAGTTCTGAGTCTAGGGATGTTTAGTAGGCTAGAGTTGGAGGACCTGAGTGGTCTTGGTGGTTGGTACCATGACAACAGGTCTTCAACATATTTTAGTGCTAAGCCATGTAATGATTTATAAACTAGTAGGAGTATTTTGAAGTCTAATCTCTGAGCTACAGGGAGCCAGTGTAAGGACTTTAGAACTGGGGTGATGTGCTCTACTTTCCTGGTTCTAGTGAGGACGCGAGCAGCAGCGTTCTGGATCAACTGCAGCTGTCTGATTAACTTTTTAGGCAGACCTGTGAAGATGCTGTTGCAGTAATCAATCCGACTAAAGATAAACGCATGGATGAGTTTTTCTAGGTCGTGTTGCAACATCAGTCGTTTAATCGTTAAGATGTTCTTCAGGTGATAGAACGCTGACCTTGTTATTGCCTTTATGTGACCCTGGAGGTTCAGGTCTGAGTCCATTACTACACCTAGGTTTCGAGCGGATCAGTAGTTTCTAGCTGTATTAATTGAAGCTGTGTGCTGACTCTTGATCGTTCCTCCTTGGGTCCAAAAATAATCACTTTAGTTTTGTTTCTATTCAGCTGGAGAAAGTTATGGCACATCCATCCATTTATTTGGTCAATGCATTGATTTAGGGTTTGAATGGGTTCAGAGTCACCTGGTGACATTGTAATGTAGAGCTGGGTGTCATCTGCGTAGTTATGGTAGCTAATGTTATTGGTTGCTATAATCTTGCCTAGTGGGAGCATGTAGATATTAAATTAGAGGGGCCCCAGGAGGGAGCCCTGGGGCACCCCACATGTGATTTCTGTTCGTTCTGATGAAATGTTTCCTATTGAAACATAGAAGTCCCTGTTCTTTAGGTAAGATTCGAACCAGCCAAGTAGTGTACCAGAGAGTCCGAGCCAGCTCTCCAGTCGTTCCAATAAAATATCATGATCAACAGTGTCAAATGCTGCACTGAGGTCCAACAGAACCAGCACTGTGGTTCTACCACAGTCTGTATTTATGCGGATGTCATTGAATACTTTGACGAGGGCAGTCTCGGTGCTGTGGTGAGCACGGAAACCAGACTGAAAAACATCAAAACGGTTTGTCATTGTTATGAAGCTATTCAACTGCTGAAACACAGCTTTTTCAATAATCTTCAGCATAGTCTCTATATTTAATATTTTCCAGCTACTGTATTTGTCTTGACATTGTGGCTCGGGTTCTGCCATTATTCCGAAAACTCTCCCCTGAATCGCTGCTCCCTAATAGTTTATAGCCTTTATAAGTCCAAACAAGGATATTGTGAATTAAAAGGTGCCAACCACAGACAGTCAAGGTTACAACAGTTTATGTTACAGGAGTGGCTCTCTGTCATGCGCAACAATCCAGCGGCCATTGGCTGTACCCCCAATCACAATGATGAGGAACACTGTAATGATAGCTTCTGCAGTTGTGCCAAGACAGTTTCCACTGTGCGCATTAATGCATATTATCGTGAATGTGTTGTTTGAACTATTAATATGGGCAGTTATAGGCATTTTTAGAGGGGATTTGTGTACGGCTGTGGTTCCTAACCCCCGCAAATAACGGGACCACTGTACCTAGTAAAATTCTAGGATTTGCATAGCTCCTCAGTAAACCACTCTATATGTAAACATTATTAGCAAAAGCAAGACCAGGGTAAAAGCAAGAAGAGTTTTGTTGAAGGCTTGCCTTGTGTCGAGTCAGATATTTGAAACCAATCGAAGAGCTGTGCACTCTTTAGGTGATGTCAGAACATTTTAGTAGTTTTTTTTTAACCATTTAAAACTGTGTTGTTGCAACGTATAGAGGCCTACCTCCAGAAACTCACGCTAGGACATAATCTGTCCATAATCACTATCCAGAATAAGGGGAAGACACAAAACAGCATTATCAAAACTGGTATGTGAGATGAATCTAGACACCCAAAATATGTCTTTAACAAAGAGAGGGACTGCAAAAGAACTAGCCACATATATATTTTTCTGAATATTAAAAACCTTGTGAAGAACTCATGACTGTTTTTTAGAATCTGAGTTTTCTGTTGTTTCTTCTCGGATCAAAAGGTTTTCTAGTTGGCTCTCTCTCTCCATCTACTCCCTCTACTTCTGGATTTGTCTTTTGTTTTTTATGTCATGACCTCTCTTTTGCTGCTTGCCAGTTGTCCCTTTCCTGTTTCGTTTGTAATTTTCCCTACAACTGTAACAATCTAGGGCAGAATGCTTTGGCCATGCTTTTTTATGCTTTTCTCTATTGTTATTCAACAGCGTGTGCAGATGTGGCATACTAGTGTCTATGCATCACCCTAAAGTGTGTTTCGCTCATCTCGGGGTGTTTGTGAATACCTGCAGTGATGCATAACTAATTTAAAAGCTGGTAGTACAGCTCTCCTTTAACACAGAGGCTAAGAGGGCAAAAAACAATCCTGATCAAGCACACACACCCACACACACACACACACAATTTTACACACTACCATGAAGTTGCTCTTGCTCAGTGGTAAAATGTCTGTCTTACAGTAAGAAGTCTGCTATTTTGATCCTTCTGTCCATGCATATGTCAAAGTGTCCAAGAGCCTCAGAACAAATATTAGGGTTATTTATTTAAGCATGATATTCTGTTAGTGAAATTTAGAACCTAGATTAGTTTAAACAGTCCTATATGATTGAAATGTTCACTATTTACACAAACCACCCTCATGTTTTAAGTCTTTCTTTGTATTTACACTAAATGTCCAACGAGAAACCTTTTGCTTGTATACGTCTTCCTCTTCTGTATGTGTAAGATTACTAGTAAAACTGTATTATGATGTTGGTATATATATTCTTTCCTTATGAAACACTTCTGCAAAATTAGATGACGTGAAGTGTCACAGGACTCAGTGTCTCAGTCACAGTTTTAACATAGCTCCATCGGCCCCGGGGTGGGCATGCCAGGGCCTCCCTCCAATGGTGGATCTTGGTAAACGGTTGTGCCTATTGGAGTCAATGGGGGAGCTGGCCCTCTGGGAAGACATTTTGTCCCCCAGTCCTTCCCTCCCAATCCCCAGTCACCGCTGTCCTCCCGCTCCATCACTTTCCAGTGTAAGGCCTTGGGGTGTAGGCACGTCACATGGGGTGCGAGGAGGGCTTTCCATCTCCGCTACCCCGTGGCAGCCAGGGTCCCAATTTTAATTTACAACTTAGACACTCTCACTTATAACATTCTCATGAGAAACAAATGTAGAGACTTTGGGATGGGCACACTTTTCAGCATCCAGAGGAGAAGCTGTTCAATCAGCTGTGTTCCCCACATCCCACCCCTCTGTTTAAAATGTACATTATAACAACACATATCGACACCATAGTGGAGCGGGAGGAGGGAGGCTAGGGGTCTTTCCACACCCCTGTTCGCTATTGGCCATCATGGATTGGGGTCTGGGAGGAGGAACAGATAATCTGGTCGTGGCCTGGGCTGGTGGGCTGCTTCATTACTGTGGGGGCCTTGTCCGTCTGCTTGTCTCCTTCCTAGAGGGTAGGGGGACCACCTCCTGGGCCCGGGGGATGGTTGCTCTGCTTGGGTATTGGTACCTGGACCTGGGAGTATAAAGTGCATATGGGGAGTTTGAGTGAGCGTACAGTGTCCTTTTTTGTGTTTCTTGGTGAGCAGGTGAGTGTAAGACAGAGGAAACAAATGACTGTCTGTGTGTTCCCGTGTATCCGTCAGGTTGGGTCTTGGGCTTCCCTCTCGCCTGGCGCATCTGGGGCCCCCCACTAAATGAGGGGCCTATTTCTCCTCCACCACTCCCTGCCATTGACTGATGCCTCTGCCCGCCGGTGCGTTAGTGGCTCTTGGTGTCCAGGGCTGGGGTGCCTTGGGGACATGCCGGATCATCCCTGGTGTCGGCCTGGGTGGACTGGGGTATTGGTCGACCGATGTGCTGTGCCGATGTTCTACTTTTGACGCCATTGGCAGGGGCGTCTCTCTGGGAGGGGCCAGTTTGGGCACTGTTTGGTGGTAGTCGTCAGGTGGCTCGGCGGGGGTTGGGTCGGGCTAGGTGTGACCCCCCGACATGGGGGGGGCGGGGGGCACTGGGATCTTGACTCTGGAGATTGACCCAGGGTGGCGGTGGCGCATGTGGCCATCGGCTGGCCATGGGCCCTGCAGCCTGGCGGCACCGGGAAGCCCCCGTCAGCTGGTCCCTGCTAGGTGGTGGGGCGCCCTCGGGCCTCCGGGTCAGCAGCTGAATCTGCCCTGGCTTAGCCGGTTGCCGGCAGAGCCCGTGGGCTCATCACTGCAGCCTCCCTGGGCCCCTGCATTGTAGCTGCTGGATGTTCCCCCGGGTCTCTCCTCTGCTCCTCCCTTGGGGGTTGTGGTCAGCCCGTTGGTCCGCTTGGGGCTCCTGTGCTCTGGGGGTCCTTTGGATGTCAATGGGGATTCCGGCATTTACAGATGCATTCTTGGGCTAAGGTTACCATTACTACATCTTGAGCAACATGAGATTTTCAGTGACGCTGTTAATTTATTTATATATCCATTTGTGGGTTGTGTAGTTCTCTGTTTGCATTGTTTGATTTATTTTGTCACTGTTGTTTTTTCCCCTCTCAATGCCATACTGCAGGTGTGGAGGCAGACTGGGATGTTTTCTTGTGTTTTCTTTGTTCCCCTTCCTCTCTTGTATCTTCAATTTACCCTCCCCCTCTTAACTTTTTTTCCTACCTCTTTCTCTTGTTTTTTTCATCTTCTTTCTTACTTCCCCTTTATTTTCCGTCTCTGTGTACATAATATCAGAAAATAAACATGGCTCCAGATGAGCCATTTAAAGTGTTTATAAATAAGCTATATCCCATCTTTCAGTTCTTTGCACTAAAAATATGTGCCACGTCAATATAAGGCAATGTTTATAAAGTAGTATAATAATAATAATTACTATTATTATCTTAAATGTTTTTAGATTTCTTGTATGGACGTGTGAGAGTCTGGTATTTTACTAGGGCTGGAAAAATAATACAATTTATATTTAAAATTTAATTTGTGCTCCAAATTATCAGAAAAGCAATGTAATTAATCATATAATGACTAAAATATGATTTTGTCAAATTCTACCCTGCAAGCACATTGTTTTGTTCCTGAAGTAAAATAAGTTCAAAATGTTTACAAACCCACTTTGAATAAATGAAATGATAATATTAAAACAAAATATTTGTGATTGTGATTTTATTGCATAATTTAACAGCGATATTTTTTTTAGCCCAAATTATTTTCTTGAATTGGTTAACTCCTGCTGATTTGTCTGAAATGAAATACGACCATGTCATAAAATCAGATCTCTAAGGATGACACAACATTAGGCATGTTTTTACTGACATTTATCTCAACTTAACCTGGAGATTATTATATTTTGGATCATGATGTAAAGTTATTTCTTATAATCATGCACTGTAGCAACAACCTTTAGGAACTTTGATGTTTGTGTCTGAAATTTGTATGTTCCCACACTGCTCTGATCAGCCGGATCTAAGAGTCTATTTTGACATTTGTCACAGCAGATTTCTAAGGGAACTGTGACATGTAACATCAGAATGCTGCACCAATTTGAAGTATGTATATCCAATTAGAAGAAAAGAATACACACCAAATTATAGAGAGATGTTTAATAATATATGTCTAACAGAAAAGAGTAGAATACTGCTAGGAATGTTTCATATTCTGTATTAAATGGCAGAAACTTCACTCAACAACTGATGCATTAGGCTAACCATTGATGAAGAAGTTGATTCTGCAAATGAATGTTAAGTTAAAACTTATTTTTAAAGCAAATTATACGATGAACATTAACTGCCTCATAATGCTGACTCAACTGATAAAACTGAACTTGCCTCAAATCATGTTAATTGAGTCTCAGTTGAAAATGATCTAAATTAGACACTTCATTTGGGTTTATTCTGGAGCCAGAAAGAGGGGACTGATGTGAAGACAAGGAATTAGTATTTCTAGGCCTTTTTCTGAAATTTTGTGCCAGTTGTACATAACATAAAATGGCATGCCCCCCCCCCAAACATTCCACTTTCATGTCAAGATTTGTGCTCACTTATTTTACATACAGTTTTAATTGCTTATGTGTTGAGGGTCTATTAGATCTCTGATTTAGATTTCCCAAAAAATATGCAACTTTTTCTAAGTTTTAAGTTCAACTTGATCTCCACTTCCCCCTCCTTTATTTCACAGTGCAAACTTCTGCTGCCACAGACAGAAGTTGTTGCACATTTTAAATAGTTATAACTGACATCTTTTGCTTCCTTTTACTTCCTTAATTACAATTATAACATGTTCACATTAAAGCTAATTTCACAATTTTTTAATACTTAGAACCTTTTTAATATTCTAACTGCTGACAGCTTGGCATAAATACATTTGTAACTATTTTCATAATAAATTATTATATAGCAGAAACCCTTTTGCCATATCTTTCAACCCAATAGATACAATGCAGTGGAAAGACAAAACAAAAAAATCCATCCAGTTCTGATTAGTAGAGAATGTCTGACAACATGAAGTAGGCTAAAAGGTCATCAAAAGCAACACATCATGTCTCAATCTAAATAAATGTAACAGATGTGAAACAAAGTAATTTCTAAGGCTTTAGGACTCAAGTAAACCTAGATTTGATCCAATGTTCAGAATCAGAATGATAGTGGTGAACCTTCAGAGAATTGGTCACCCTTTAAACCACTCATCCAGCAGGTCACAAAACAACCAAGAACAAAATCTAAAGCACTGCAGTTCTCACTTACTTCAGTGTTCATGATTCAATGATAGAAAATAGTTTTAAGATCAAAATCACGACTGACTAATAATTTCACATTGGCAAAACAACTTGATGATCTCAAAAGACCTTTTCAAAAAGATTTTGAGAACTAATGGGACAAAAGTGAAACATTGGAAGTCCTTATCTAAAACATTATATATGACTACCTTTTCTCATATTGAAGACAGTGGGTAGGCATTTGCATTTATTTCTTTAATGCAGAAAAATAAGGAATCTATAAACAGGGGACAAAATATTCCTTGACACATCTATACACCCATGTAAGTCATGTCACCAAATTGCAATGTTCAAACACAAGTTACAGTTTCTCTTTGCAGAGAGTAATAAGTATTTCTGTCTATCAGTATTCACAGCCAAATTGACTTAAAACAGTAGGGACTTTTTTTTTGGGGGGGGGGATGTCCAAAACTACAACATTTAATCCACAATGATTAAGAAATAATGAAAAAGAAAACAGATGCAATTTCCATATTTAGCACATCATATATAAAATAACCCAACTTATGAAAATAAAACCTGCTTGTCATGTTCTCCATATGAAATAGTCAGGATACAAAATCCATGCTGTTCCAAGCCACCATGACCACTTTTAATCATCCACTGAAAAGCATCAACATATATTTTTTTATTCTGAAATGCAAATTTTTTTAAAGGAGTCATAACCTAGTATTATCTTGGATACCCACGCTCTGTTATAGTCTTTCAGGCCCTTCTAAAAAAGAAAAGTAGAAAAAAAGTGAAAAAAATAAACAGAGCTCCTCTGACCCTTATTTCTGAAGGCATTATTATCTCACGAGATCTGATGCGATATTTTGGCTGTCGTGGACGGGCATTGTAATAATGCAAATGAGGGACGCGTTGATTGGTGGCAGGAAAGAGGGGGGTTGACACCGCAAGTAACGCTTCAGCATATCTAACCCATATCTACTACTCCCGCTAGCATACAATAGCCACATTAGCAGTTAGCTGCTGTTTGTTACACACAGCAGAGCAATAAAAACACAGCCTTACCGTTTCAATTGCAGGCAAGTCTCTGATTGTTGGAATGGCCCCTTTTTCCAAATGGAGCTTCGATGCCAACTTCGCCTGATATTGTCCCAAATTCGTAAAGGATTCCGGCATAAAAAAATAGAAAAAATATTTCCATGTTGATTCTGCCAGTCAACAACAGAGCAACTCACGTGTGCACTACGTTTCTGGTAGAAATGGTTTTAGCTGATTTAGCTGATTAAAATAAAAGACTGACACGGATATGTCTTCTCCATGCATCATTGCGTGACGAAACTTTCTGCATCTCTCATGGTGGAGTTCGTACTTCGAATCGATGATGTGTCGGTCGCGAACGAACCGGCTCTAAAAGCTAACTCTTTGAAGTGAACGATGGGAGTCGTTTTTTTATTTTTTCATTCCCCCCTGCTTGTTTTGGTACATTTGGTACACATCGTTTGCATTAATTTTGGTAATAAATACACTTTAAGCAACAGAAAATCTGAGGAGCCGAAAGAGCCGGCTCTTTATGGTGAGCCAAGCCAAAAGAACTGGCTCTCCAAAAAGAGCTGGAATCCCCATCACTAGAATTCAGTAATGGTGGCGCTTGACTGAATATGAGGGGGAGAGGAGCGAGGGCGAGAGAGCGAGGGCGGGCTTCCTGCAGCATAGGTAGGTCTGCGATGTCTATATATGGTGTATCCTGCGCCAACTTGACGTCAAGTCGGCCAGAAATTAAAACCACGAATTTGAGTGCGTGTGCACGTGGGCTGGTTGATGAACCCAGGGGTAAACAAACGCTTCACTTTTAAATATCGGCTTCCCGGGCAGTGTATAGTCGTTAGGCAATCATAGCATACATTTTTTCTCATAGAAAAGTGAAAATTACAGGTCATGACTCCTTTAAGTAAAAGTTAAATAAAATAAAATATATTGCAGAAGATAGGAAGGAGCATGCTGGTTATGTTGAATGATCAAACGTAGATCTGTTCTAACCTCTAAGCAGTCCCATTATTGGAATTATATGCTAATCTGGTTCATCAATATACGTTAACATCTTTTCCTATGATTGAAACAATGTTTGGCATGATCCTGTCCTTCTAATGCCCACAATTATCCCCATTGTCTGAGTCAAACCAGTCCACCACCTCCTTGTGCTCAGCGTCCCATTCATTATTGAAACCCTTTTCAAAGGTCATGAGCATTTCTAAAGATCACAGAAATGTTTGCTGCCTTGGAGGTGTCCAGGATAAAGAGAAAAGCTTTGATAAACACTTTAAAAAAAAGCACAAACCAAAAAGCATTATATTAATGACCTGAAAGAAACTGCTACAGAAGGTGCAGGATATCTGTCTTTTTATATTGTGGACTAATAGTGTATTAATCACAAATCTCAAATTTGAATTTAAGAACCTGCAAGCTAAATAACTTGTTTTGCAACTGTCTCGTTTCAGCCATCCAACATGTATTTTAAACACACACCAATCACATTAGGAGAAGCATGTCATGGTAGTAGATAAAACCTTATGACAGCCCATTACACTCTCAGAGTTACTGAAATTAATTTTTTGAAAAGACCATTGAATACTCATTAAGATCCAAGTTAACACAATTATTCTACACCATCTATGCAAAGTGAAAAACTATTTGCGAGAATGGTTTTGTCCCACCATCTTTTCTCGGTGGTGTATTTCTTCTGCAGGGAATTTTTGTATTTTCTCCTTAAGATAAAGTTCATGTAACATTGTTCACAAAATCTTCAACACAACACTTTTAAGCAGATAATGTTTAAGACATCGCTTAAAACCAGGTGCAATCAAAGAACTAAACATAAATTACATTGCTTGCATTCAAAATGTCTTTTTGAACTGAGTATCAGCTCATAAATGTTTGTAAAATAGGCCACCATTTATCCTACAGGTATACAAGGTAACCTCAAGAGATTTGTCTGCAGCTTACAGTGAATGTAATACGATATATTCCCACTATCAATCCCCACCCCCCCCATATGTCATTACTTGTTTTATAAGTAATGACTTGTGTGTGTTTAGAACTGAAAACACCAATGCAGCTGTATGTTTTGTGTCTGTCCCTGTTTTGGGAAGTTGCAAAAAAGCCCCCATGGAATGGCAATCAGCACGACAAAACAAGTGTTAGGAAACAAAGATGAATAGCTGTGGATATAACACGAACAGTGAGAGGGAATGTTGACAGTTCTAATTAAAATCCCGCCCATTAGCTCAGTGTTAATTGGATGATTTATTTTCCCAGGGGCGCTGCCTGACAATCAAATTATGCTGCTTGTATTAAAATGAATGTGAAAATGTGTATTCATGCTTGTGATGTAAGGATAGCTAAATGAAATCTGTTGTAGTTTTGATGTCATTAATTTCTACAACTCATCAGCCAATTGGATATTGCCTCAGAAAACAAATGCTTGTTCAAATAATGAGTGCCTTGTTTTAAAACTTGTGAATAGATCTAATTATAATCCAATTTTATATTACAATTCTGAGGCTTTATTTTGTTGCATCTTATTTACATACAAAATTATTAATAAACTTTTAAATCAAAAAACTACTGTAAATGCATCAATTTGGAAAGAGCCCATTACTCTTGGGGACAATTGATATCTGGTTCTAACATTAAGTGACACTCTTCACAACTTCGGCCTGACCCAGCATCTGAAACTACCAACACATAATAAAGGACACACTATGGACTTAATTATTGGCAAAGGTTTAACTATATCTGACATCTTGGTAATTGATATTGCATTATCTGACCTTTTCTGTATTTTCTTTGAAAGTAAAATCTCTGCTAAACTATCTAGCCACAGTGAAATAACTGTAAAAAAACGTTTTCTCTGGGACAGTTCTTTTGAAACCTTGAAAAGTATTTACCTTTCCACCACATCCCCCTCATCTCCCAACTCCAACTCAGTAAACAACCTGGTAGATAATTTCCTCGTGAAAATCTCAGACGTCATTGATTCCATTGCTCCGACTAAAGTGAAAGTAGTCTCAGGTAGAAAGAAGTCTCCGTGGACAAGTAATCCACTGGTACGTAGTGAAAAAAGAGAGTGTCGACGAGCCGAGAGAAAATGGCGGAAAACCCGACTCCAGGGTCACTGTGAGATCTACAAAGAGAGACTGAACAGATATCAGTTAACTTTAAAATAAGCTAGGGAATTGTTCTTTTCTAAAATAATTAACAGAAACATTAATAATGCACGGACTCTGTTTGCAACATTGGAAAGACTAACCAATCCTCCAGTGACGGTAGCCCCTGAACTCAATTCTACCAGGGCCTGCAATGAATTTGCCAACTTTTTCACTGAAAATATTCTAAAAAATAGACGGCCGGTCTGTAACGCAGCACCAAACCCCTTACCAATGTTATACCCATACAACACCAGTGTAGAAAAAATTTCAGAATTTCATGAATTAAACCAAAAAAACCTAGAAGAAATAATTAACCAATTAAGTCCCTCCTCTTGCTGTCATGATATCTTACCCACAGCTTTCCTTAAGAAAGTTTTCCCTGTCATTGGGTCTGATCTGATTAAAATAATGAACTCATCAAAAAAAAACAGCAGTTATTAAAACCACAACTAAATAGAAATAATCTGGACGACATGTTAATGCAGAACTACAGGCCAATTTCTAATATTCCATTCATCAGTAAAATTATTGAAAAAGCTGTGTTTCAGCAGTTAAATAGCTTCATAACAATGACCAACCGCTTTGATGTTTTTCAGTCTGGTTTCCGTGCTCACCACAGCACTGAGACTGCCCTCATCAAAGTTTTCAGTGACATCCGTATAAATACAGACTGTGGTAGAACCACAGTGCTGGTCCTGTTTGATCTCAGAGCAGCATTTGACACTGTTGATTGTGATATATTATTGGAACGACTGGAGAGCTGACTCGGACTCTCTGCTACAGTACTTGGCTGGTTCGAGTCTTACATAAAGAACAGGGACTTCTTTGTTTCAATAGGAAACCTTTCATCAGAACGAACAGAAATCACATGTGGGGTGCCCCAAGGCTCCATCCTGGGGCCCCTCTTTTTTAATATCTACATGCTCCCACTAGCCCAGATTAAAACAAACAATAAGAATAACTACCATAACTATGCAGATGATACTCAGCTTTACATTACGATGTCACCAGGTGACTTTGAACCCATTCAAATGCTAAGTACATGCATCGTGCAAATCAATGGATGGATGTGTCATAACTTCCTCCAACTGAACAGAAACAAAACAGAAGTAATTACTTTTGGACCTAAAGAGGAAAGATCAATAGCCAGCACACAGCTCCAGTTAATACAGCTATTTTTATTTTACCACTTAATCATGTAAAGCACCTTGAATTACGTTGTTGTTGAAAGTGTGCTATACAAATAAAATTGCCTTGCCTCGCCTCGCCTCATAGTTTCATTCATCATAGTTTCATTTAGATTCATCATAGTTTCATTTAAAATTAGACATGCAAACAGTAATACTGAGAAATGTTATGTTTGTGTATTTTTAGGAATTTTTTTTTATTCAATCCCTGTTAAGTTCTTTTTAAATGACAAATGTCCTTTTCAGAGTTGTTAACATATCTATTAAATTGCAGGGGTAAAACTTTTGCATCAGCTTAAAGCAGTTTAAAATTATTTTTTGTGCAAAGGTATTTATAAAACTTTCTTGTCAGCTGAATCACTCGATGAAAATTTCCCACTGAGAAAATCTGCGTTTTGGTATTTAGCATTTACAAGGACTTTTCCCAAAACTCAACAGCCCCCCGAGTCCCACATGAAAGTGGAATCTATATGTAAAGCAGATGGTTTGGTTGATGTATTTAGATGTTGTGTGTAAATATGAGTTTGTGGATGTGTGTGAACCCCTGGCTGAGTTATTTAGATATCCCCCTAGTCCTTCAATAGAGGACTTTAAATTGATTTAGCTGAATTGCCTTTCAAAGCTACTTCAATTTCACCCCTATGCAAATTTACACTCCTCTCTGTCTCTCTATCACTTTCTTTTCCCTCACTCGGCCCCTCTATCCATCTGTCCCACTCACCCCACCCATCTCCATTTCCTCTTTGTCCTATCAACTCCTCCTTCCTCGTTGCCCTTTGTCATCTGGTTTTTTTTGTCTTTCTTGTACCTCTAACCTTTTCCTCTCTGTGATTGCATATTTTCTCTAAATAATAGTTTACAGGAGCAAAGAGGCCATGTGTTCATTTAAGTTTGACAGTTAGCTTTCAGCAAAGGTATGTGTGTGTTTGTGCATGGTTGTGTGAGTCAGACGAACTAAGAGACCTTGACAACATCAACACAATTGCAAGTCCATAAAATAGCAGCAACATTTTAGCTTATGTACCTGGAAATTACTTCTGGCATAAACCTCGTGTCAGCACACACACACTCTTAACGGTGTCCCGGATACTAATCAGAGATATCGTGACATTGCTTTTACATGTTGACAGTGAGCCCAACAACCTCAGGATCACACAGGAAAGATCCCTTTTGTGTTTTGACATTTACATATATTTTCAGTTAGGTGGATTTCCCTGTGATGTATGCATGCGCACACACAACAAACACTGTATGTATAGAAATCTGCACACACAGTCAAGTTCTCCGGTGTTGCCATGCTGCACCTTTTACTGAAGAATCGTTAAATTTTTTTGATGGATTCAGCAGTAGGAGGTCGGACTGAGATAGTGTCTATTGATTTTATATTTGGCAGACTGCACCGTGGCCACTTAGTCCTGCAATATACCTTACTCTCCCCCTCTCTTTTTCTTATCCTCTTTCACATGCACCACCAGCATTTCCTCTTAACTCGTCAGAATAGTACTGGTATTCATCCAATTCTAACTGTAGATTTCCTTCTTTAAATGGTGCACTTGCTTGTCATATGCTTCTAAAATTCAAATTTACATTTGTTTCTTAAAACATTCCAGACTCATCTCATCTTGTCCATCCTAACTCTGTAATTGGCTGTCCGTTTTGTCTTTATCCTCACCTTTTTCCATGGGATCTCTCTCCTTTTGCTGTCCATTACCAGTCCTTCGCCAGCCCATTTCTCTCTTCTTTTTTGTTACTCTCTCTCTCTTCTTTTTCTGCTTCTTTCCCTGCTTTTCACGCAATCTATCCAGTCTCCCTTCCTCTCTGCATTGCCTTTTTTGCTGCCTCATCATTTCATTAACTTTTCCCTGAATCCTTGTCTTCTCTTTTTCTCACCTACCTTCTACTTTAGCCTTGATATTTGGGGTACATATTGAAATGGTTCCTCTTTCCAAGGCTTTTGCTTTATTTCCTAAAACACTACTTGGACTTGTCCATTTTTCATGGGCCTCTTTCATTTTTTTCTCCCTGTGTCTGTTAACTTTTTGGCCTGTCTTTGTCCCTCGGGGAGAGGGGAGAGTGGAGTGTTGGGTGTGAGGTTGTTTGAATTGTGTATTCTCCTCCCCTTACACTATACACTGCAAATTTACGGTTCATATTTTATTTTCCCATTTTCATTCAGTCTTTGAATATTTGTTTTTTTGTTTGCTTGCATTGATTACTGCAACAGCATCTTCCCAGGTCTGCCTAAAAAGTCAATCAGACAGCTGCAGCTGATCCAGAACACTGCTGCTCGCGTCCTCACTAGAACCAGGAAAGAAGACCACATCACCCCAGTTCTAAAGTCCTTACACTGGCTCCCGGTAGCTTAGAGAATAGACTTCAAAATACTCCTACTGGTTTATAAATCATTACATGGCTTAGCACCAAAATATGTTGAAGACCTGTTGTCATGGTACCAACCACTAAGACCACTCAGGTCCTCCAACTCTAGCCTACTAAACATCCCTAGACTCAGAACTAAACATGGAGAAGCAGCTTTCAGTTTATTTGCTCCCCTTATCTGGAACAGACTTCCTGACGAGTGCAGAGCTGCTGAAACTCTGAACTGCTTTAAATCGAGACTAAAAACCCATTTGTTTAGAATTGCCTTCGATTAAATGATTGGTGTCAAATGTATGAAATGTGTTCATGCTCTCTTGCTTTATTGATCTTTCTCTTACTTTATGTGTATCATGTGTAATGTGTGTTTCTTTTACTTTTAATTTCCATAGTTTTTTTGTTTTTTAAATCACCAAATAATGTAAAGCACCTTGGATTACCCTGCTGTTGAAAGTGTGCTATACAAATAAAATTGCCTTGCCTTGACATGCCTTGCATTATTTAGTTACATCTTACTTATTCAACATTATTAGATCATTATTAAGATTTAATTGATTTTAAATTTCTCCAGCTTTAATCCTACTGCTTAAACTTGACAACTTGTCAAAGTATTTTTTTTAATTAAATGTGTATAAGAAATTACAGTGCCATGTCAAAAGTCTTAAAACATACATGAAAAGTGACTATACTGTTTGTGCCTTAGTGAGGTTTGGTGCAGGGTTTATTTTTATACAAATCATGGAATACACCCACCTTTGAACTGCTTTTGTCAGGAGCTGGAGGCAGGAGACCAAGATCCAATTAAAATGCTGTAAGTTCCATATTTAAATCTTGGGAATTACTTTTGCCTTTACTTTGTTTACCTCGGTGGTTCCCAAACTATTTCTGCTGGCCCCCCCTTTGTTTTGATGTAGCTGACTGTGCTGAAGACATTGATCATTACATCATTCTGCTTGGGATTCGGGTGCTTAGACGCCAGTGCATCGCTGTGTATAATGCTGCGCGGGCTCTGCAATATTGGGGGGAGACGCTCTTCATGAACGCCTGCTGGCCTCCCAGTTTCCCAGCTATAGTCGTTGCCGCATCTGTGCAAATCTACAAGAAGCGTGTTCCCACTATCGGTTTCTGTTGGTAATCTGTTCTGAGCAGCTCGCTCGGGCCATTCCTAGTCCCACACACCCCCAAGACTTGTACTCTGTTGGTTCCTGAAATGACCCTGAAAACCTCCCTTTCAGCCCGGCCAGATGGAGTGGAAACGTGCATATCGGGAAGGTCGGTTGGTTTAGCTTATTTGGCTATGTTTTATCTTCTGCTTTGCATTTATGTGGGAGCCTCACCAAAAAACTGTCAGGTAGACTATTATTAGCTTTAGCTTTATTTATTATTAGCTCCTTTCATACCGCCCCACCCCGGCAATGACCCTGCTTTGGGAACCACTGGTCTAGCTTAAGACAAAATAATTAAAAACATGTCATTATTGAATTAAGCTGAATAAGTAATCTCCTTGATGTGAAGTTTGTCTAATGAAGCACTTAAAGTCAGGTAGGGAGTTGTTCTTGAATGTTGGTGTTAACTGATAAAGATGATGGGGGCACGGTGGTGCAGCTGGTAGAGCAGCTCACCTCACAGCTAGAAGGTCCTGGGTTCAATTACTGCCGGGGACGCTGTGGGTGCTGAGGGTCTGTTTGTTACCCCGCATCACCGGCACCCACACCCTGGGTGGGGTTGGCGAAAGGGCCTTTCTGTGTGGAGTTTACATGTTCTCCCCGTGTTCCCTTGAGAAGCTAATGTGAGCTACTCCTACAAAAACATGCACTAGTCCTGGGGCTATATCCTGGCTGGCCGGGGCGCCTGAAGGGTTGGGGAGGATCTGGCTGGAATAACATGATCCTTCCACGCGCTACGTCCAGCCAGGGAAACTCCGCCCCATCAGGTACAAAGAAGGGCCCAAGCATGAAGGAGGCTTGGGTTTCAACTGGCAGAGAGAGAGTGGAACCCCAGGACTGGAACTAATTAATAATGCGAGAAAACCGTGGGATAAAGAGGTCCACTACACACTGCATTTTTAGTTTTGACTGATATCCTATTTAGTCATGTAAAAAGAGATCACACCCCCTGTTGTGGCTGGAACAAAACGCAGACAGGATCGTGGGAGGTCCGAGGTTTACAGACAAGAAGCATCACAGGAAGTATCTTGCAGACTCAGGGACATAGACGGAGGAACCAGCAATTTTTAGTTGTGATTTAAAAGAACTCAGTGTTTCAGCAGCTTTGCAGTTGTCTGGAAGTTTGTTCCAGATTGGAGGAATATAGAAACTGAAAGCTGCTTCTCCATGTTCGGTTCTAATTCTAGGGATGTTGAGACTGGAATTAGAGGACCTGAGTGGTCTGGTGGGTTGGTATAGTGACAACAGATCTTCAACATACTTTGCTAAGCCATTAAATGACTTATAAACTAGTAAAAGTATTTAAGTCTATTCTCTGAGCTACAGGGAGTCAGTGTGAGGACTTTAGAACATAGCTGTCAAGTATCCCGTTTTGGCCGAGAAAGTAATGTATTTTACCCCGCCGTCCTCCCGTATTATTATTTTCCCGTAAATCTCCCGTATTATATATATCTTTAAAATTCCTCTGCCTCTCCAAACTGATCTCTAGAACAGTAGGAGGCGATAATGCTCCTTTAAGCTGGTTGCCAACCGCCGTAAAAAACAAGAAGAATGAAGAAGAAGAAGAAGAAGAAGCCTCGCGAGAACCGCCACATACAGTCGCCCCTGTGGCAGTTGTCGCGAGATTTGTGCAGATAGCGGGAACATAACAGAAACAGCAAACGAGAGAGCTGGATGAAAGTGAAGAAGGAATTCCTGTCAAAAAATCAAAGGTTTGTAAATATAAAAAAGTGTTACAGAATGCAAAATCTGCAACAAACTTGTATAATAGGGTGACCATACGTCCTCTTTTGCCTGGACATGTCCTCCTTTTTGGCCATAAAATTATGTCCGGGGGGATTTATTTAAATATCATAAAATGTCCTGGTTTACCCCCATATTGCACCTGGTTTAGCTCTCTTTAAAAGCAGCCACTGCCTACAAAACAAACGAAAAGTTGCGCTGCATGCTTGTAATGTGCCACTAAAATGCCGAAAGTGTAGTTTCCCAGACAAATTGTAGAAAAAATACCCAATGTTCAGTCATGGTCGTCAGATCTGTTTTTACCGGGGCAGTGGAGCTCAGGTGAGCATCACACCTGCGCTAACACAATCTGAGCTGCTACATCAGGTTAGGATTAATTTCACGACGACACAGATTAATTATTATCCGAAGTTCAAAGTCATCATCACCGACAATCATTTGACTCTGTGACGTCACGGTAAAAAACAGTTCTACTTTGGATCAATATTTAATCCCTTCCCCAGTTTTCAATCTGGACATATTTAGTATCAGTGGATTGCTCGGGATCTCAGGATTATAAATATTCTACTGTCATCACTCTATCTGAAAAACTGAACGCAACAGATCTAGAAAACTGCAATCATAACATTAAGTGATCTTGGGTAAAATAGATCAAATAAAAAGGAGAATATTCCAATTTTAAAGCATAATGAATGATGGAAGCCAGAGTCTGATTATTATGATCTAAATTGGTGGATATGAGTCAGATTTAATGTTTTAAAATAAACTTAATTATCTTGAAAACTTGCTATAGTTTATAATGGTGATAATGTAGCCTTAATAATGATTAATTACTTAATCTAATGCATCAACTAGAAAATAAAGTTTTCAAGTCGTACCATCCAGACTGCATGTTATAAGATATAGAAGAAGTTATCTGTCAGACAGCAGGTAAAGCACTAAACGTGACTCAGTGATTTACTGAAGAATAAATTCCTACATCATTTTTAAAAACATATTTGCTGGAACACATTTCCAACAATCATTAATAGTAATATTTTTCTGCAAATATGAATAAACATTCTTTGGTCTATTTGATTTATTATGCTGGTTTTTCAAAGCAGTCCTCCAAATTCATGTGAGAGATGGAAATGACATCTGACTGTATTTACCTCATCAATCTAATATTTGAGTATTTTCTAACCTGAATCTATATTAATTTATAGATTTGATTCGGGGGGTAGTCACGCCCATGCTGGGGAGGGTGTCCTCTTTTTGGATTCTCAGAATATGGTCAACCTATTGTATAATAAGTCACTAATGAATGTCAGAGAGCCACAGGAGTGAACATGATATATTAAAAGAAAATGTGTAATGAAAAGGAAATGTAAATGTTTAACTTAAAGACAAGCATTGTGAAATAAACTGTAAGTATGTAATGTGTTAAATAGCATATGAACTGAAAAATGTAAAATCAATAAATGTGCTTGATTTACCCTTTTGTGTTTTCATTTAGGCTGTATTATAACATAATGTTCACAGCATTTCATTGTCAACAAAGGTTGGCCTATCAGATTCTGAACACCTAATTGTAGTTAGTAATTGGTTGAAAAGTGATTATAGACTTTTTTTGTACACCTAGCCTAAAATGTAAGAGATACTATAAGTTGGTTGTGCTGGCGGTTTGGCTCGCGGCTGATGGAATTTTCCCCTTATTTTCAAATCCAAAACTTGACAGGTATGCTTTAGAACTAGGTTGATGTGCTCTACTTTCCTGGTTCTAGTGAGGACACGAGCAGCAGCGTTCTGGATCAGCAGCAGCTGTCTGATTGACTTTTTAGGCAGACCTGGGAAGACGCTGTTGCAGTAATCAATCCGACTAAAGATAAATGCATGGATTAGTTTTTATAGGTCCTGTAAAGGTATAAACACTAAGCATAAAGAAACTCAAATCAGAAAACAATAATTCTAAATGCAAAAAATGATAAATCAAAAAATTATTTACACAGAAATGAACTAAATGATGAGGTCTAAATAAATAAATGATCAAAACCCAAACATAAATGAAACTAAAAGTACAAACACCTAAGGATCATAGCGCCCCTTTTTAAAGGTTTTTACCTTTTTTGTGTATTTAGGGTTTTCAGAGTGTCCTTTCTTTTAACTCTTTCCATCTTGGCTTCATCTTTGTTTGATAAGAAATGACATGGTGGAATCTGTGGTGTATGTTTTTTTTTACATACTTCCCTTTAAATAATGGAAATATTTTAATAAAAACACAGAATTTATCTGAAAAATACTTTATTTTTAACACAATCATAGGATTTGTGTATGCCTTTTTATTTGAACTGAGTCACATAAAGTCATATTGATCACATACATAATCATCTTGATCCTAAGTCAGGAAAACAGTTTTCCAAATAAAATCTTTATGTGCAGCTTCCATTATGTTTCTTCGATGAGTTTTAGCTTCTTTCTGCTTTGCTTCCTCACCTCATCTTTGCTTTATATTTTAATCTGTGTGCAAATGTAAAAGTCAGGTGTCAAACATTAGGAGGATTTTAGTTTGAGCCCGTATAAATAAAACTGAATTTCAGCCATGTTTGTGAAGGTGTGTGTATGGAAAAGGGGAGGATGACCAGGGTTAATATTTGTTTTGCCTCTCTTTACTCCAAGTAACATACCATGACGTCTGTTTGAACTAATTAACTTAAGCTGACTGAGGTGACAAGATCTATAATACAATACCAATATAAGAAATTTTAAAGAGTAATGAACTGTCACAGTAAGCCTCCAGCTGTTTCAGTAAATATTCAGATGACTTTTCTGATTTCTTTTCTCTCCAACATCTTTTTCCTGCTTTATCAGTCTGTAAATATGAGAATATAATGTTTCTTTTGTCTAACAGCTACATTTTTGTCTTTAGAAAAATATTTGAGTGGAGTATCAAATTAATACATGTATTTATATATATCTTTATATTTAACTTTAAATAAACTTCTTTAGCAAGAAGATTAAGTAAAATGGCACATCTGTTTGTCTCATCATCCTTTTAAAACATTGTTCAGTTGGTAAAAATATTTTTCCTTGGTTTAACTATGATCAATACACCTAAATGAAAATACATATACACATTCTTGTCTGTGCAACATAACTCACTTCACAGTTGAGCATTGGCAGCAGTGTTATTCATAGATTCTTTATAGACAGGCTCAGGCTTGGTTCAGAATTCAGAGCTACAATAGCTTCTGAATTAAAATAAATAGAAATGAATGAAACCAAATTGAACACTTCCTAGAGGTTATCTTCTTTCTTGACCCTCAACACTAATGGACTGTTTTCGATTAAAATGAACAACGTTGAAGGTACCCAAGTAAAGTTGTGATTAAATTAAATAAAATTCATTAATTTTGCTTGTTTGTTGTGCCAGTTTTCTTTTTGTTATATAATGAATTGGATTTCTGTTTCCAGTGGTTATTTATTTATAAAAGTTAGAGAATGTATTTAGTTATTGTATTCAATAATATTCATAAGATTTAATTAAAGATCAAGTCAATCCCCTACCAGAGTCTTACTCCACCCACGTTTTCTGTTTGAAAAATGTGTCAAAAGGAGGCGTTGCCTGGGGGACCCAGGGACGCATTGGGGGAGAGGGCTGGGGTGTGACTGACATTTTGATAGAGGCGCTGCTGCAGTGACACAGACTGCGAGACAGATGGAGATTCTAAAGAGATGCTAAAAATTCTAACGATGCTATGCTAAAAAGTCACTGATCTGTTAAACGGCATAAACCCTTGTTTGCTATTCCAACTCCAGCTAGCTACAGAGGCGTGGCCGATAATTGGCTACTTTTATAACCCACAGCAGCAGTGCAGCCGACATCACCTGTAGGCCTACCGGATAACGTCACATATCACCGCGTACCCAATAGCAATGGCAAATTCTAATTCAAATGTAGTGCAGACTTTTAACCTGAAGAGGGCGCTACACTGACGGTTTTAGTCAGAAAATTTAGATTTTAAATAAGATGCATTAAATGCCAAAATAATGACAACGCATGTAGACAGCATTATTAGACACTCATTTACAAAGTTTTTCAGCAAAAAAAAGGTAGATTTGGGGGTGACTTGCTCTTTAAATATGTATTTATAGGCAACATATTTGCGCAGAAGCACAAGTGGTAGCTCCACCATTCCATCAAAAAAAGTACTCGATATTACACTGTAATACATTGATTTAGCTGTTAAAGTAGTAGTTTACAGCATCCCTTACATTTATTGGCACTCGTGGTAACATTGTGTATAATCCCTGAAAAAAAAAAAAATACTTAAAATACTTTCTTTTTTTTAACTGTCATACTGAAAAAAATGTCTAAAGTCTAACTTTTGGGCAACTGTGACTCAGATGGTATGGATTTGTCCTCTATTCGGTGGGTTGCCGGTTCGAATCCCTGCTCTGTCTGTCTTGGTCATTGTGTCCTTGGGCAAGACACTTCACCCCACTGCCTGCTAGTGGTGGTCAGAGGGCATGATGACGCCTGTGTCCGGCAGCCTCTGTCAGTGTCCCCCAGGGCAGCTGTGGCTACAATGTAGTAGCTTGCCACCATCAGCGTGTGAATGTGTGCGTGAATGGGTGAATGACTGAATGTAGTGTAAAGCGCTTTGTGTTCCTCTGACTGAAAAAGCGCTATACAAATGCTGGCCATTTACCATTTTATTTATTTTGTGTGTGGGAGGGGCAGGTCCATGTTAGAAATTTGCTGTTTTTAACAAACTCTTGCATTTCCTGCAAAATAAACATAACTGTAGCATTTTTCATTTAATCATTTACTGTTTAAAATTGATGTCAGGGAACTTTAAAAAAGCAATATATAACTTGTTATTTCCTTGGAGAATAAATGTGACGTGAGACAGATTCCATTTTTTTGGGGGACCCAAAATAGAAGTGACAAAAGAACATGCCTTCAATGAAGGAACATGTTTGAGGGGATGGCAATAAAAATAAAAAAATTTCTAAGCTTACCTATGTCTAGTATCAAGGCAATGAATAGAACACCTAAAACAGCTGAAAATGGGACAAATATGACTAAACTTAAGTTTTATTTTGATACCAGATACAGTGAGAAAGACCTTTTTAACTTGGCCTAAACTATAAACTAAAACTCTATGTTTTCAACTTAGCATTTTTCTTGAGTCACAATAACTAAAAGTATCCCCAAATTTTATTATGGCTTTTAATGATGTATAATTGCATATATTTTTGATTTTCTCACACTTTCTAATAAACATTTACAAATTTATATGAGATTTTCATTTATTAATATTTTCCTCTAAAATTTAAAATGCAGAGAAAATGCCGCTGTTTCAAAACAAAAGAGTGCTTTGATGTAATTTTTACCATATTTTTTGTAACCTTTGCCAATCAATTTTTTATTTATTTACTGTTGGTGCGAAAATCAAACAAGTAAAATATTGCATAATTATACACACAAGTGAAGCTTTAAAAGTGAGTGGAAGTGACAGAAAGGAAGAAACGGATGCAAATAAGTAGTTCAAGGAAATGTTGCTGAACTGTCATCAAACACTAGCACTGTGTTCAAAACTGCAATAGAAATTAATTCCCTACTTAAAAATAGGCTTTGAAAACAGCAGAACAATTTCTTTCCGAGAAATGTTGGGAAAAAAATAATTTTCCCTCTGTTTTAAATTGGATTTTTTTTGTTTAGATTATTTTTTATTATTATTATCACTATTTTGACTCCTGCTTCTTCCTTGGCCAGGCTTCCGACTTCATATAATCCTCTCTTGTAAGCGGGAGAAAAGACATTTGCCACAGTCCACTGGTTGTTCTTTATCATGCCTAAGACCAAACAAAGAAACACTGAGCCTGACAGAGCACTCAGGCAGCGACAATGAAGCACAAGGGGAGTTTTTAGTCTTCAGTTCGTCTGCCTGGAACAAATGAATCCGGCAGGAGCGTAGGCTTAGATCAGGGGACAGCTTGTTGCAGATAATGCTCTCATTTGGAGAGAAATTGACCCTGGGCACTGAATCTGCAACAAGATAAGTCATTCTATCTGCAAAACATGTTGCAGTTTATTGGAACAAGAGAGAGGGAGAGAAGAAGAGTTTGAAGATGCAAATGAGGATTAAACTGGCACTTTGCCGAAATGGTAAAAGGAAGTGTTAGTTGCTGACTACATTAAGCAAAACGTGACAGTAGTACTTATGGCATAAACTAGTCTGTCTTCAATATAAGGTATTTTTAATGTATGAATGAATTTAATTAATTAATTTAATTGTCAGTTTTAGTAAAATTCTTAACCTTATCTATCACTTAAGACCATTCAAATAAGCCGCATCACTCTCTTTGTCCAAGTTGTTGCAGCCTTGCATATGACCACTGCTGTTCAGTCCATCTTTGATAGTCATAAGAGCTGAACAAGATTGTTAATTTTTGAATTAGTTGTGCACTGGCTCTGAAGCTTTTTACATACTGTTCATTTAACTTTCTTTTTGTAAGATATATTCTACAATATAGAATATACAATCTATATTCTAGAATAAAATGTGGGGCTTTCTGCCAGAAAGCTTAATCTTTGCCAAAAAAGGATTTAAAAAAAAACATTAAGGTGTCACAGTTGCCCAGTCAAAGTCCAGACTTGAGCCTGATCGTAATGCTGTGGTAAAACATCCAGATAGCTTTGCAGAAACAAATGTATCAAAACACCAATTCACTAAATGTCATTATGAGTAGATAATAGTAAATACAAATTCCAACAACAAATCTCCACAAGACCACAGCGATCAAATGGAATGGGAGCTGTTGCTCTTTTTTTGATTTAATACAGAACCTTTATATAACTCCCTGGTCCCGACTGTTATTATTTACAGTTATCCTGCAGCTGTAGTGTTGGTAGCTATTTTAGCTTGTTTGTTAGCCAAGGCTTACCCGATTTGAAGCTATTGCTGCAGACTGTTGCATCATCTGCTCGTTATATATGTATATATATATATATGTATATATATATATATATGTATATGTATGTATATATATATATATATATATATATATATATATATATATATATATATATATATATATATATATATACACACACATATATATACTTTTACTAGTCTACAAATCAATGAATGGCTTAGCACCAAAGTATGTTGAAGATCTGTTGTCACTATACCAATCCCCCAGACCACTCAGGTCTTCAAACTCTAGTCTACCAATCATTCTGAGAATTAGAACTAGGCATGGAGAAGCAGCTTTCAGCTTCTATGCTCCCCTTATCTGGAACAAACTTCCAGACCACTGCAAAGCAGCTGAAGACGGAGTTTCTTTAAATCGAAGCTAAAAACTCATCTGTTTAGAGCTGCCTTTGAGTAGCTGATTAATAATAGCTGGTTTTAAAGCGTCACATGTTGATTCTCTAATGTTGTGTTTTATTCTTTTACTGTTGGTTTATTGCTGCTTTTATTTTATCCCCTAATGACATAAAGCTCCTTGAATTGCCTTGTTGTTGAAAGTGTGCTATAAAAATAAAGTTGCCTTACCTTGACTTAACTGAAAAGATGACCATTTTTGTTAAAATTGCACACTGACATAAAGAGTAGAGCTCTAGAGGGTAGTAGTGTCCACTAGATTGAATGTCAGTTTTCTTTTTGCACTTTTATTGTCAGTTTTTCTGTGTGCATAGAAATGCAAATATGCACGAGTAGATGATATTTAACTAGTGTATGAATTTGTGCATGTATGCATGCTGTTCAAATGTGAATGCATATTGATAATTACACACTGCAGTATGTCATATTTAAATTACAAGCCATATGTATTCTGAATGTTTGGTTATGCTGATGGAGCATGCATCCAAGGTCCTTCAGTGCCCAAAACTCTGTGATTTCATTATTTTTGTTTCACCAGGACACCTCCATGTGTCATGTTTAGTACAGATGTCACCTTTTAATACCAGGAAAGGCTTGCATGCAAAAATAATTTTGGTACTTTTTATTTTTTTGCTGTAAATAAGACAATATATGATTTACTTTATACTATGTTCATAAACACGGCCAGTTGTAAATGAAATATAATACCAGATACAGATAAGTAAGTAGTATTTGAACCAAGAAAAACATATTTCACCTCTGAGTAGTTAAAGAATTCTCAGTGACTTTGATATTTTATTTTAATCTTTGAATAAATATCCATCCATCAATTATCTATACATGTCTATGCAGGGTTGCAGGGTGGGCTGGTGCCTATCTCAAGCATTCATTGGGCGAGAGGCAGGGTATACCATGGACAGGTCGCCAGATCATTGCAGGGTAAAACAGAGACACACAGGACAAACAACCATGCACGACCAATTACCCTAACAGTCATGTTTTTGGACAGTGGGAGAAAGCCGGAGTACCTGGAGGGACACATGCACAGGGAGAACATGCAAACTCCATGCAGAAAGACCCCAGGCTGGTATTCAAAACCCGGGCCTTCTTGCTGCAAGGCAACAGTGCTAACAACTGCACCACTGTGCAGTTTTCCTTCAAAGAACAAGGGTTGAATGTTGTAACAATCTCTTGACTGGGACTTCAAAATCCGCAACACAAACTCTACAGATAATAAAAAACACAACTGTTCATTTTATCATCAGTACTAAGAAATGTAAATATATTACTTTTGTTGTCAGTTTCATTTTAAAATCCATTTACTTTTTTAGTTCTCAATGACCTTACTTCTCGGTATACAAAAGATGTTGCTTGTTCATTTACAAGATCTCTGTTACACAGACGGTGGTTATCTAGCTATAACAAGTACTTTAAATTAGGGATACTTGTCTTTTGTATTTTCGATCCATTCCATTAATTGGAATGCACTTCGTATTGATCTGAGATGGACCTCAAATTTAAATATTTTGTAAAATAGATTCAAAAGTTACTCTTTCTTAGTTATATTCTGTGTGCATAAGCCTCTAGTCATATCACATAAAGACATGAGTCAACTGATTATGGCTCTTCAAGTGTTTTATATGCTTGAAATCAGACATTTTATTGCTGTAATGCTAGGGCTGCACGATTAACCTTTATCGCATCGATATTGAGGTTTTAACTTCTGCGATAACCTAACCTCAGGAGGCTGAGGTTTTTTTCCCGCCCCTGACATTTGAGTGACAAACCTATTCTCCAATCAAAATGGTTGAGTCTCGCATTCCTGGCTTGCTGGCCAATCAGAAATGGTGATGGTGATGGTAAACAAGCTTGTACCCAGAGCAATGTTGCCAACTTGGGGACTTTGTCACTATATTTAGCGACTTTTCCGACCCCCCTGGCAACGTTTTTTTTTTTTTTAAAGTGACTATTGACAGATTTAGCGGCTTTTCCATGTGTTGCTAGAGACTTTTGGCAACTTGTTCATTGTGAAAGCAGAATGTATTTCTCACTGTTCTCAGCGGGTAGCGGGAGAGGAACCTGACTGCAGATCTCTGCTGTCAATCTGTCTCCGCTGCCGCGCTCAGGTTGCCAACCGTCACGTAAAATACGGAATCGTCCCGTATTCAGAGAAAATATTACGCATTCCGTATTAAGGTGAGAAGGAACGAGATTTGTCCCGTATTTCAGCTAGAATGAAAAGACACAAAGCTGGAGTTATTCTGTGTCTTTACACTGCGCAGCTGCCTCGTCTTCTCTCATTCGCTCCCCTCCCTCCCCTGTTGCTCCTTCAATCATGAAACTGATCAATGATCAGCTGATTGGCTTTTCTGTCGCAGTCCCGTTTCTGTTTGTTTATCGCAGACCTTTAGTAGATAGAGGAAACCAGCAGGTGTCGCGCTAAACAACAGCAGCACGTTTAAGCTTGATAAACTGTGTTTAGAATTGATTTAATATTACTTTCTGATGTTTGCTGAAGCCACAGCTGTAAAAGCTGCTGGTCATGATATCGGTTTGGATATGTGGTGAGATGTTCTTACTGAATCATCAGAGCTGAACAGGTGATGGAGAAACAGGTTTACCTTTTAGGTGACATGAATGAGTTGAAGGGAAGTTATAAAATGTTTCTGAGAGACAAATAACACCAGGATATTCTAGCTGACAGCTGGTAACTGTGCATGGGGGCCAGGTAGGGCATTAACAGGAAAAGTGGGGCACAAATTCATACTTTTCTTTCTTATTCCCATTTAAAATGTCTAGCTTTTAATAAATAATTATCTGACTCTTACAACCAATTGGATATAGTGGTCATACATCCTTTATCGTATACAGCTAATATTAAGTCTAATACAGTATCCTACTAAGCTATAGTACTTTTTCCTTCGGGAAGGTACCATCTGTGCAGTCTGCAGTTCTGTCAAAGAAAGATGTTGAATCTATTTAATTATTCTAGAAAAATAATTCATTTCTGTGCATTTGTTTTACACGTGCATTAAATTAAAGTCGATTAGGTCGATTAAGCATCATGAGGCGGAGGGTGGGGGTGGTTCCTTATTTTTTTTTGCTGGGAGTACCCTACTGTCAGGTTACTACGTCTTATCTTGCAGAAGGCTGGATAAGGTCTTGTTTTTATTTGTTATTGTCATTTATTTTAATGTGTGCAATATAACAGTTTCATGTTTAGTAAATGGCATTGGACTGCAGAAGATTTTGTTTTCTAATTGTAAATCTAAATCTAATAAGAGTTCATTTTCTATTTTTCAATGGCAGAGATTCGTCAAAAAAAAAAAAAATAATTAAGCTACCTGTTTAAGTTAATTTCCATTATGTCTTATTCTTTGGTATTTAGGTTCAGGTATTTAATAATCACGAAGCATTGAACAATCTCATTACCTCAATCACTATGTAGTTTATATTAGAGATTTTTCAAGTTCAACAGCAGAAAAAAGCCAGAAGAGGGCCTTGGCCACATAAATATTTTTTAGGTTATTGTATATTGTTCGCATTGTGTGTCAAGTTGTACAAGACTGTGTTGTAAAAGTAACAATATATTTCATTCATAATTTTAGTTTTATGCACTTAAAAGTATCAAAAGTAAAAATCGAAAATCGCATCGCAATCGCAATATTTGTCAGAAAAACCGCAATTAGGTTTTTTGTCAAAATCGTGCACCCCTATGTAATGCTATGAAGTTCATTTTTATGCATTTCAAAAAAAGTGTCGAAAGCGACTTCCAAACTAAGATAATTATACAACAGCATTGGATTTTGAAAGAGATTTCAAACATAGTCAATTGTGTAACTCACAAAATTCTATAATATTCCTCATTTTCATTTGTCCAATTTTCCTATTCCCCAGTATTTTTTTGTACCATATGTTGAGTCAGAATTGACTTGCCATTCGGTCCGGATCCCGAACAAAGTCAGAACTTTGAAGCAGACTGCAATTAATAGCCATGCTGATTTAAAGTTGCTATTCCGAATCTTGAAAACAAGCTAGCTTAAAAAAAACTTTTTCATTCCTCTTAACAACGTTTTAACATAGACAGTTCTAGTGTATGGTTTGGGATTTTTTTAAGAGTTGAACGACGAATGTTCTTTTCATGTCAAGAAAGTTGTAGAAATAGATGTGTAGTAGGTAAGGCCACTACATCTGTCCACATTTTTATCAAAATCAATTGTTTGTTTGAACACAATTTTTATAAATTTATGCATTTTACTAACTCCTGAAGTTTTTAATGACACTCGTTTTCCTCCATACCACTCTGTGTATTCTATCTACGACTGCTCTCATAAGGCTGCACTCATCGTTGGGCTCTGTTTGACCTTCTTCTCTTTCGGCTTTTCCCTTCAGGGGTCACCTGAATCAAATCATCTGTCTCCATTGAGTCCTATCCTCTGCATTCTCTGCCCTCACACCAACTAACTTCATGTTCTCTTTCACTACATCCATAAATCTCCTTTTCGGTCTTCCTTTCTGCCTCTTGTCTGGTGGCTCCAACCTCAGCATCCTTCTAAAGATATAATCGTCATCTCTCCTCTGAACAAGTCCAAACCATGTCAGTCCGGCCGCTCTGACTTTATCTCCAAAACATCTAACATGAGCTGTCCCTCTGATGTACTCATTCCTGATCCTATCCATCCTCATCACTCCCAAAGAGAATCTCAACATCTTGAGTTCTGCAACCTCCTGTTCTGCTTCCTTTCTTTTCCTCACTGGTACTGTCTCTAAACCACACAACATCACAGATCTTATTACTGTCTTGTACACCTTTCCTTTCATTTTTGCTGAAACTCTTTTATCACACATCACACCTGACACTTTTCTCCACCAATTCCAACCAGCTTGCACACACTATTTCAACTCTTTTTCACACTCTCCGTTGCTCTGGAACATTGACACTAGGTACTTAAAGTCCTCTACCTTCTTTACTTCCACTCCCTCTAACTGTAACTTCACCATTCCACTTGTGTCTCTATCATTTACACACATGTATTTTGCTTTGCTGCAACTAATCTTCATTCCTCTCTTTTCCAGTGCATACATCCGTCTGTCTAGCTTGTCCTCTACCTGCACCCTGGTTTCACCGCAGATAACAATGTAATCTGCAAACATCATAGTCCATGGAGACTCCTGTCTAACCTCCTCTGTCATCCTCTCCATCACCAAAGCAAACAAGGTAAGGCTTAGAGCTGATCCTTAATGCAGTCGCACCTCCACCTTAAACTCCTGTGTTACTCCGAAAGCACACCTTACTGCTGTCTCACAGCTCTCATACATGTCCTGCACCAATCTAACATGCGTCTCTGCCACTCCAGACCGCCTCATGCAATACCACAGCTCTTCTCTTGGCACCCTGTCATACGCTTTCTCTAAATCTACAAAGACACAATGCAGCTCCCTCTGACCTTTTCTATACTTCTCCATCAGCACCCTTAAAGCAAAAATTGCATCTGTAGTACTCTTTCTTGGCATGAAACTGTACTGCTGCTCACAAAAGCTCACTTCTGACCGAAGCCTAGCTTCCTCCACCCTTTCCCACAGCTTCATTATATAAGTCATTTGCTTTATTCCTCTGTAGTTTCCACAATTCCACATCTCCCTTGTTCTTAAAAATCAGCACTAGAACACTTTCCTCCATTCCTCAAACATTTTCTCACTCTTCAAGATCTTGTTGAATAACCTAGTCAACAACTCTACTGGCACCTCTCCTAAACACTTCCTTACCACCACAGGTATGTCATCAGGATCAACTGACTTTCCCCTCTTCATCCTCTTTAAAGCATTCCTCACATCATCCGTACTTCCTAATCCACAACAATCACCTCTTCTACTCTACATTCTCTCTCATTTTCCTTATTCATCAACTCTTCAAAGTACTCTTTCCATCTTCTCATCACACACTTGGCCCCTGTCAGTACATTTCCATCGCTATCCTTAATTACCCTAACCTGTTGCACATCCTTTCCATCTCTATCTATCTGCCTTGTCAACCTATACAAATCATTTCCTGCTTAG
Organism: Valencia hispanica; assembly: GCA_963556495.2. Lineage (NCBI taxonomy): Eukaryota > Metazoa > Chordata > Actinopteri > Cyprinodontiformes > Valenciidae > Valencia > Valencia hispanica. The sequence continues at coordinate 46,191,057 of OY747704.1, forward strand.
TGTCCAACCTAACATACAGGTCATCGTACGCCCTTTGTTCGGCCTTTGCCTCCTCTACCTTCACAACACTGCATATCCCTGTACTTCTGTCTACTCTCCTCAGTCCTCTCAGTGTCCCACTTCTTCTTAACTAACTTCGCTCTCTGTATATGTTCCTGGACTTCATCATTCGACCACCAAGTCTCTTTATCTACTTTTCTCCTTCCAGATGACACAACAAGTACCCTCCTACCTGTCTCCCTAATCACATTAGCTGTAGCTGTCCAGTTATCTGGGAGCCTCTCCTGGACACCAAGAGCCTTTCTCAACTCATCCCTGAAGATTTCACTAGACTCTGATTTTTTCAGTTTTTACCACCTGGTCATCTGCTCTGCCTTAGTTCTCTTCAACTTCCTCACCATCAGTTTCATCCTACAGACCACCATCGTATGCTGTCTAGCTACACTCTCGCGTACCACTACTTTGCAGTCACCAATCTCCTTCAGATCACAACGTCTCCATAAGATGTTGCCCACTTGAGTGCTCCTACCTCCGCTCTTATAAGTCACCCTATGTTCCTGCCTCTTCTGGAAGAAAGTATTTACAAAAGCGATTTCCATCCTTTTCGCAAAGTCTACCAACATCTGTTCCTCTTTGTTTCTAACCTGAATACCAATCCTGCCCATCACTTCCTTATCACCTCTCTTCCATTCACCAACATGTCTGTTAAAGTCTCCACCAATCACCACCCTCTCAACTCTGGGGAGAAACTGCATCAAATCATCTAGTTCACTCCAGAATTTCTGCTTCTCTTTTCACATCCTACCTGTGGGGCATAACCACTTACAACATTGATCATTGTTCTTTCAATTTCAAGCCTCAGACTCATCAGCCTATGTGACATTTGTTTCCACTTCCAGAACGTTCCTAACAAACTCCTCCTTCAAGATAACTCCTACTTTATTTCTCTTTCCATATAAACCATGGTAGAACAACTTGAAACCTTTTCCTAAGCTTCTAGCCTTGCTACCTTTCCACCTGGTCTCCTGAACACACAGTATATCCACCTTCCTTCTCTGCATCATGTCTACCAGCTCTTTAGCTTTATCTTATAGTCCCAACATTCAACGTCCCTACTCTCATTTCCACTCTCTTGAATTTCCTCTTATCTCTCTGCCTACCGAAACGCATTCCTCCTCTCCTCCGTCAACTAACATTTGTTCAATTTCCACCGGCACTGTTTGGGTCTACAGTACCGGTGGGGATGGTTGTTAACCCAAGCCTCGACCGATCAGGTATGGAGTTCATGTTTGTGATTCACATATTTTATTTGGCTTAGGTTTTACGCCCGATGCCCTTCCTGACACAACCCTCTTCATTTTTCCGGACCTGGGATAGTCCAAGAAATCACTGGCTTGTGACCCCTTATGGCTGCATTAGGGACTCTGTCTGACCAACAGTTTCAAAACAAATGATGAATAAAGAACGCTGCTGCTCTTTTCCTCACTAGAACCAGGAAAGTAGAGCACATCACCCCAGTTCTAAATTCCTTACACAGGCTCCCTGTAGCTCAGAGAATAGACTTCAAAATACTTTTATTAGTTTATAAATCATTGGATGGCTTAGCACCAAAGTATGTTGAAGATCTACTTGAATTACCTTGTTATTGAAAGTGTGCTATACAAATAAAATTGCCTTGCCTTAGCTTGCCTTGGTTACATGAGCCTGATTTTTCCATGCCCACCTGTCAGATAAAAATAGGCATTGTAAGAGATTTTTATTCAAAAATGATATACAATTACTGAAGAGATTTTCATTTCCTTACAGTTAAATTACAGATGTTATTTGAATCACATAAGAAAAAAGTTTTGTTGAAAGTTGTCCATACATCTTTAATATCATAGTACTGATATGCCAGTTGGTTTCTGATTGTGTTACTATTATTTTTTGTTTTAAATCTTTATTATGCTAGAAAAAATTCATTATTCATACTTACTACCACATAGAGATCTGGCTTCAAACAAAATTTCCAATGAGACAAATGTTGTCTGCCAACCCAATTTCTACATTGTTATTGACACATGTAGTTGATTCAACAGTGGGCAACTGTAGGAGGTAGGAGATTGTCCTAGAACCGATCGGCTGCCGGTTCGAACCCCTGCTCCATCCATCTCAGTTCTTGTCTCCTTGGGCAAGACACTTAACCACCTTGCCTACTAGTGGTGGTAAGAGGGCCCAGTGGTGCCAATTGTATGGCAGCCTCGCTTCAGTCAGTGTGCCTCAAGGCAGCTGTGGCTACAATGTAGTTTAAAACCATCAGCATGTGAATGGGTAAATGACTGTGTGTAGATTAAAGTGCTTTGAAATCCTCTGGACTAGACAAAACACTATACAAGTACAGGCCATTTACCATTAGATGCAATGCACATTCAAATGACTTTGTCTTTAGCAAAATGAAATCATACTTGGGTACCAAGAAATGATAGTATGTTTTCCTTACACATTCAAATGAAAGTCCTCACAGTTCAAGGACAGAAGGTAACTTTAGTCAAGAGAATGAAGACATTTGTAGCCAACCTGTAACACAACCTTAAAGCATGCAACAAAGTTTATGCATTATAATCATTCTAAAGATAAGGAACTGAGTTTCATAAGCAATGTGCAGGAACTGTGATAAAATAGTAAAACTATAGCTAATTGAAGTATTGGAAAAGATTGCTCTTACACAGTATTAAGTGTTTGAGCTTTTAAATTGATATAACATCAAACATTTCTCTCAAAATCCTGTATGAATTGTTTGAGTTTTATTTTGAGTCATTTTCTTTAAAGAAAGCTGTGCACTAACAAGTTTGTCTACCTGCACCAATACTTTTAACCCAGGGTAATGAGGAAATCATGAACCAAATGAAAACGCTTTCATTAATCACTGTCTGGCATGTCCCTCAGTCTTAATGGTACTGTTTGTTCATTAAAAGTATCTAGGAAACCTCTTATAGGTTTCAAAGAGCAGTTGCTTTTGTATTGAGATTCATATTGCATACACATAGGTAAACTCTTAAATTTGGTGACTTTTAGAGGGAATTTGTTGCATTAGGTTTTATTTAGGGATATCTGAGTAAAAGGAACTTAACACAAATGTGTAATTTTAATTTTAAAAAAAGAACAGTTTTTGACCCTTTTTCCACTTAATCTTTTAATGAATTAACAATCCCTTATATTTAATCAAAATGTGTTGTACATTACACATAATCAGTTATCTATAAGTGTAAGAAAAAGTTGATCAATTATCCTTATAATCAGTTTGAAAAATAGCTTCAGCTCTAGTTTTTTCTTTTGAGAGGTAATTTATTTCAATGTTACAATATGAATTTACATAGATTATTTACTAATTTTTTCATGACATTTTCAAGTATATATTGTTTGAAAAGCCACAGAATCTAGGAAAAATTTATTTTCTACATAATCTTTCATGTACACAGATGGATATCAAATGCTTAACGTTTCATGTGTGAATATTGTTGTGCATAGGTATTTCTACATGCAAAATCAATCAATAAACAACACTGTAAGTAAAAAAGAAACATCACCACCACCGTGTTTTACCCATCTGATCATTTTTTACAGTCAGTGTCTTTTTTTCCCCCCACATGCAAATCTTTTTTACGTTTACTTGCACTTATATTGCAGATTTACCAAACCATTCTCTTGAACAAGGCAAATCAGATTTTTTGGAGTGGCATTTTGTGAGAGGTTTTCTGTGCATATTTCTAAAAGGTCATCATCTCCTCGAAGTCCGCTGTCTTCATCCCAGACTTCTATTATGAGGGTATCAGAGAAGGAGGGGCCAAACTTAAACTTCTCCCACCAGTTTGGATTTGAATTGCAGTCAATCAACTTGGTCTTAAGAGTTTGATCATCCAGACGAAGCTGTGAGAGTTAAAAAATTGGAGCACATAATTAGATTAAGAACGTTTCAAGCTTATTTCAGAAAATTACTCACAGAGAGTTTTTTAAATTTGTTTCAAGAAAAGAAACAACATAAAACTTACCACAACGTAGATATCTGGTTAAAATGAGCCATCTCCTGTGAGACCAATGCCATTTTTCAACTCAACTTCCATCCTTTCATTGATGCAAGGAGTAGCCACGATGAACTCAATACAGAGTATCACCTGTAGGCAAATTATTGTTGAAGGCTTCATCTTGTCAGTTTAGTTCAGTTTCTCCTTGTCCTGATTAGAGGATAGCTGATTTAAACAGTAGGCAGACACTACATTTATACCGGAGCTACCAAAGTATGGGAGTGGCATCTCATCTAATTTTTTGATATTCAACCTCCCATGTAACAAGCTTAAATATCAAAGAAAATAACAGCAATAATTTTATTTGGTCTTCTACAAATTGTGTATATCACCTAACACCCTGCTAAAAAGGTTAAGCTGTACAATAAAGTGAATTTTACTAAAGATCTGGGCCCTCCTTTATCAAATGTTCATAGAAACTGTCCTATATTCTATCGTACAAATGAAATTTAGAATGTTCGTACGAACAGTCAAAAAAAGGAATTTCACTGACGAGATCGAGGTGAAACATAAGTCATGATTAACAGACTTTTTGAAAATTGTCATAGTTCATGCAAATTCATTTTAACACTGATAGTTTTTGCCCTCTGTTATCAGCAGTTCCTCTTGCAGACATAAAAAATTAGGCAAATATTTTTTTCATTTGCTGTTATTCACCTCTGTGGAAATACTTAACTTCTTAGAACAAAAGTAAATCTGTTAAATTTGTCCCAAACATTGCTGTTTGGTTCTATCAGCTCAGGGGTAACCAATAAAAAACAGAACACTGCCTGGGAGAAAGTGACAGAGGCAGTAAATGCTGTCAGGACTGTGTAGAGTTTCCTGTTGGAAATAAAGGGACAAAAATGGTTTGATATCAAACTGAATACAATAAAGCGTCCCTCACCACACAGCTGGGCCAGATCTTCTACCCGGGGTGCACAGATCACAACATTTGACAGGCCTGTGGCCAGCGTTATTGGAGAAACTGCTTTGGCTGGCATCAGTATGCACTGAGACAGCGATAACCTGCTTCACCGAATATGCAGGAGCGTCTAGTTTCCACAGCACAGTTTGCAAACCTTTTATAAGTGTAACAACATCCTTTTAAAGGGAAGCGCTTGATTGATGTGTCAAGCAAAAAAAGCACACGGAGTGCTCAGATCTCCGTGAAGCACCTTGCACCCCACCCCCCCAGATTGTGATTCACAGGATCTCCATGCATGATCACCCCCAAAATTTAATCATTTATTCCTTGGCAAATGTCTAAAATTTCCTGAAAGTTTAATCCAAATCCATTTATAAAGTTTTGTGTTATTTTGCCAAAAGATAGACAGCAACATGAGCTCCTTGGCTGAGGTGATAAAGTGATGAGATAAATATTCCGTCAAAGTTAAACTGTTTCAGTGTTGCAGTTCCCCCATTCTACCAGTAGATGCTGTGCATACGCATGGTCAGAGCTGTTCTTATATTTAGGAACATTTCTATGCACTAGTACAAAATGGTAAATACCACGCAATGTGTAGAATTGTTCCTATGCACAAAATATGCACAGATCTGTGCGTAAGTAAGGTTGATAAATGAGGGCCCTGGATGTGACCTGCTTTAAGATTAAATAGTTTGCTTCCATTATAATCTAACTGAGAGTGATAAAAGTTAAAACAACAAAGCAAAGACTTTCCATACCTAAAGATATGGAAAGGCTCAAGTATATCAGTAATCTGAGTAGCACACATTGTGTTTACTGGTTGACTTCTTAACAAAAGCCCAATTTATATATGTTATGTGTTTATCAATTTTTGTGCATGTGTTGTATAACCAGTAGTCAAGCTGAGGGGGAGCGGAGGGGGACGCTGCTCCCCTTAGAAAGAAATCGGACATATAACGTCCCACCAGTAAAGGTCCCATCCTCAATGTCCATCCCTTCCATTTTACAGTAAATATTGTATGGAAATATAAATCATAAATAGGCTTAGCCTATATGAAATAATTTCATCAGAAAATGTTAGGTCTCCGCACGTTGAGCGAAAATAAACAGTCTAATAAAATCCGGGTAACAGGGGCACAAAACGCAATGATGCAACATTGTTTTTGCCTGAGAGTAGGCCAGGTGAACCCAGTTTTTGTTTCATTTCGTTCTGACCTCTGGCATCTACAAAAACAGTTTACTTCGTAAAATAAATACGTTCGCACTTAGTTCAAAAGTAAAAGTTCTCCTTCTGTAATAGCGCAGTTTTTTTTATGATCGATGTTTTAATTCGGGGCTAGTTTGTTTTCACCGTAGGGAGAAAGGAGTGATACGGCTGCTAGGTACCCGTTTTACACCAAGAGATGGATTTAACATGAAATCCATGTCTTGTTCATGTTTCATGGAAGTTAAATGCATGTAACACATTTTACATAGGGCTACATACTTTTACTCGGTTTTGTAAAAGTTTTAAAGTTTTCATCATGACCTTAGCTGTCTCCATATCCGCATACGTCATCACGTCGGTTAAACTCTGCTAACGCATTGGTCTAAAACGGGTACGTAGCAGCCGTATCACTCCTTTAAAAACAAACTAGTCCCAAATTAAAACATCGATCATAAAAAAACTGCGGCATTACAGGAGAACTTTTACTTTTGAACTAAGTGTGAACGTATTTATTTTATGAAGTAAACAGTTTGTAGATGCCAGAGGTCGGAATGAGATTAATTTCTAAATACATTTTCGGGGTTCACCTTATGGCCTAGAGAGCGGCAAAAGCTGCATTACAGAAGTGCAAATATGCCCAAACAAGCGGCTGGTCAGCGGGATGTCCAGGATTTTTTTTTAAAGAAAAAAATTGCTGCTGAGATCTCGCGAGAGCTGTGCGTAAGTAATATGGCGGTAAACTGGTAAAACAAACAAACTCGGGTAAAAACAAACCATAACATTTGAGCCAAATATAGGAAACGTTTAATAATAATAACCATTATTTTGTATTTCTCCATAAACAAACTGGACGAGTAAACCTTGCACAGCCTGGAAAGCTACTTGGACGAGTGCTTTGACAACATTGCTATGGGCAAGCCACAGAAATCCACCTCTGCTATGCCGACAAGCACACCATCACAAAAACGCACTCGTTCTGAGGCCAGCACCTCCACCATCTCTCCAGAGAAAAGCTACAGCGATGTCCTGGACTCAATAGATAAGAAACAAACCAGCCTAGACGCCCGTCTGGGCCTGGTTGAGGTTCTCCATAAAGAATTTCAAGCTCTAAGGGAATCTCTGGAGTTCAGCCAACAACAGGTAGCATCGCTCGCTGCAGAAAACCAAACGCTTAGGGAGAGTGTAAAGAAACTCACCGAGGGGATGACGCAGCTGTCCGGAGAAAGTAAGAGGATGAAAGAAACTATCTTGGATATACAGGCCAGGGGAATGCGGGACAATCTTGTTTTTTCCGGGATCCCAGAACAGGCTGAGGACGACGCTGAATCAACCGTCCGAGATTTTCTCCAACATCAGTTAATGCTCACAAGCGACACGGTAAAAAACATCACTTTTCACCGCGTTCACCACCTAGGAGGTAAGAAGCCCAACAACAGCCGGCCGCGACCAATTGTTGCTAAATTCGAGCATTAAAAGCAAAAAGAGCAGGTCAGAGGCCAGGGCAGAGAGCTGCGGGGAACGAATTACAGCGTTAACGATCAATATCCGAAGGAAATCCTGGATAGAAGGCGCGTTTTGTTCCCAATCAGAAAGAAATATATCAGTGAAGGCACCAGAGCTACAGTAGCGGTAGATAAACTGTATGTTAATGGGCAGCTGTTCAGGGACCCCCAGCTTACTCCTTGGCTTTATTAGTCATGTAACACTGGTCAGATAAGAGTTGTTTTATCAGTCAACTATAATGTAATGTTAGCACAGCTCTGTAAAGTTATTTACATTACTCAATGTGGGCGGGGCCAGGGCTAAGCACTGGGATACTGGCTCTTTTTTCTTTTCTCATCTTCATATGTCTCTCACCAAATGTCTTTGGTACTCCTTTTTCCTTCTTTTATCACTCACACACACACACAGAATTTTTTCATAATATAACTATTTCTTTCTCTCTCACCCTCACCCTTCACACCTTCACAACTTTCTTCTATTTCTCTCTTTCTTATATCTCGGCTATTGGATTTTCAATCAGGCAACCCCAAGCACAAACTAATAATACACCTGTGTTTGTCTGTTTCTATGGTGATGTGGACTTTACAACTTTTATCTCAAAACTATGACTACTCTAAGGTTTGTCACGTGGAATGTTCATGGAGCTGGGACCAGAGAGAAAAGAGTTAAGATTTTTAAACAGCTTAAAAGATTGAAGGCAGATGTCGTCTTATTACAAGAAACCCATAAATCTACCTCAGCTGCAGATGATCTTAAATCCCCTGAGTTTCCTAATGTGTTTTCTGCATGCTATAACTCTAGACAAAGGGGAGTAGCAATATTAATAAATAAAAATGTAAATTTTACAGTAATAGATACAGTTACAGATCCAGAGTGTAGATTTATTATAGTAAAACTATCTATACATAACCAAAAGTTATGTATTGTCAGTATATATGGTCCAAATGTTGATGACCCCTCATTCTTTCATTCCTTCTTCTCTGTGCTCCTTGAACACATGGATTGCTCACTTCTTCTTGGGGGCGACCTCAACTTTGGTTTAAATGAAGAAATAGACAGGCTCAGCACAGCAGGGACTCAGCGCAGCTGGAAATCTATAGATATAGTCAAACAGTATATGAGCGATTATGGACTTTGTGATGCATGGTGATCTCTTCCCCCCCAATGACAAAAAATATACTTTCTTCTCAAATGTCCACCATGAATATTCTCGACTGGATCATTTGTTAGTCAGCAGCTCACTGTTGACTTACATTTCAGACACTGAGATTCACCCTATAGCTGTTAGCGATCATGCTCCTGTTTCTCTAACTTTAGTAAATAAATCAGAAACACCTCAAAGCAAAAATTGAAGATTTAATATATCCTTACTTAAGGATAAAGAATTTATTAAATATTTCGAAAAAGAGTGGGCCTCATATTTGGAATATAACAACCTCCCTGGTACGTCGCCATCCATTCTTTGGGAGGCAGGAAAAGCTGTGATTAGAGGTAAAATAATCTCATTCCCATCAAATAAAAAGAAAATGGAAAAAAAACGTATTCAGGAATTAGAAGAAACTATTAATTCATTAGAAGCTTCTCTAGATGAGAAGAGACTAGGCAAAATCCGTAAAGCAAAGCTAGAATTAAATCAAATTATTAATAAACAGACCCAGTTCTTAATTCAAAGACTTAGGATAGAAAATGTTGAACAAGGTAATAAATCAGGTAGATTTTTGGCTAACCAGCTTAAAATTAATAAAGAAAAAACAACTATATCTACTATTAAAGATCAGACCGGGAATACAGTATATGATCCTGGAAGAATAAACAACACATTTAAAGAATTTTACAAGGCTCTATACTCACCAGAGATAAATCCATCAGATCATGAAATTGAACAATTTTTTGATAACATAACACTACCTAAATTATCTGAAAGTCAAGCGATGGCCCTGGATTCACTACTAACAGCGGCTGAACTCCAGGAGGCCCTCCAAGGCATGCCCAATAAAAAGGCTCCAGGCACAGATGCATTTCCAGCAGAGTTCTATAAAGAATTCTGGAATATTCTGGCACCAACATTCCACAGAATGCTGCAGGAAACCAAGGAAAATGGCCGACTCCCACCAAATATGAATTCTGCCTACATTAGTCTTTTACTAAAATCAGGTAAAGACCCTTTGTTTCCTACCAGCTATCGTCCCAGATCCCTTATTAATGTTGATCTTAAAATAATCTGCAAAGCCATCGCAAAAAGTATAGAGAAAGTAACCCCTCTTATAATACATCCTGATCAAACTGGTTTTATTAAAGGGAGACATTCATCCACAAATTCACGTAGATTAATAGATTTAATAGATTTGTCTTACTGTAAAAACATTAAAACTAATATATTATCTTTAGATGCAGAAAAAGCATTTGATAGAGTTAACTGGAAATTCTTATTTGTAACCTTACATAAATTTGGCTTTGGAAATTCGTTTATAAACTGGTTGAAAATATTATACAGTTCACCAACAGCATGTATCAGGACAAATAACCAAACATCATCTAGGTTTTATCTTCAGAGAGGTACCAGGCAGGGATGTCCTCTCTCTCCCTCCCTGTTCGCTATTTTTATTGAACCACTAGCTGCAGCAAACAGGCAAACTCACAATATTAAAGGCATAAAATGCAATAACATAGAACATAAAATCAGTCTTTATGCAGATGATGTATTACTTTTTCTCCAGCATTCACAAACCTCTTTCTCTCAGGTAATCGGGTTGATAAACTCTTACTCAAATGTTTCAGATTATTCTATAAATTGGTTAAAATCTACAGTTCTTCCAATCAATTGTTCTGTCCAGAATCCAACTAATACAAAAGTGCAGTCAGGGAATATTACCTATTTAGGTATCAATGTCTCACCAAGACTGGCAGATTTAATAACGCTAAACTACATCCCACTTTTAAAAAAAGTGGAAGATGATCTTGCTAAATGGAAATCCCTACCCATATCACTTATGGGAAGGGTTGCTTCAATAAAAATGATGGTTTTGCCCAGAATCAACTACTTATTCTCAATGATCCCAAGTAAACCATCACTAGACTGGTTTAGATCTCTGGACTCCTCTATCTCTAAATTTCTTTGGAAAGATAAACCCCCACGTATCAGCTTAATAACACTCCAGAAGACCAAAGAAAAAGGAGGTCTAGATCTACCAAACTTCCATCATTATTTCTTAGCCAACAGGCTCCAATACATCTCAAGATGGTTAAAAGATAGCTATCTAGACGAGTCCTGGATAGACGTAGAACAGACACTATGTAATAACATAAAACTTTCAGACCTACCATTTATTGGCTCAAATATAAAACAATATGAATGCTTTAAAAGCATAAATATCAGCTCCTCTCTGACAGCATGGTGGGAGTTTCTAAAAATGACAGAGTCCACAATAATCCCATGCAGACGTACACCCATCTGGAATAACCCCGACATCTTGCAAAAAAATGTATGATAATTTTTCCAGTGTGGAGGTGCAATGGAATTGAATACCTGGAATATATATTTGAGGGAACAGACTTTATCCCATTTAATACATTAATTACACAATATGGAATTGATAAAAACAAATTCTTAGAATATCAACAAATTAAATCTATTATTAAAGGTAAATTTAGGCTCAATACAGCTGAATTACAAATTCCAGCAAGAGTTTTGGATTTTCTTAATCTCAACCCCCCCAAATTGCTGTCTAAAATATACAAAACTTTATCTACATTAGATGAATCAATAGCCATCCCTATTTCAAAATGGGAGGTGGATTTATCAGCCAGCTTTGACCAAAACGTTTGGTCTCAGATATGTTTAAGAACCTTTAAAATAACAAAAAATCCTCATTTGCAAGTAATACAATACAAAATCCTTCATAGAGTACACTATACAGGTCAACGAATGTTTAGGATGGGTTTTACATCGTCTAATACCTGCTTACAATGCACAAGCAATATACCAGATACTTATGTTCATGCACTTTGGTTCTGTCCACCTGTAAAGAAATTTTGGTGCCAGATATGTGAGGACTTATCAAAGTGCTGAAATGTAACATCCCACCATCTCCCTCAATTTAAATGATGTCACCATGGACACAAAGTCAGTTCTAATGGTTCACATTGCCTTATGCATCACTAAGAAAACTATCTTCCTGAACTGGAAAAATCAAAAAGCTTTTAATATTAATCAGTATAGAAATCTCTTGTTAGACCATGTTCTTGAGACGGCCTCTGGCTCCATATCTGATCAATCTCTCTGGGCTCCTTTGATCGGCTCCATCACCTAGTGGGGGTGGGGGCAATTGGTTTTGTCGTTTGGGACACTGTTGCTGATGTGGGGGTTTTGGGGTTGGAGGCGTCTGGGGGGGACCCCAGGGGGTGGGATCACTGGGCAGATGGGGCGCTGGACGTCGTGGCCGCCCTGGGGTTGTGCTTTGGGTGGTAACTCCTGATGGCTGCCTGCGGTGCCTTAGGGGGGTTGCACTGGCGGACATGGGTTACTGGCCTGGTGGCCGTGCTGCGCCTGGGTAGGGTCTGGGGTGGGCCTGGGGATTCGGGGCTCGGGGGCGCCGCACCCCCTAGCTGTGGTCCTGGCTGGGGGTCGGCCGGCGTGGGGTCTCTGTTGCCTGTGGGGGTCGGGGCCGGCCGCCGGCATGTGCAGCCGCCTCTCTCTTTTTCTCTGGGCCGATTGTCATCGCCGGTCCCTGTATGGCGTCTCGCCTTGTTTGCTGGTTGGGGTGCCTGGCTGCTGGTCGCGGCGGCTGGGTGGCATTTCTGGGCCGGATCAGTCTTTTTTTGCACTGGACTTGGCTCCTGGGTCTTGGTCTTTGTGCGGGGCGCTGGGGTCGGGCATGTGGCCGGGTTCGGTCGGACTTGCGGGTGGACTGGCCGGGTGGTGGGCGTGGAGGGCAGGTGGGTGGGGCGCTGGGTTTGGTCTCCTGCCGGGCCGTTGAGCAGCAGTGGTCGCTCCACAAGGAATGGGGCTGGTGGATGTCGGCCTGGTGGGTCGGCCGCCCGACTCATCGGTTTGCTCCTGGTCTGGGCAGGTACGTCGCCGTGGTTCGGGCTACGGGAGCCTCCGGTGTGCGGGGCGCTGGGGGCCTCCTTTGCTGGCGGGGAGGCTGTTGCTGTGTAGCGACAGGTGCTCTCCCCCTACGAGGGCACTTGGACGGGGGGGGGGGGTGTGCGGGAGGGGTGGGGGGGGGGGTCGAACTCAACCTGGGTGTCTAGTGTCTTTTGTGTTTTGAGAGTAGATCGAATGTCAGGGTGGGTTTAGTTCCCCTTCTGGGATGGGGCTGGGGGGACTGCCTTGGGGTACGTGGGGCTTTGTGGTGCTGTGGCCGTGGGCCCCGGGTCGAACGTGCCATGGCCTCCCTCCCCTGGTGGAACCCGGTGAACAGCGGTGCCTATTGGGGTCAGTGGGGGAGCTGGCTCCCTGGGAAGACATTTTTTCTCCCAGTCCTTCCCTCCCGATCCCTTGACACCTCTGTCCACCCGCTCCATCACTTTACCACTCATATAGGGTCTTGGGGCATGGGCACATCACTGGGGTGCGAGGAGGGGCTTCCCTCCTTGCTATCCCGTGGTGTCCTGGGTCCCAATTTTATTATACAACTTAGACACTCCCACTTATAACATTCTCACGCGACACATATGTAGGGACTTTGGGGTGGGCAGACTTTTCGGCATCCAGAGGGGGAGCGGTTCAATCAGCTTCACCTCTGGTGCCGGTGCCAACTGTTAAACCACATATAGACACTGAGGGCTCGGGGTGGGGGTTGGGGGATGTGTGGCTGCCTTCCCCACATCCCACCCCTCTGTTTTAAATGCACATTATAACAACACGCATCAACACCATACTCGAGCGGGAGGATGGAGGCTAGGGGTCTTTTCACACCCCTGTTCGCTACGGGCCATCAGGGGTCGGGGTCCGGAGGAGGAACAGGCGGTCTGGTCTGGGTCCTGGGCTGTCGGGCTGCTTTGCCACTGTGGGGCCCTTGGCGGTCTGCTTGTCTCCATCCTAGAAGGTAGGGGGTCCATCTCCCGGGTCCGGAGGCTGGTGGCTCTACTGGGGCATCGGTACCTGGACCTGGGTACATAAAGTGTGTATGGGGTGTGTGAGTGAGGGTACAGCGTCATTTTTTTGGGTGTCTTGGTGAGTCAGTGAGAATGTATGGGTTTAAGAGGGAGGGAACGTATGACTGTGTCTGTATGTCTTTGTCTACCTGTCAGGTTGGATCTTGGTCTGCCCCCTCGCCTGGCGCACCTCAGGCCTTACACTTAATGGGGGGCCTATTTCCCCTCCGTCACTCCCCGTCGGTAACGGGGGCCCCTGCCTGCCGGTGCATCGGTGGTCAATCCGGTATGGACCTGGTGCGTGCCTGGCCGGGCCTGGGGGGGCCGATGTGTGGGTCGGCCGATGCGCTGGGCCGATATCTTCCTTTGGTTGGTAGGGGCACCTCTTTTAGAGGTGCCAGGTTTTTGGATTGTTGGGTGGTGCCTGCTCGGTGGCTCGGCGGGATGCGGATCCGGCGTCTCTGCTCGTTTGATCACCTGTTCTGTGCGCACCGTGCGTGGCCAGTTCATTGGCGGGTTGGACCGGCCCTGGCCCTCGTTGGATGCCTGGTCTCGGCGCCCCGCGTTGCGCGGGATCAGGACCCGGGAGCTGGTACAACTTGGTGTCCAGATGCCAGCTGAGCTCGCCCTGGGGATGCTGTCCATCCCCTGCGGCTATCGGTGGAGCGCTGGGATGTTGGCGGTGGGGATTGGCCTAGGGTGGAGGCGGTGCGTGGCGGCCGGCCGTGGCCCCCGCAGTGCCGGGGGCCTCTCGTCGGCCGGTCCCTTGTCGGCTCCCTGCTGGGGGGTGGGGTGCCCCTGGGCCCCGGCTCTCCCGGTCCATTGACCGGCCCGCCCTGGTGCGGCCGGTTGCCGGCGGGGCCCGTGGGCTCGTCACTGCTGCCCCCCGGGCCCCTGCATAGTGGCCGCTAGACGTTCCCCTGGGGTTCTCCTTTGCTCCACTCTTGGGGGATGCATTCAGCCCCGCCCGGGTCCGCCTGGGGCACTGGGGGTCCTTTGGACGTCTTTGCTCCGATCTCCTTCATGTCTGCATCGATTCCTGGGAGACGGATTGATGCCTGCTCACACCAACTATAGAACACTCTTATGGAGAAACCTTATATGCACCAGCATGCTAACACACACACATAGATGTGGGGTCTCTGGTGTTTAAGGATATATTCTTGGGCTGAGGTTATCATTACTAGAGCTTGATTAATCGGTACCATGAGTTTTTCTGTGACATTGTTGTTGTATTTTTATATCTATTTTTGTGTGATGTGGTTGTGTAATTCTTAGTTCACAATGTTTGGTTTGTTTTGTCGATGTTCCTTTTTCGTGTTTTGTTTTGTTTCGTTTTTCCCCCTCTCTCTGCCGTCCTGTGGGTATGGAGGCAGACTTCAATGTCTTCCTGTGTTTTCTTTGTTCCCCTTCCTCTCATGTATTTTCAACTCACCCTCTCTCTTGACTTTTTGTTTCCTACCTCTCTTCTTCATCTTCCTTTTTTCTTCTCCTTAATTTTCCGTCTCCGTGTCCATAACATCAGGAAATAAAAACCCCAACAATTCATAATAAAGATTTTTCACACATATATCAAGTGGAGGACTATAGCAAAAGCTGTACTGCTCCGCTTGTGAAAGTAAATCTGTTGGGCTTCTACTTGGTACTCAGACACCAATTCTGAGCTCCACACTGCCAAACAGGACACGTAAAAAAAAAAAAAAAAAAAATTACAGGTGAGCTATTAATCTCAATAATTAATCTAGCCTGCTTTTTGTAATCTAAAGACCACCCGACTCACCACAGGTGTACGCACAGATCCCAGGATGCTACCCTCCAAACTAGCTGAGATGAACAGGCGACCCCCCACATCTCTCTTGTTAATTAGCTTGCTAAAATTCATGACTTGTCATTCAGTCAAGACACGCATGCGGCGTGCTGAATCTGCACTATGTCGACTATTTTTACACATCCAGCCATAATCAGCCTAACAAAAATTATCACCTTTTCAGAGCTTATCTGACAGTGCCAACATTTAGCCATAATCAGGACGAATGTGAACAAGAGGAAGAAAACTGTAGAAAAACAAATGATTACGAAAGGGTTTGGAAACTGCTAAACTGCTAGCATGTGGATTAAGTGAGGGTTGTAATGAATAAAATAGAAATTACTCATTTTGTTCGGTCTTTCATGTTAAATTAATCCAATACTTTGTTTTGTATAGGCCTAGTTTGCACAAAAATATTTCTTCTGCACTGCAATTATTTGCTAAGGCTTCTTTGCAAGGTGCTGGTATCGGCTTTGCTTTACAGATATATAAAGCCTCCATTTCACCCGATCTTGTTTAATTCTAATGCAGGCTATTCAGTTGTAGTCCCCTAACATTCCGGCCAATTTGGCGATACAAAATACTCTATAAATAGCACCTTTTAAAAAAATTAAAATCCACAGATTTTTTTAATAGGCGAAAAAAATGACCTTCCCCCCCAAAATCTTTTTACAACTCGACTACTGTGTATAACACTACAATTCTTCCTGCAGTAAGCTGTTTTGCTTTAGCAATAAGTCCCAGAGTTCTGCAGGAGACGTTTTTATTTATAGATGGTGAGTTTAACTACAACAGGAACCTTAGTTTTAACTAGAATCCTGCTACTGAATGAGTTTGGACAGTTTAAATAGTGGTAAATTATAGATGGCTTTAGATTATTATTGCTTGGGCCACTATGCCTATCATTAATCCTCTCTAATGGATATGAAAGTCCCATGGAATGTGAGACCTATGATTCTCAACCTCTCTTGATAATGTTTCCTAGTTTGACTTGCAATGGGACCTGCAGCCTTTATTCAGTCAAGATGTTCCTGTGCAGAAATATTCCAGTCACTTGTTTATAGTGATCCATGTGCGTTTGTCTCATTTAGGCCCAAGTTTCTGATACCCCAGGATCATTTTAGGGTACATTCTGAATAGCATATTTAATACTACCTAGTTCTTAGCCTATCTCCTTTATCTTGGCATACAGTCTCAGGGTACTGGACCATAGGTTGAAACCTCTTGACATTGTAAGGAGCTTCCTTGTCTTTATATCATTGCCTTCTATTTCCTCATCTGGTCATTATACCACTGGGGTTTCTCTGTTGATTAGGCATAAGTGTTGATGGCTTGTACTTTGTTCTTGAGGGTTGTTTCAGGACCTGCTTTCAACAGTGTAGAGACTTTTGGGTGACTTCCTTTCAACTTCACAGAGGATGTTTGCTTGTGTAGTGTTAAACACCCTCAATGTTGCCTTCTTTATCATATTGTCCCTATGTTCAATGGTTCACAGTGAACAGTCATCACTGGATGACAACTTGGGAACCAGAGACTTGACATTTAATAAAGCTAACATACCCAAAATAAAGTATAATTAGACACAACCCAAAGCAATACATGTGTCCAGGGAATGGAAATAGATTAGGTTGTTCTTCCTCTGAGTTTATTTCATCCCTCCTGGCGCTGGTCAGAATGAATGGCTTTAAAGCAAAACACTGAATCTGCTCCTCATTCCATGCATTGCATTCAGTACTGTTCTGTAATATCAGGACTAGACTTAACGAAAGTATGTTTTGACATGTTTATCACAGCTTTGGTTTATGTTATAGTTTATTTAAGTAAATTTGTCTTCCAAGAGGGGTGTTACTATGTTTTCAGAGAAAGATGTAATAAAATGTATCCTAGTTAATGTAAAATCACATCAGTAGTAATATTGCATTGCCAAAATCATTGTCTGAATTGTTTCACCGAAAAATAATAAGTCAATCAATCAATCAAACTTTATTTATAAAGCGCTTTTCATACAAGAGTTGCAACTCAAAGTGCTTTACAGATTAAAAATGACCCCACATAAACTAAATTCCCATCCCTCACCCACAGATTTAAAAGCATGATCACAGTTATACCCCCTCCCCCCAACCCAACTCCCATGCTCACAAACACTAAAGAACAACATTAAAAAGGGCATCAAAAGGACATTGGGCCAAGTGCAGATGAGTCATGTAAGGAAATGCCATCAAGGGAGCCATATGCGCCAGCAGCAGCAGATCAACCGCACCAGCCGAGGCACACAGGGCGCCCAGAGGAGGCAACCCGTGAGACCCAAGCGCTACCCGAGCACCCAGGCTGCAACAGGCGACCACCGCTTCCGAGGCAGAGGATTCTCATAGAGAAAACACTGGCAGAAAGATTAAAATAACAGATTAAAGTATAAAAAAATATATATGAAAAGATTATGTAGTAAAACACTGAAAATATAATGAAGAAATAATCAGCTAAAAGCTAGGCTTTTAACTGATTCTCACCTTTTCTTGTCTTGAGCCTGCTCTTAAAAACATAAACGTTCTCTGCAGCCCTGAGGTCCTCCGACAGCCTGTTCCAAAGGGGATTCCCATAATAATGGAAAGACGCCTCACCGTGAGTGTGTGTCCTGACTTTAGGGACGACAAGGAGACGGCTGCCAGAGGAGCGCAGAGACCACGAAGGTTCATATGGTAAATGTAGTTATGAAAGATAAGAAGGCCCAAGACCATCAAGATACTTTATTGACAACTACTTTATTGGAGTACATTAACTGGAAACTGATTAAATGATTGTTTTTGTTCGAGATGATGGCTCTGTGGATGTGCTGGCGCAGCTAAGAACAATGAGTTGGACATTACATCATTTTTCTTTCTGAGTGTATCAGGACCGTTTCAGCAGCAAGTAGCATCACTAATTAAAGAGCAGAAAAATAACAACAGAATCGACATGGAAGAAGCAGGGTTAGTTGCTGTGTTTTCTTTTTGCTGTTGTTATTAGCTGGTTTGCGAGTTACTCTTCTAAGTTTACAAAGCCGGTTGTTTGGTGACATCTGCTCATTTCCGTCTGAATCAGCACGACTTGAGCAACAATGATTTTCTATAAAGGAAGATTGCTCACTTACATACATAAGCAGATACACAGCAGGGTCGTGACAGTGGCTCAACCGCGGCTCCTTTTGAAGAACAAAAACAAACGTTCTGACCACCGATCTAGAAATGAGCGATCGTTCGGAAAAAACTCCAGAATCTACCTCGGCCAGTCCCTTTTTAAATTATATATAACATGAAAATGTACATTGAGTGTCAAAAGGGCCATTTTGACCTAGAAATATTTAACACACTGCCAACGGGAGGTAAAAACATTAAAGCAACACTATGTAGTTTTCAACTTTCATAATATATTTCCAAGACCCTTGTGATGTTACATTGACTTACAGATTGAATGACACGTCACACGCATGCCATAGCCTGATGGGGTCTTTATCGCTTTTACTGGCACTACGTAACTTCGGTGTGCGGGTAGTAACCTGTGCATAAAAAGAACTACAAAATTCGACTGCTGCTTTACGGCATACTTCACTCTGCCCCCCACGCGAGCCAAACAAACCTGAATAGAATTAGCTTGTCCATTATGTAAAACAGTAGCCAATAATGATGCTGACTTGTAAACGTGAGCTACACGATCTTTTGACGTTTGAAGAAAAAAAACATGAAATTGTATTGATATGTACACTGGTGTAGAGCTGTCAGCCATATGAAAAAGAAATTAGACCGTATCAAGTAATAACATGATAGTTTATTGTAAAAACGTGAAAATAACGTAAATTTATAGTTTCACGTTTTTACAATAAACTATCACATTATAACATGATACGATCTAATTTCTTTATTATATGGCTGACAGCTCTACACTGATGTACATATGACATGCTGAAATATAGAAAATGTACCTGGGATGAAGACATTAGACACGGAACGAAGGCTGACCAAGACATGAAAATCTGTAATGTTAGAAGGTATCGCTTGTCAATGCACGTGAATCCCCTGGTGTAACCAGAACAGATTTTACGACAGTAGTAGAAAACAATACCTTTTTCCCAACTGTAGGGGGACCCCGAGAGCAAAACTTACATAGTGTTGCTTTAAGGGGTTAGATTAAAAACTGCCCCCCCCCAAATAAGCTGCGGCCTCCCCAGTTAAATTACCCCGGGTCTGCTAAAACACACGGGGAGCCAATGCAGTGAATTTAAGACAGGTGTAATGTGCTCCCACCTCCTGGTCTTTGTCAGGACACGTGCTGCTGAATTTTGTAGAAGTTGTAAACCTCAGATATTCTCTTTGGGAAGACCAGAAAGCAGGGCATTACAGTAATCAATTCTACTGGTGATAAAAGCATGCATCAGTGTTTCCATGTTGGCCCGAGAGAGAATGGGGCGGACTCTGGCAATGTTCTTTAGATGATTAAAACCTATTTGGGTGATATTTTTAATGTGAGAGATAAAAGTCCGCTCAGAGTCAAAAATCACGCTGAGATTTTTCACTAAAGAAGGATTAAAAGACAGTGATTGTTGCTTTGGTAAAAGTTTCTCTCTCTAAGCCTCAGGATCGATGACTAAAACTCCAGTTTTGACCTTGTTAAGCATGAGAATGTTTTCTGCCATCCAGGATTGAATGTCTAAAATGCAGTTAAAAAGTGCATCCATTGGTAATGATATACCCAAAAGACTTGCTGTTGTGATTGCGGCAAAAGGTTCTAACAACCACCAAGTGGTTGAGTTCAGCTTTTTTTAACACGGGTCAATGCAAAGAGTAGTCATGTGGCAACTGGGAGGTTGTAACTTTGATTCCAGCTTTCCCAACTACATGTTTATGTGCATGCTGAGAAGTGGTGCAGTTGGTAGCACTGTTGTCTTGCAACAATTGGACTCAGGTTCAAATCCCAGCCTAGGGTCTTTCTGCACTGTGTTTGCATGTTCTCCCTGTGCATACATGGGTTCCCTCCTGGTACTCCAGCTTCTTCCCACATTCCAAAAACATGACTGTTAGGTTAATTGGTCTCTCTAAATTGTCCTTAGGTATGAGTGTGTGCATTCATGGTTGTTTGTCCTGTGTGTCTCTGTTTTGCTCTGTGATGATCTGGCAACCTGTATGAGTTGTACCCCACCTCCTGCCCAATGACTACTAGAGATAGGCACCAGCCCCTCCGCAACCCTTCAGGGGATGGACAGGTTTCGTTAATGGATGGATGTTTATGTTCTTTTTGGGCAGGCCATTTAACTCCTAGTCGCCTTCTAATATGTGTACTGGTGTATGATTTTGAAAGCACTGTGAGTGTGAGTTGTTCAGTGTGGTTTTTTGAGGTCAGTAGGACTAGAAAATCAATTATTTTAAGCTCTTATTTTGAAGAAAGTTCAAAATTCAGTAATTTTATTTCCATTTTTGTGTTGGACCATCCCATTAAATCCCCCCAATATCATTGAAGTGTGTAGTTGTAGTAAATGTCACAAAATGTGGACAATTTAAAGGGGTATGAATGTTTATGGGATATGTGGTATTATCAGCAAGAATAATAATACTACCACCACAGAAAAAAATATGTTAGTCATCAATAGACCTGCACATGTCCATTAACTTGGGTTATAAATGGATAATATTGATGAAAACTTAACTAAAATAGACCCAAATAATTTTTTTTTAAACAGTATTCACTACAATTACGTTTGATAATTGATTTCACATGGAACAGTAGTAGCTATTTAACTTTTCTCTTAAATTCTTTATTATATTTCAAGCTCCATAAAATAATTAGGGGGATTTGGCAGCTAAGGACTTGATATTTAATAAAACTTGGATTATTATACTCAAGGTCTTATTTGAGACAGTCCATTGCTTACGCACCGCTGGTGCCTTCCAGGGAGTAAGATTAGATAAGTAGCTGCTTCTTTGGGTACATCTTATTCCTCCCAATGCCAATGAGAAAATGACTGGTAGATACTGTAACTGCTCCACATTGTTGGTTCACTGGTGAAATGGAAGGAGACGTCTCATTTATACAGCTTGCTTGCACACAAAATAGGTCACTTTCTATGCCAAGTTTGGTATTTATAGGAAAAACGTGGTGGAAAAATGTGCTCAACTTTAATCACACAAAGGACCTTGCTCACGCACATTTTGGATGGAGGAGACCGGTAGGGAACCCGGTGAGGTGGCAAAAGGATGAATTTAAGCAACATTAAGCAACACACTAACACACAATAGCAGCCAGCCCCCGCCCCATCTCCGAACTGAGAGACTTTGCTGCTGCATCAGTGCTGTGTCACTCGGAACTCTTTACTCCATTTATTTGTGACCCCCCCCCAAAAAACTATTTTGCACGGATGAGACTTTTTAAAAGTACACTTAAAACCCACCTTTTTGTTAGGCTTTGATATCTAGGAGTGCTGAAACTTATCACGTTCTGCTGTAATTTAGTTTCTATTTGTTTTAATTTGCTTCTATTCCGATCTGTCAGAACGAGTGTTTTGTGTGCATAACTGTTTCAGTGTTTACATTAGTTATGTGGCGGTGCTATGAAAGCATTATTTTAAGACAACTTCTGAATTGTGGCATCTAATTATTATTATTAGTATTATTATTATTATTATTAAATATTGTTTGTATTTATCAAACCTACAACGGTGAGCAGGACATTTGCCACTCTCGCTGCAGGATCTGACCAGGTCATCTGGCCTCAAGTACTACATTATACGCTACCTAAGAGTTTCCACAATCCCTCGGCAGCTTCCACCTGTGCAACTGTCATTTCCAATGTAGGTTATAAACTACCTGTTTATAGTTTCTCACTGTTAGTCTTCTTCTTACAGGTTATCATGAAGCAGTTCATCAGATCTACAAGGTTAATGTCAATTGGGTTAAAACCAGCAGAGGGAAAACCTTTATTAATAACTGAAATTAATAATTAGATGTAAAGTTATGTAATCATTATGGAATTTACATTTTTCAAAGATTAATTTACAGCTTGCCTGAAGATGTCAGGATAATCAAATTATTTAATGCATTTGCTTAGGGCTTGGATAGGTTCAAAGTCACCTGGTGACATTATAATGTAAAGCTGTGTATTATCTGGATAGTTATGGCAACTAATCTTATTGGTTGTTATAATCTGTGTTAGCAGGACCATGTAGATATTAAATGGGAGGGGCCCAAAAAAGGAGCCCTGGGGCACCTCATATGCGATTTCTGTCTGTTCTTTTTAAAAATGTTTTGTGGTCATAGTGGCCTTTATTAGCAGTGGATACTACAGAAAAGCGGGAGAAGTGGGCGAAGAGACATTCGGTAAATGTCCGTGGGATGGAGTTGAACCCAGGACAACCACTTTGAGGACTTAAGACTCTGAACACGGGCCGCCCGTCTTGACCACTACATCACGCGATGCCCCATTTCTGTCTGTTCTGATTAAAAAATTGCCTATTGACTCAAAAATCTTCCTGTTCTTTAGGTAAGACTCAATCCAGCCAAGTAGAGAGTCCGACCCACATTTCCAGTCGTTTCAATAATATATGATGGTCAACAGTTTCAAATGCTGCACTGAGGTGCACTGAGGTCCAAAAGTACCAGCATTGTGGTTCTACCACAGTCTTTATTTATGCAGAAGTCATTGAACATTTTGATGAGGGCATTTTTGGTACTGAGGTGAGCACGGAAACTAGACTGAGAAATATCAAAACGGTTGGTCATTGTTAGGTAGCTAGTTTACTGTTGAATCACAGCTTTTTCATTAACCTTGCTGATTAATGGACATTTTGAGATTGGCCTGTAGTTCTGCATTAACGTGTTGTCCAACTATTTTGCATTTCAAACAGAATCTTTGAAAGTTTAATATGCACAATTCATTTTTTGTAATTAGAAGTTAATTGCGAGACTATAGAGGCAGTTTAACCAAAAATTTCTAATTTGCTGCAACAAAGAAATCAGAGAAATCATGTCCCAGAAAAAAAAGGAAGTCCGATACTGGTAAATTGGTGTGAAAGATCAACCAATACCCTGAAAAGAAACAGGGCAATGTGGTGAATAAAAGAGGGAAGTAGGAACATTGATGTGAAGCAGATAGAAATTCATTGGTCTCCCTTGGCTTTTTTTGTAAAGTCATATCCTCCCTTCCCTGTCTTTAACTTGTTCGGTCAATGAGTCTAACAAAGACATTTACAAAGATGCTTTTTCCTGTCTAATTATAAACATTTTTATCTACAAATATTCGTTTCCTGACTTTCCTTTCCAAATCTTTGTTCCAGCGTATAAATGGTCACTTCAATACTGTAATGAAAAAATTAAAGGGAATAATGCAAAATCAGAGGTGGAAAAAAAGAAAAAAACACACATGAATGAATCAATCCTAGCAGACCCCCAACACACTCCTATTGGTCCGTGACCACCCATGGTGACATCGAAGATGACATCACAGCCAAAGGGGGCTATAAAGAGTAGTCGCGCCCATTTTCAAACTGTTCTCCAGCCAGAAGTTCTTGGATGAACTACTGCTGAACAGAGGACATCTCACCGGTGAAGATTTTCTTTTGTTTTGACCCACTGGAGTGGGGAAGAAGTAATTTCAAAGCTTCGAAGTGCTCATACGGTTTGTGTGTCTCATTTGAGCTATATCAGAACTGTTCCCAGACAGTTCGTTAGACGTCGACCTACAAGCCATCCAGCCTGACTTTGGGCCACACGGTCCTTAAAATTCTTTACAGGTTTTTTTATAACTCTTCCTTTTCTTGCTCAACCACGGACACAATTCGCTCTCCTCTAGTGGACTGGGCCTCCTTCAAGGCAAAGTAGGACTGAACCGGTTCATTTATACTAATATTGTGTCTGGGCAGAGATAAATAGAGAAAATAGAGTTTTAACGAGTTAGATCTCGTTCATTGTTTAAAGTGTTTTAGGCGCTGTACCTGTTTGCTCATTTTTGCGTCGCCGAACCCAAAGTTGGAGCAGTAATTGCTGTGTTTGAAACTGTTTGTTTTATCCTGACCAGATCACACCTTTCTTTCTTTTTCCTTTCTCTCTCTCTTTCTCTCTCTCGCTCCCTGATCACTCTGTCGGCAGAGTCGGGCTCGGTCCGGCCTGCGTTAGCTGGTCTTAGCTGAAAAGTTTAACTCCATTGTCTTTAGTCTGTCGCTAAAGCAGAGGCCTACCACGTGGACGCTTCCCCCATGTGCTCCTTTAGCCAAAGCTAGTTTTATGACTCTTTCTTAGACTCCATGTGCTGAGATTTATGACTTTTTGTCCCACAGGCTATCTGTGACTTGGGCTCCCTGGAGTGAGGGCCACCCCCTCTTTTTCTAACCCGAACCTCAGCTGTCTCACTGATTTCATTTCATGTTAATTGTGTTTAATGTTCATCTATTATTGTTGTCTAAGATCTGTATTAGTTTTTGCATGCTTTAAAACAGATGGGATTTTCTATTTTCTAAATAAAGTCCCCTTATCTTAAAGAGAAGTTGTCTGGGATTACTTGGAGTGATGCGTACAATTAATGTCCACAGCGTAAGAACTTATTCCTTCATCTATTGTTTAATTATCTCAGCCTAATCAGGCTGATAATCATAAACATAAACTGAGACTGAACAATTTGGCTATATATATATATATATATATATTACATAATATTATTAATCTTATTAATAATTGCCCTAGGCAATTATTCATATTTAATCATAGCCAAATCCTACTTATCTGCGGCACAACATAATCTTCTATTTTTTTGCTATATTGTCACACTTAAATGTTGCAGACTGTTAAAAAAATGTCTAACAAACCAAGACAACCTGAGTAAATAAGTCATTTTCAAATGATGATTTCATTTATATAGGAAAATACTATCACAACTGACAGGGCTACATGTAAAGAAGTAATTGCCTCCATGTTAAATCATGAACCAGCTATTATTAATCACATTTTGTGAAAAGTTTAGGTCAATTTTACCCAGATATCATTACTGCCTGACCTGTAGAATCAAGAGATCACATAGTTGGAGGCTTTCTAACAACATAAAGTAAGCTAAAAGAGCTAAAAAGTAACCCTTCTTGGCCTGATCTCACTATTATGGAAGAGGATTAGGGCCACTGAAAAACAATTATTCAGTTTTTCCTCAGTATCCTGACTTTAATGCAGATGGGCATCTGGGAGCAACTACCTTCAATGTCAGAGATGAGAGTTCTGCAAAAGAGGAACCAACCTTCTGGATGCAGATGTCAAATTTAGGTGATTTTCCCCATGTGGCTGATTAAAGTCTGCATTTTGAGACAAAAGTCTGAATTTTGAGGTTAAAGGCTGAATTCCTTAAGGAAAAGCTTGATGTCAGATGTTGCCGCAAAAGATGTGGCATAGACAGTCATTATTTTAGGGGGTGATTACTTTTTCACTTAAGGCCAGGTTGTTTTAGGGATTTTTCTTTCTCTTAATGAATGGATGGACGTTGTGGTGACGGGGTAAGCCGTATTGCGTCATTTCCTGTTGTCACTGCTGTGCTCCGTGGAGCTGATTTGGTGTTCAAACGCTCTTGAATTGATCTTATTTTCTCTGTGCTGAGGCTTTTCTAAGTTATTTTAACACACAATCACACTAAAACACACATTTTGTGGTGGTGTACTTTACGTTTTGGGAACTCCTCGTGTTTCACACAGTTTTTCTTTGGGTGGAAGGTCTCGCTAGCTCAGTTAGCTTAGCTTCATTGCGGCTATGGCTACTCTTCTTTCTCCTGTCTCTAACTCTTCTCTTCTCTCTTGCTCTCTCTGTCAGATGTTTAGTTACTTCCCTGCCTCCTTTAGTGATAATGGTAACTGTAATAAATGTAATATTTTTGTAGCTTTGGAGGCGAGGGTATCAGAATTAGAAGCACGGCTCCGCGCTGTTGAAAAACCAGCAGATAGCCGAAGCCCATTAGCCAGCGCGGAGCCAACAAGGATAGAACCCCCTAGCTGTCCTCCGGTAGAGCCCGCGCAGCCGGGACCTCTAGGCGGCTGGGTGACTGTACGTAGGAAGCATAGTTCTAGGACCCAGCCCCCGGGCCACCACCAACCGGTCCGCGTTTCTAACAGATTTTCCCCGCTCAGCGACACACCCGCTGAGAAGCCGGCCCTGGTAATTGGCAGCTCCATAGTCAGAAACGTGGCATTAGAGACACCATTGACCATAGTCAAATGCTTGCCAGGGGCCAGAACGGGCGACATCAAATCCAACCTGAAACTGCTGGCTAAAGATAAGCGTAAATACAGTAAGATTGTTATTCACGCTGGCGGTAATGACACCCGGTTACGCCAATCGGAGGTCACTAAAATTAGTGTTGCTTCGGTGTGTAAGTTTGCCAAAACAATGTCAGACTCGGTAATCTTTTCTGGTCCCCTGCCTGATCGGACCAGTGACGACATGTTTAGCCGCATGCTGTCATACCATCAATGGTTGTCTAGGTGGTGTCCTGCAAACGATGTGGGCTACATTGATAACTGGAGAACTTTTTGGGGAAAACCTGGTCTGATCCAGAGAGACGGCATCCATCCCACTTTGGATGGAGCAGCTCTTCTTTCTAGGAATATGGCCGAATTTATTAATCCTCCAAAACACTGACAACCCAGGGTCCAGACCAGGAAGCAGAGTCGTAGTTTAACCCACCTCTCTGCTGCTTCTGTACTGTTACCCACCCATTACCCAATAGAAACAGTGTCTTGCCCACGGCCAAAATTAAATGGATTAAAAGTTAAGCCAACAAAAGCAAATTATGGAAATCTCATGAAAATAAATACAACTTTGACTGAAAATAAATCTATTAAATGTGGTTTATTAAACATAAGATCTCTCTCCTCCAAGACTTTGTTAGTAAATGACTTGATTTGTGATAATCACATTGATTTCCTTTGTCTCACAGAAACCTGGTTGCAGCAGGAGGATTATGTCAGTATAAATGAGTCAACTCCTTCCAGTCATTTAAATTTTCACATTCCTAGAAATACTGGGCGAGGAGGAGGAGTTGCAGCCATTTTCCGTTCTGATTTACTAATTAGTCCCAGACCAATTGATAGCTACAGTTCTTTTGAGCATCTAACCCTTAATTTTCCTCATCCAAGTTGCAAAACATTAAGACCATTTTTGTTTGTGGTTTTGTATCGTCCACCAGGCCCTTACTCTCAATTCTTGGATCAGATCTCACATTTTTTATCTGATATAGTATTAAATACTGATAGGGTTATTATAGTGGGGGACTTCAATATTCATGTGGATACTGAAAGTGATAGCCTAAATGCAGCCTTTAATGCTATTTTAGACTCAATTGGCTTTACTCAAAAAGTACAGGGATCGACCCACTCAGGTAAACACACTTTGGACCTTGTACTGACATACGGTATTGAGTGTGAGGAAATAACAGTCCACCCACATAACCCGGTCCTGTCTGACCACTTCTTGATAACTTTTGAATTTACTTTAACTGACCATCTTAAATCTGAAAGAAAATTTCATTATAGTAGAACTTTATCAGACAATGCTGTAACAATTTTTAAAGAATCTGTACCATTCTTACTTTCCTCAGTGTCTCAGAGTAACACAGTGGATGGCAGCAATTCTATCTCTAACCCTTCAGAAATTGATGGTCTGGTTCACAGCGTTACGTCCTCATTGCGTTTGGCATTAGATAGTGTAGCCCCATTAAAAAAGAAAGTGGCAAGCCATAGGAGGCTGACTCCTTGGTTTAACGCAGAGTTGCGTACTTTAAAGCAGAATACTAGGAAGTTGGAGAGAAAATGGCGCTTTACACATCTAGAGGATTCCTATTTAACCTGGAATAACAGTCTACTGCTGTACAAAAAGACCCTTCGACAAGCTAGAACAGCATATTTTTCATCATTAATAGAGGCGAATAAAAACAATCCTAGGTTTCTTTTTAGTACAGTTGCCAAACTTACACAGAGTCATAGCTCTGTTGAGCAAACTATTCCCCCAGCTCTTAGCAGTGATGATTTTATGAGATTCTTCATAAATAAAATAAATTTTATTAAAAATAAAATCATTGGCACCCTCCCAAACATGATTACTTCTTCCTCAGTAAATGAGTCAGTATCGGAAAGAACTGTAGAACCTCAGTATTGCTTAGGCTGTTTTGATTCAGTCGAGCTTTCAGAATTATCAAAAATATTAGCCTCATCTAAATCTTCAACTTGTATTTTGGACCCAATCTCAACCAAATTATTTAAAGAAGTGTTCCATTTGGTTCCTGGCCCCATTTTGGATATGATGAATCTATCCTTAGTAAACGGATACGTACCACAGGAATTTAAAATAGCTGTAATTAAACCTTTACTCAAGAAACCTTCCCTTGATCAAGATGACTTAGTGAATTACAGACCTATATCTAACCTTCCTTTCTTATCCAAAGTCCTTGAGAAAATAGTTGCTAATCAAGTCTGTGAACATCTAAACAGTAACGAGCTGTTTGAAGAGTTTCAGTCAGGTTTTAGAGCTCATCATAGCACTGAAACAGCACTGGTGAAGGTTACTAATGATATTCTCATGGCCTCAGATAATGGACTGGTGTCTGTTCTGGTTTTGTTAGATCTCAGTGCTGCTTTTGACACAGTCGATCATAATATTCTCTTAGAAAGGCTTGAACATGTTGCAGGGATCAAAGGAACAGCACTAGGCTGGTTTAAATCATATTTGTCTGATAGATTCCAGTTTGTTCATCTAAATGATAAATCATCTTCACTCTCAAGGGTTACTTGTGGAGTTCCACAGGGTTCTGTCCTTGGACCAATTCTTTTCACCATATATATGCTTCCAATTGGTAGAATCATTAGACAGCATGGGATAAATTTCCACAGCTATGCCGATGATACACAACTATATTTATCCATAAATCCTGATGAACCCAGTCAGTTAGGTAGATTACAGGCATGTCTGGAAGACATAAAAGCATGGATGACCCTAAACTTTTTGCTTTTAAATTCTGACAAGACAGAAGTTGCTGTCTTTGGACCAGAAGTTCTTAAACAGAAACTGATTAGTCAATCACTTCATCTGGATGGCATTAAATTGGCCCCCAGTAATAACGTAAAGAACCTCTGCGTTATTTTTGACCAAGACTTGACATTTAAATCCCATATTAAACAGGTTTCTAGGATTTCTTTCTTTCACCTCCGGAATATTGCTAAAATTAGAAACATCCTGTCCAGGAGTGATGCTGAGAAACTAGTCCATGCATTTGTTACCTCAAGGCTGGACTACTGTAATTCTTTACTATCAGGAAGTCCACAAAATGCCATTAAAAGCCTTCAGTTGATCCAAAATGCGGCAGCAAGAGTTCTGATGACTATTAAAAAGAGAGATCACATTTATCCTGTTTTAGCTTCCCTTCGTTGGCTCCCTGTTAAATCCAGAATAGAATTTAAGATCCTTCTTCTTACATACAAAGCCCTTAATAATTAAGCTCCATCATACATCAGAGATCTAATTATTCCATATGTTCCTAAAAGAGCACTTCGCTCTCAGACTGCAGGTTTACTTGTAGTTCCTAGGATCTCTAAAAGTAGAATGGGAGGCAGATCTTTTAGTTATCAGGCTCCTCTCCTGTGGAACCAGCTCCCAGCTTTAGTCCGTGAGGCAGACACTCTGTTTACTTTTAAGGCCAGGCTTAAAACTTTCCTTTTTGATAAAGCTTATAGTTAGAGTGGCTTAGGTCATCCTGAGCTATCTCTGTAGTTATGCTGCTATAGGCTTAGACTGCTGGAGGACAGACTTACCAATTTTCTTCACTCTGCTACTTCCTTTTCTCCTACGACTCTCCAGTTGTATTACAGTACATTCTGTTATTTCGACTGTTAACTTTGTTTTCTCTCAGTGTTTTTCTCCCCATCGGAGATATACCTGGTCTGGTATCCTGCTTGGCTGCAATGCCCTGTTGGACGGGGGGCATCGACTGGGATGATCCTCTCAGTAACTGAACATCCACTGTGTCCTGTTATCAACTTTTTACTTTCTGTAACATAGAAAGTTCTCTTATATCGGATCTTCTGTTCCTTCTGTGTTCTGCTCTGTCTTCTCAAACCCCCAGACGGTCGTGGCAGATGGCCGCTCCTACTGAGCCTGGTTCTGTTGGAGGTTTCTTCCTGTTAAAGGGGAGTTTTTCCTCTCCACCGTCGCTACATGCTTGCTCAGTATGAGGGATTGCTGAAGGATTGCTGTGGTTGGAAATCTGCCCAACCTCACGCCAATGACTGACGCAATCTGCTGGGATTCCTTAAATAGGAAACTTTTTAACTGATTGGAATGTTTGTATAATTGTATTGAAATGACTTCTTGTTAAGTGCCTTGAGATGACATCTGTTGTGAATTGGTGCTATATAAATAAACTGAATTGAATTGAATTGAATGAATTGAATCATCATTTTGAAAAAAAAAATTGTATATCCGTCCATTCATTATCTATACCCATGCATCCCCTGTAGGGTTGTTGGGGGCGAGTGCCTATGTCGAGCTTTCATTGGGTGAGAGGTATGGTACACCCTGGAGAGGTTGCCAGTCCATCTCAGGAGAACATAGAGACACACAGGACAAACAACCATGCACACACTCACACCTAAGGGCAATTTAGAGAGCCTAACAGTCATGTTTTTGGACTGTGGAAGCCAGAGTACCCAGAGAGAACATGCAAACTCGATGCCGAAAGGCCCGAGACCAGGATTTTAACCTTCTTGCTGCAAGGCAACATTGCTACCAACTGCGCCACTATGCAGTCCCACCTTAACTTTTTCACTTAAGGCCAGGTTGGTTTAGGTATCTTTCTTTCCCTTAATGAATTTAATTATCATTTGGAAAAAAATGTTGTATCTATTGACCTGATTATCTTTGGCTGATACAGATTTTTTATGACCTGAGACCTTTAAGGGTGACAACAAAGCAGAAACAGAATTTATTTGTAAGCGAGCAAATAACTTTTTAATAGCACTGCCTTACAGAAAATACTGAAGCAGTCTGCAGTTTAACAAAAAAAGGGGTAGAAAGTAAGAATAACAGCAGAAAGACTAAGTAACTAAAGGGCAGCTAATACATTTGTATCCTGTACCACCCAACAGGCAGATCTAAGTCATTGTTCCACATGTTCCACATTGCTCCACATGGCCCCTTACAAAATTGACATTATCCCAAAGATTGCATTTAATTGAACAAAACCATGCAGGATCTTTGACTAAAAACGAGACAAGCGTATTTTAACCCACACTAAATGAGAACAGTGTGGATACACTTAGAGGGCTGTAGGAGGGAAGCCGGTATCCATTTTACTTCTATGTAACCCCTGACCATTCTAATGAGCTGCTGAGTGTTCAAATGTCATTCAGATAACAAGTTATGTTCCTGTTGACACTAAATGGCAGTCAATGGACAGACAGATAGCCCACTGGGAATGGATGCAGTCAATGGGCAGTAAGACTTCTGAGGTCCATATGCCATTAATGGGAGTAATACAATATACTAAATGGTATTTAGCAGACACTTAGGCCAGAACGACTTGAGGTACCTCATTGAGTGCTTTTATTTTTAGAAAGGGTGCTCCCATTGGATCATTAGTCTCTTGATGCCTAAAGCCTCTGGGAATTGGAGGGCTTCTAAAGTTCCTGAAGTCAAGTACAGCGACTTAGTCAGAATCAGCACCGCAGTGGCATTCTCAAAGAATTGAGATTGAAAATTTTTTTTTAAGACTTAAAGTAACAGCCACCCTTCCTAATTTAAAATGTTGTAATAAAATTTAAACAGGGCATAATGTTCATTGGTCTTTATTTTAGGAAGAGAACTCCAAACAATGGCTGCACAGTGGAGCAGTTGGTGGTATTGTTGCCTTGCAGCAGGAAGGCTCGGGTTCGAATCCTGGATTTTGCATGGAGTCTGCATGTTCTTCCTGTACATGTGTGGGTTCCCTCTGGGTACTACGGTTTCTTCCCACAGTCCAAAAACATGACTGTTAGGTTAATTGGTCTCTCTTAAGTGCCCTTAGGCATTATTGTGTGCCTGCATGGTCATATGTCTCTTTGTTGCTCTGTGATGGACTGGTAGGTTGTACCCCGCCTCTCGCCCGATGAATGCTGGAGATAGGCACAAGCCGCCCCACACAACCCTGCAGAGGATGGATGGGTGTAAGTAATGGATGGACTCCAAACAACTTTGCACCCACTGTATCTTTGTATGCTAGAAAACACAAAAAGTGGAGCTGTATTTATTGGTTATTTTATGACTCTCAGACTTTGTCCTGAATGTATATCCATTAAACCTCAAATTTAAGCTGATGAAGTTAACCACAGAGAAAATTGTGGCTCTAAGAGTTGTTGAGACTTAGCGCCAAAGTCATCAGTATCAGACACAAGAGAATAATGCTAAGCAAGGCAGTCCTGTAAAAGGAATGCAGTTCACTATTAATTGCTATGAGCTTTTCTCCGTGCATGCATAGAAAGCAGCTTGACTTTTTTTTCTTTGTTTTGAAGACACTTCACCTCTCATCAACAAGGTTCCTTCTATTTTCTTTTTGTTGGCAGGATGTTTTGTGCTTTAATAAAGGTGAAAACCAGGCTGCTGATGTATGTAGATGTATATACATTTCATTATGTTCCACCCCATGGTCTGATATCTCAGGGCACTGGTCTTTAAAATTTCCAAAAGCTAGACGCAAAACTATTGAGGAGCGTGCCTTTTCCTTTCACGCCCCATCTTTGTGGAATAATCTACCTCAAGAAATAAGGGAGACATGTAATGTTGAGGTTTTTAAGGCCAAATTAAAGACCCACTTGTTCACCCTATCTTATGTGTCCTAATTCCAAGGATTAGTTTTATTGTTTTTTATAATTGTTCTTTTTTATTTTATCTGTTCTTAAATTGCATTTTTTTATTTTGTAATGTTATTAATTACTTATTTTATTATCTAGCTGTTCAGCACTTTGTTTGAAAGCGCTT
The DNA here is from genome assembly GCA_963556495.2 of Valencia hispanica. NCBI lineage: Eukaryota > Metazoa > Chordata > Actinopteri > Cyprinodontiformes > Valenciidae > Valencia > Valencia hispanica. Next base: position 46,224,631 of record OY747704.1, read on the forward strand.
TATAAATAAAGTTTTTATTATTATTATTATGGTTTATTTTATCCTTTTAAAAAACTTGTTTTCATCATGGTATTATCCTATACCACGATTTACTTTCATAAACTCCTCAACAGTTAAGGATACCTTCTTCCTTGTTTCATTCCTGGTAGATGAAATCTCTTCTTTTCCCCTTCCCCTGCGTTCCCTCACTCCCTCTACCCAGCAATCAGTCACCTTCTTAAAGTAGCTGTGATTGCAGCCGGATTCAGAGCCAATGTTGGATCTAGAGGAATCAAAGGTGTCAGGACCCTTGCAGATCTTTCCAATGTCAAAATACCCAAAGGACACTCTGTGGCCATGCCAAAATCAATCTCAGCTCTATTCATCATCAAAGCCTGTCCTATAGGCACTTGGGGATGTCTGAGGTGTGTCTGTTTGTTGTTAAAACATGAACTTTATCCCTAATGCAAACTGACATTGATTTTAGTACACAGACTTCTTCAAAGATTGGACTAAAAGTGCTCAGGATAAACAGAAATATAAACTTCGCCTTACTGCTGATAAAATGAGCAGTGTAACTTCCGATATATATATATATATATATATATATATATATATATATATATATATATATATATATATATATATATATATATATATTATATATATATATATATATATATATATATATATATATATATATATATATATATATATTATATTAAATATATAATATGTTTATTAAAGGAAAGTTTTAAGCCTGGCCGTAAAAGAGTGTCTGCCTCACGGACTAAAGCTGGGAGCTGGTTCCACAGGAGAGGAGCCTGATAACTAAAAGATCTGCCTCCCATTCTACTTTTAGAAATCCTAGGAACTACAAGTGGACCTGCAGTCTGAGAGCGAAGTGCTCTGTTGGGAACATATGGAACAATTAGTTCTCCGATGTATGATGGAGCTTGATTATTAAGGGCTTTGTATGTAAGAAGAAGGATCTTAAATTCTATTCTGGATTTAACAGGGAGCCAATGAAGGGAAGCTAAAACAGGAGAAATGTGATCTCTCTTTTTAATATTCATCAGAACTCTTGCTGCCGCATTTTGGATCAACTGAAGGCTTTTAATGACATTTTGTGGACTTCCTAATAGTAAAGAATTACAGTAGTCCAGCCTTGAGGTAACAAATGCATGGACTAGTTTCTCAGCATCATTCCCGGACAGGATGTTTCTAATTTTAGCAGTATTCCGGGGGTGAAAGAAAGAAATCCTAGAAACCTGTTTAATATGGGATTTAAATGTCAAGTCTTGGTCAAAAATAACGCAGAGGTTCTTTACGTTATTACTGGGGGCCAATTTAATGCCATCCAGATGAAGTGATTGACTAATCAGTTTCTGTTTTAGAACTTCTGATCCAACGACAGCAACTTCTGTCTTGTCAGAATTTAAAAGCAAAAGGTTTAGGGTCATCCATGTTTTTATGTCTTCCAGACATGCCTGTAATCTACATAACTGACTGGGTTCATCAGGATTTATGGATAAATATAGTTGTGTATCATCGGCTTTGCTGTGGAAATTTATCCCATGCTGTCTAATGATTCTACCAATTGGGAGCATATATATGGTGAAAAGAATTGGTCCAAGCACAGAACCCTATGGAACTCCACAAGTAACCCATGAGAGTGAAGAAGATTTATCATTTAGATGAACAAACTGGAATCTATCAGACAAATATGATTTAAACCAGCCTAGTGCTGTTCCTTTGATCCCTGCAACATCTTCAAGCCTTTCTAAGAGAATATTATGATCAACTGTGTCAAAAGCAGCACTGAGATCTAACAAAACCAGAACAGACACAAGTCCATTATCTGAGGCCATGAGAATATAATTAGTAACCTTCACCAGTGCTGTTTCAGTGCTATGATGAGCTCTAAAACCTGACTGAAACTCTTCAAACAGCTCGTTACTGTTTAGATGCTCACAGACTTGATTAGCAACAATTTTCTCAAGGTCTTTGGATAAGAAAGGAAGGTTAGATATAGGTCTGTAATTCACTAAGTCATCTTGATCAAGGGAAGGTTTCTTGAGTAAAGGTTTAATTACAGCTATTTTAAATTCTTGTGGTACGTATCCGTTTACTAAGGATAGATTCATCATATCCAAAATGGGGCCAGGAACCAAATGGAACACTTCCTTAAATAATTTGGTTGGGATTGGGTCCAACATACAAGTTGAAGGTTTAGATGAGGCTAATATTTTTGATAACTCCGAAAGCTCGGCTGAATCAAAACAGCTTAAGCACAAATGAGGTTCTACAGTTCTTTCCGATGCTGCGTCATTTACTGAGGAAGAAGTAATCATGTTTGGGAGGATGCCATTGATTTTATTTTTAATAGAATTTATTTTATTTATGAAGAATCCCATAAAATCATCACTTCTAAGAGCTGGGGGAAGAGTTGGCTCAACAGAGCTATGACTCTGTGTAAGTTTGGCAACTGTACTAAAAAGAAACCTAGGATTGGTTTTTTTCGCCTCTATTAATGATGAAAGATATGCTGTTCTAGTCAGCCTCCTATAGCTAGCCACTTTCTTTTTTTAGGGGGCTTCACTATCTAATGCCAAACGCAATGAGGAAGTAACGCTGTGAACCAGACCATCAATTTCTGAAGGGTTAGAGATGGACTTGCTGCCATCCACTGTGTTACTCTGAGACACTGAGGAAAGTAAGATTCTTTGAAAATTGTTACAGCATTGTCTGATAAAGCTCTACTATAATGAAATTTTCTTTCAGATTTAAGATGGTCAGTTAAAGTAAATTCAAAAGTTATCAAGAAGTGGTCAGACAGGACCGGGTTATGTGGGTGGAGTGTTATTTCCTCACACTCAATACCGTATATCAGTACAAGGTCCAAAGTGTGTTTACCCGAGTGGGTCGATCCCTGTACTTTTTGAGTAAAGCCAATTGAGTCTAAAATAGCATTAAAGGCTGCATTTAGACTATTACTTTCAGTATCCACGTGAATATTGAAGTCCCCCACTATAATGACCCTATCAGTATTTAATACTAAATCAGATTAAAAAAATTGAGATCTGATCCAAGAATTGAGAGTAAGGGCCTGGTGGACGATACAAAACCACAAACAAAAATGGTCTTAATGTTTTGCAACTTGGATGAGGAAAATTAAGGGTTAGATGTTTAAAAGAACTGTAGCTATCAATTGGTCTGGGACTAATTAGTAAATCAGAACGAAAAATGGTTGCAACTCCTCCTCCTCACCCAGTACTTCTAGGAATATTAAAATTTAAATGACTGGAAGGAGTTGACTCATTTATACTGACATAATCCTCCTGCTGCAACCAGGTTTCTGTGAGACAAAGGAAATCAATGTGATTATCACAAATCAAGTCATTTACTAACAAAGTCTTTGAGGAGAGAGATCCTATGTTAATAAATAAACCACATAAATAAACCACATTTAATAGATTTATTTTTCTGTTCAGTCAAAGTTGTATTTATTTTTATAAGATTTCCATAATTTGCTTTTATTGGCTTAACTTTTAATCCATTTAATTTTGGCCGTGGGCAAGACACTATTTCTATAGGGTAATGGGTGGGTAACAGTACAGAACCAGCAGAGAGGTGGGTTAAACTACGACTCTGCTTCCTGGTCTGGACCCTGGGTTGTCAGTGTTTTGGAGGACTAATAAATTTGGCCATATTCCTAGAAAGAAGAGCTGCTCCATCCAAAGGGGGATGGATGCCGTCTCTCCGGATCAGACCAGGTTTTCCCCAAAATGTTCGCCAGTTATCAATGTGGCCCACATCATATATATATATATATATATATATATATATATATATATATATATATATATATATATATATATATATATATATATATACACACACACACACTCACTGGCCACTTTATTTGGCACACCTGTCCAAGTGCTCATTAACGCAAATTTCTAATGAGCCAATCACATGGCGGCAACTCAATGCATTCAGGCATGTAGACATGGTCCAGACAATCTGCTGCAGTTCAAACCGAGCATCAGAATGGGGAATAAAGGCGATTTAAGTGACTTTGAACGTGGCATGGTTGTTGGTTCCAGACGGGCTGGTCTGAGTATTTCAGAAACTGCTGATGTACTGGGATTTTCACACACAACCATCTCTAGGGTTTACAGAGAATGGTCTGAAAAAGGGAAAATATCCAGTTCTGTGGGCAAAAATGCCTTGTTGATGCCAGAGGTCAGAGGAGAATGGCCAGACTGGTTCGAGCTCATAGAAAGGCAACAGTAACTCAAATAACCACTCGTTACAACCAAGGTATGCAGAAGAGCATCTACGAATGCACAACACCTCAAACCTTGAGGCCAGATGGGCTACAGCAGCAGAAGACCACACCGTGTGCCACTTCTGTCACCTAAGAACAGGAAACTGAGGCTACAATTCGCACAGGCTTACCAAAATTGGACAATAGTAGATTAAAAAAATGTTGCTTGGTCTGATGAGTCTCGATTTCTGCTGCGACATTCGGATGGTAGGGTCAGAATTTGGCGTCAACAACATGAAAGCATGGATCCATCCTGCCTTGTATCAACGGTTCAGGCTGGTGGTGGTGATGTAATGGTGTGGAGGACATTTTATTGGCACACTTTGGGCCCCTTAGTACCAATTGAGCATAGTTGCAACGCCACAGCCTGAGTATTGTTGCTGACCATGTCCATCCCTTTATGACCACAGTGTACCCATCTTCTGATGGCTACTTCCTGCAGGATAATGTACCATGCCATAAAGCTCAAATCATCTCAGACTGGTTTCTTGAACATGACATTGAGTTCACTGAACTCAAACGGCCTCCACAGTCACCAGATCTTAATCCAATAGAGCACCTTTGGGATGTGGTGGAACGGAAGATTCGCATCATGGATGTGCAGCTGACAAATCTGCAGCAACTGCGTGATGCTATCATGTCAATATGGACAAAAATCTCTGAGGAATGTTTCCAGTACCTTGTTCAGTCTATTCCACGAAGGATTCAGGTAGTTCTGAAGGCAAAAGGGGGTCCAACCCGATACTACATTTAATTATTAAAAATCACCATCTTGGCCTCTAATAGTTATTCAAAATAACTTGGTTCAAAATAGATTGGTTGTGAGATTAACAATTGATTGATTTTCATCTTACTGGAGAAAAAAGCACACACATCTGCAATGTATGAAGGCCGTCAAAATATAAGGCCCAATTCTCTTATAAACAACCCGAGCTGGCAGCATCTGGATGGTGGCAAACGCTTCTAGGATAATTGTGGCTAATTTGCAACAGACTAGTTATGTTCTGAATGTAGTCAAGGTAGTGTATGTGTACCACTAATACTGTTTGACACCTATCGTAAGTATTTTCCATTATCTAGTGGTCAGAGTGTGAACTACATCTGGTTGATGAACACACGTTTTCTCGACAGACTGCATAGATTTTCGCTGACAAACTAGGTTAATCGAAGAGAGACTCCGGCAACACTGGAAAGGTATTGAACCACTTTATTGAGACTGACGCGTTTCGGCGTTATAGCCTTCATCAGGGTCATTCTATGAATCGCGTCGGCATATAGCCTTTTTTCAGGGTCGTAGAATGAACAAAGTGGTTAAATACACTTTCCAGTGTTGCCGGATTCTCTCTTCAAACCTCCGTGCACCTAGATAGTGGGTGAAGTTGCACTGTTTGATTCCTCTAAACTAGGCCAATCGTCAGAATTTTAGGGAGGTTGTTGGAATTTTTTTTTTATATATATATAAAATATATATATATAAAATATATGATTTTGTTAAAAAAATAGAATTTCTAGAATTTTAAATCCTGTGCATATATTTTAGGTACACACATTGAATTAAATGAGTTATTTTAATCAGGAATAAACAATTAATATTTAATGATTACTAAATTATCTTTAAAAATGGCAAATGCAAAAACTCACTTTTATCTTCTGAATAAGGAGATAGACGTCCTACGGAATGTGCAATAAAGTGATTGCAGTATCTAATTGTATCTGAATGCTTTGATAATGAAGAAGCAATGTTTTTTTTCTTAAAACATTGGTATGTGTATGTATTACTCTGTTTTTGTGGATAAAGTGATTTTGCTGTATGTTGTTGTATATGAAACAGTATGACAGTGAAAAGCATTCCTTTAAAAACATGTCTTGTAATTCAATTTCAAAGCCCTGTTTTAGCAGCCTCAAAAAATATTTCACATAGTCGCCACTGCAAAATTTGTTTTATTCCAATTGTGACTGTTGTTGCTAAATTTACACTAATTGTAGGTGAAATTCAAATTATTAATCTCTATTACATTTAGCATCTGATGAACAGCAATCATTAAAATATTTGTTTTTATAAGTGGATATAAATTCAGAGTAAAGGGTTATTAAGAAACATCAATGTATCTTAGAAAACTATCCAAGGCTGAAATCCAGTTAAAAAGCAACTGTAAACGCAAATACCCTGTAAGAAAAATTCTTTTTTTTTTACTATCTTCATCTTCATTTAAGGATTCAGATTTTAAATAAATATTCCAAATATACAATTATTGTAACTTCTATTTCTAATAGATTTTATTTAATTTCCCTTTGAGATCAATACATTATTTTTGAATTAAACTGAACTCGAATTCGAATAGATTTTAAAAAGATAATTTTTCTACTCCAAGTTTCATTCACATTTAAAATATATGTTTCCCATGAAGTTATGGATATATATTAAAAGCAATGTTCTTCACACTAAATAATAATTCTAAAAAGCTTCTGAGGATGTCTCTTTGTGTTACCTTTACAATAGCGTCTTAAGCAACACTTACTCTAAAAACTACTAAATACCTGTTCATGATTATAAGACAACATTTTTTCTGTAAGGTGGCTGTGTAGATGGTAGCACTGTTACATTGCAGCAAGAAGGTCTTAAATTCAAATCCCAGTCTGGGGTCCTTCTGCATGGTGTTTGCATGTTCTCCCTGTGCATATGTGGGTTCTCTCCAGGTATTCCGGCTTCCTCCCACAGTCCAAAAACGTGTACGGTTGCCTTTCCTGTGTGTCTCAATGTTTCCCTGTGATGGACTGGCGACTTGTCCAGGGTTTACCCTGCTTCTCACTCAGTGACTGCTGGGGATAGGCACCAGCCCCCTGCGACCCTGCAAAAAATAAGCAGGTTTAGATATCAGATTGATGGAGGGGTTTCTGTGAGGCAAAACAAAATAAATGGATCACTAACAATCCTAAAACTTTTGAAGCAATACTTGATTTAGAAACGGGTATCGTTCTACTGAAAACCATCTGAGAATCCAGTCTAACTTCCTGTAGCAGCCAGCCTTAGTATGCAGTGGTACCACTAGCTTGCATGTACACAAGAAAACGTGATCAATGGATTTCAGTTGTTGAATTTCATCGGATGCTTTTCTCTCTTTTTCTAAAACAGTGCAAGAGCTAACAACATTTCAGCATCCCAGCTGCATCACCTCTTTCTGCACTAAACTAAAAAAACTGATCAGAAATTCTTCAATATGACTGAATGGCAATAAGAAACATCAAAAGAAAGTTGTACTGAAATTGGAGGGAATGTTTGCCTGCGTTGCAAAAGTATGAACAACCTAACTGAAATGTACTATTTAATCATCCACTTTTTTTAATGAAGAGAGTTTACACAAAGCAGTATGACAGATCAGGTTGGTAAGAGAGATAAGGAAGTTTAGGAGATTGCAGCAGCAAGTTTGGATAGGTGTGATAAGAATGCCTTGGGGCCTCCTGAAGAGTGGTGAAGAGGAAGCGTTTGAATCCTTCTCGTGCAATCTCCCCTTCCTGCTCCTGATTTCATCCCCGTCAGTCAGCCGTTAAGGGGATGCATTCCCCTGAAGGATGACAAAAGGAGGGGCTTTAAAAAAAGTTATCTCTAAAGTGAAAAGTGGTATTACCACAGAAGCAGGAGGAGTCTCAAAGGCCAACATCAAAACACTTCCTTCATCACAAGCATCCCACCCACCAGACACTGTCTCTTTTTGCTCCTGTCTGCTTTTCAGTCATCGTATCATTGCCTCAGATATCATCTATTGTTTATCTGATCTCGGCTAAGCTTTTCTTCAATGTTTAAAAACTACTCAGTGCAAAAATGTCATCTCAATTTTCCATCTTTAACCACATCAAAGCTTGAATCTAAAGAAATGTAATATAACATTTTTAAGGACTGAAATATACCATAATAAAGATTTGAAAATATTTTAGGACAGACATCATCTCAGCTGGAAAGAGCTAAAATACTCAGGTTTTTTCTTTTCTTTTTAGAGTTTTTATCAACCTTATTCCAATAACCAATGATGCTTTGCCCAAATTTTGTTTGCAATGTCTGGACTAAAATGCTTACAAGTAAACAAATGGTATCCCACCAAGTACATATGGATCATCCATCCATCCATTATCTGTACCCGTCCATCCTATGCAGGGTTGCGAGGAGGCTGGTGCTTATCTCCAGCAGTGATGGGGCGAGAAGCGGAGTACACCCTGGACAGGCCACCAGCCCATTGCAGACATATGGATCAAAACGTGGGAATATACATTTTAACACTTTAAATGGGATAATATATTCATAGCTGGACTTTCATCTTTCAGAAATTGGAAGTATGACCTGAAGAAATAGCCTCAGATTATCTGCTATGTTAACTCCACTGTCAAAACATAATTTAATTCGATGTTTACTTGTTTTCTTCTATGTTTTTAAATGGCTGAGAGTACAGAAGTTGGGTTCTTGAGTACTTTAAAGCTACATTGTGTAAGAACTTCTCCCATCTAGTGGTGAAACAACCAACTGAAATTGGGGGGATTACGTTCTAGCCCCACCTTCCACCCCCCCATTCCGAGCGCGTTTTAACTCCTATGGTGGCTGTTTCATGCCAAGGTTAACATGGCTTCCAGTACTACGACTTTGTCCAGTGTTCCTTCCAGTGATGAGGTTACTTTAGAAAACGACATTGCATTTAGTTATATAGTCAGACGTCTGCCGCGTCGCGAGTAGACAATCTCCCTCTGGCATTCGTCACGGTGCAACTGAGTGTAGCCAAAGCGCGGAAGGCGGAGCTAGAATTTCCAGGAATGTCCCTCGTTGGCGAATGTATTTCAAAGATGGAGGCTCAACATGGATTCAGCCATTCGAGCGAGTCGAGCGTATGCATTCTGAATAGCAGATTCTACACTTACGAGAATACTTTCATTAGTAGGTGGAAGTAATTACACATGAATGAGCACATTTTTTTTTTTTTTTGCTAAGAATTAACAACAAAAAAACGCAATGTAGCTTTAAACAACACATGTTCTATGTTAAAACTGGAATTAGGGAGGGAAATAACATCAGTTGTTACCATCACAAAAGGATGTTATGACATTACCTTGTAATTTTTTGAAGCCTTAAATTATACTTGGTCTTCAGAAATGTATGTTTCTTGTCCCTGGTGGTCTATTGTAGCCCAGCAAATCAAGCAGTAAGGATCTTTCCGTCTGCACCTGATGAAAATTAATTCCCTGAATTCAGGAACAATCGCGTTTCACATTGTGAGCCTGCTATGCATCTAGTAAAGTCACAAATTAAACATATCTGTTTAAAGGGGGAGTCATAAGCATCTCATAGTCATGTCTCATAGACATGCCCTGCTTACCTGCAAACCAGTTACTTCAAACTACAGCTTTCTGTGTTTGATTAGGTACCAAAATAAAAATAAAAATATCTGCATCTGCTGCAGTCATACTGGAAGTTGTTGACATGATAAATCCTACAACAACACTGCCAGGAATAAGGTGGACAAAACGCAAGAGCTATGGATTGTTTTGTTTTTTTTGTTTGTTTTTTTCTGCTAACAATTTTGTTCTTCATTGCACACACATTTTACCAAAACTCTATATAACAAATTGCATTTGGACATAGAAGCTCCTAATAGATCAAATAAAAAAAGAAAATGTAGACTTGTTGTAATCCACCAGGTTAATAACTTGGCCTCTTTTGGTGGTGATGAAGTTATAACTGCTCTTTGGCTAAAGGCAAGTAAGTTGTTTCCTTATCAATGTATCTATATCTACAATGAAATCAATTAAATACTGTGTTGAACTTTTTACCTGAATTTTACATCTCAGTAATTGGACCCCCACTGAAAAAAATAGTTTTTATTCTTCTTTTTTACATGACTGCCTCTAAGGAGGCTCCACAGTTGGGCAGTGGTCAGCAGCAAGAAGGTTAGAAACCTGGTCGGGACTCTTTCTGCATTGAGTTTGTATGTTCTCTCTGTATATGAATGGGTTCTCTCTGGGTATTCCAGCTTTTCCCACAAGCCAAAAACCTCACTATTATGCTAATATGTGTCTCTCAATTAGTCTAAGGTATGAGTGTGTGCTGGCATGGTTATTTATTCTGTGTCTCTGTGTTTCCCTCTGATGCACGGGTGACCTGTCCATGGTGTACCCTGCCTCATGCCCATTGACTGCTGGAGTAAGAATAACTGGGTATAGACTATGAATGGATGCTTGTAACTAAGCATTTGGTACATGATGTTAATATGTAGTCATCACATTACACTCCCAACTGTGTAATGTGATGATGAAAAGCACATGTCTGACACTAGCCTTCAGTTGCAGCCAGTAAAATTATTCTTTCTAGAGGTGGGACAATGTACATGCTATCATTGGTGAACATGGGTGTTAAATTTGTTAGTTATTTTTTGGTCATTTTAAGGAAATGTCTTTTAATAATAAGCATCCTTCTGTGCTTCACCTTTCTCTTGCCCTGACAACTCTTCAACTATACTCTTTTTTTTATTCACCTGTCCTTTCATCTGAGTGTCCTACTACTTTCCAACATGAATAGAGAAAATTATGGCATCATTATGCGAAAGAGATTTTGCCCCCCTGCTGCACACTTAACTGATTAATGACAGCAAAAGAGTCCTTTACTGTATGGAGATTTTTATGATTTGATGCATTAATCTCTCTCACCATTCCTTTCTCTTTTTTGAATCTCTTGAAATAGTAATTACTTTTCTGGCAGTAGTTTGGGAAAGACATACAGAAGACAAAGGCATCTGATGTTTTATTCAAGGATGGAGAATTTGAGCATTGCATTTTTACAAAGGAACAATTAGAAGACAGATTGTCAGCCGCTATCGAAGACATCCCCTTGTCATTTTGTCTCTAAAACTAAAGTGGAAGATTGACTTGAATACATAATAGACTTTTAGGTATAAAGACAAGCACCAGGTAATGACTAAAGCACCTTGAAACATGACACATCAAACTCCATTGCAGTTCAGTAAAAATTAATTAAGCAGAATTGCAACCATTTTTTCTGCCGATTGACTAAAACGCATTGCAGATAGTACATCAAACTATATATTGTGTCTTGTTGGTGAATATTGTGTGTATTTTGAAATCACCTCCACCACATAAGTGTTTCAAAAAGGAATTTTTCTTAGTTTCAGTTAAACAAACAAGCATCCTAAGGGGAGATGCCACTTTCTGAGTAAACTAAATATTTTACCTTTACCCTGTTCAGCCTCTTGTCAACCTCTCCACCCTCATGTTGTACAGGATAAGATGAGGCCAAAGGATTTACAACTGAATGCGTTAGTCTCATCTGTCTGACCGATTCAGTCATCATTTATCTCACTGACATTTGTGCAAGTTAGAATCTATGGCCCTGACCGTGGGTCTGAAATATCAGGAGCCTGAATGTTCTGATAAATTCATAGATCTGGCGGCCGTGCTGACGTAGCAGGTTGATTTGTAATGTTGCCTTTTTTTTCTTCCAATCTTGATATTGTGTCTGCTTTGTTTTATATCTGCTACACTGGTGCCCAAACGTTTTGTCTTCTGACCCACAAAAAAAACTAATCTCAGTTACTGCTGCTTAAAGTGTGGAAAGACCGTGCTTAAAGCCTATTAAATTTAGTTGCCCACTTCACTAATTCATACTTAACTATTGTGTCACTTCAATTCTTTGGTAGTTAAGTGTTTTGATATGCTATGAAGACAAGTCACAAAATTGCTCAAAAGTCACATATATTTTAATTTATTTAGATATAGTTTATGTGTTTCTATTGGTTTTTGGCTCTGGTCCGTGGTTGGATCAGGTGACTTGAAATACAAGAGATTAAGACCCCTAACAAAACCAAACTAACTGAGTGAAGTACTGCTATTTAGGAATTGTATTTGAGTCACAGATCCACATTTATGTATGGTATACAATAAGTACATCATAGACAATTGTTCTCAATACTTGGTTGTCAAAAGGGGAGACAAAAATTCCCCAGAGCTGTTATAAATGTATGCATGATTGGTACAGAAAGTCCTATGGCTGACAGCTCCTTTTCATACCTATAAATGTAAAGTACAAAACCCCCAAAACCTTAAAAGTATGAAACTGCAAATGGATAATATGCCTAAACACCTCAGATTAAACAAGATATAACTTAAATAGCTTCAGAAACCATGGGTTTTTATAAATACAGACAATTTTTCATCTTTTATAAAAGCTTTGGTGAAAAGATTCCTTCAGGTTGCCGGTGCTACATCTTATAAGAAAAGAGGGGGCAAAAATAGAGATCTGATGGCTTTCATGTTTGATTTAAGATGGATTTGCTGGATATATTAATTCCATGTGGTACTTATCTGTGACAGATATACACTTACTGGCCACATTATTTTATATACCTGGTCAATTAATTGTTACCAAAAATAGTAAAACCCCCAAACACATGGCAGCAACACACTGCATTTAGAAATCTTAATGTGGTGAAAACCACTCGATAAAGTTCAGCAGCAGAATGGGGAAGAAAACGGATTTAAGATACTTTTAAAGGGGAATGGTTGTTGGAGCCAAACAGTATTCAGGAAACTGCTGATCTACTAGGATTTTTATACACAGCCATTTCAGATTGACAGCGAATGATCCATAAAACAGAACATTTTGTAGTGAATGGCAGTTGTATGAAAGAAAATTCCATGTTGATATTAGATTGTAGGGCAGATGAACATAGGCAGACTGGTTTGAGACAGCCAAAATGCAAGAGTATCTCAGATAATTAACTTCTTACAGCCAAGGTATGCAGAATTCTATCTCTAAACGCACAACACATAAAACCCCTTAAAAAGATGGGTTACAGAAGACCACACCCAGATACTGTTCTTGTCAGCTAAAAACAAAAACTGAGGCTACTGTTTGTGCAGGGTCATGAAAATAACACAAAAACAGACTGGTAAAATTTTGCCTGGTCAACTGAGTCTTAAATTAACATGACAGGGTTAGAATTTGTTGTAAATAACAAAAGCATTGTCCACCCTGCCAAATGTCAACAGTTTAGCCTGCTGGTGATGTTGTGAAGGGTAATTTTCTCGCACACTGAACATCGTTCAAATGCCACAGCGTATCTGAGTGTTGTACCTTGTACCCTTTTTCTGTTAGTTACTTCTAGCAGGATATTGTACAATGATACAAATCTCAAATCATCTCAAACTGATTTGTTGAACATGAAAATGACAAGTACTCAAATGGTCTCCACTGTCAACAGATCTCTGTCCAATAAAGCACTGTTAGGATGTAGTGGTATTTGCAGGAACTATATGATGTTATCATGTCAACATGGACAAAAATTCCTGTGGAATGTCTCCAGCATCTTGTTGAAGCTATATATAATGTGCCCAGTGAATGTAGCTGTGTTTCAATTGGTGACATTAAAATTTTTAATATTAATGGACAGGAAAAATGAGGGCTTATAGTTTTGGTAAAATTCAATAAGGATAAAGTGAAGGCCATGACCTGTTTGATCTTACTTTTAATGGAAAACATTAAGGTTCTTTAAGATAAAGCTTAAACCAAATTTCTGCTTCAGGTGACTAAATTTTCACATTGATGAATATGCGAGAATATTGATTTGTGTACCAATAGGTTGATGAAGTTGCCACTGACAGAGAAATCTTAGTCACCCTGAGGCTCCCTATACTGCCGATGGAGGAAAGAGTAACACACTCACACACACACATAAGTCTGTATTTCTACCCATATTAGGACTTTATATTGACTTCTATTCATTTTAATAGCTGCATTTATGCCCAACCCAAATTCTTAACCTAACCCTAACCATTAACAGTTTATTCCTAACCGTAACTTTAACTAAAACATAATTCACACCATACCTCTAAACCTAACCCCTTACTATAAAAAAAGGGGGTCCACCATATTAGGACCGATCTTTGGTCCCTATAAGGTCCATTGGTCTTCAGGAGATTAGCGAATATGCCAGAGAAGGTCCTAAAAAGGATAGTGAACAAGAACACATACACACACACACACACACACATGCAGGCAAACACACTGTACACCTATTACCAGCCTTGCAAGCTGAGCTTAATTCCATATAAATTCCACATTTACTTCAAACATATTTTACTTTAAAGTTTAAAGTAAAACAGAATTACTGTTACAAAAACATTCAAATATAGACCTATGTATCTTTGTGTATTGCTTTATTTTGTGAAACTTAATGTAAGGTGAGCCATTGTATCCTCTTTGTTTGAATGAGCTAAGACTTGAAACTTCAAAGAAAACAAAATTACTTTTCTTTGGACTAAAATCACAAAGAAAGCTAATAACGAGATTTCCAAAAATGGGGAAATTGCTGGGTAACCTCAAAGCCTTAAGGCAGCTCAAGACAATCGCACATACACACTTGTTCAAAACACAAAAGATGAAATAATCATTTCAATTTCACATCTCTGTCTTTCAGAACAAGATTACATTACATCCTCTTTTTGAAGTGTACCCGGGAGGTTGAGTCCAGTGCTCTGCGAAAGTTTTTTTTTATGATGTACTCCTTGGAAGTTAGGATTCAAACTCATGAAGATGCAAAATACAAGCGTGTTTCTGAGATGACAGTGGTGAGCGATTCACATCAAAATGATGTCCTTCTTCACAGAAGAAAGACTTTGCCCTCCCATCTAAATGGAAATGTACCACGCTGTCACCACTGGTCTTTTCTTCCATTGCATTCCATGGCTTTGCTTTTTCAGCTTGCCTTCTCTCTGTCCTCCTCTTCTTTCTGCCAGTTGTTACATAACTATTACATTTAATTTAGACAGACATTTCTGATTGTGTAGCATCTTTAAAACACAACCATAGCCTGATGCTACCACTACCACTTCGTTTCAAAGTGATAATGATTCAAAGAATATCATAGAATAATCCTTTTATTGTCCCACAAAGGGGAAATTCGACAACTCATGAGCACTGTGACTTTAGGCTATTGGAAGTCTATTCAAATATCTTCATTTAAACTTACATAATAAAGCTATTCCATGCTATTTTCTGTTAATCCAAAACTTTTGGCGATTATATCTACTGTCTTTCTGGAAAATGTACAGTATGATCATATCATGACAATAACTGTTGCTTTGTTTGGTCAATCAACTGCTAACCCAACTATAGAAGTGACTTGATAACTACCTTTAGGACAAGGTGTTTTCAGAGTTTTGCTCAAACTTCCTGTGTTAAAAACAACCCATATTTACTTTTTTAAAATTATTTATCTAACCCAGTCTGACAAGGCTGGGTTTTGGGTTTAATCCAGCGTACTCAGTTAAGCAAGGCAAGGCAAGGCAATTTTATTTGTATAGCACACTTTCAACAGCAGGGTAATTCAAGGTGCTTTACATGATTTGGTGATAAAAAAAAAACATGGAATATAACATTGGAAATTAAAAGTAAAACAAACACACATTACACATGATACACAAATCAAAAAAGCAAGAGAGCGTGAACACATTTCATACATATGACATCAAGCATTTACTCGAAGGCAATTCTAAACAGATGGGTTTTTAGTCTCGATTTAAAGCAGTTCAGAGTTTCAGCAGCTCTGCACTCGTCAGGAAGTCTGTTCCAGATAAGGGGAGCATAGAAACTGAAAGCTGCTTCTCCATGTTTAGTTCTGAGTCTAGGGATGTTTAATAGGCTAGAGTTGGAGGACCTGCGTGGTCTTGGTGGTTGGTCAGTTAGGCTTTCCAACCCAAAAAATGAGTTAAAGTAACTAATGTTTGGCCTTAAAAATACTAAAATATGATTTTAAAAGAATAACCCATACCATGGACTACTGAACCATTAATATACAGGTTAAATTTTGAAAACAAAAAAAAAATTTCATCTTAACTTTATATTTTCAAGTTGTCTTTTTAAAGAAAGACAACCTTTATATCTACTTACAGAAATTGACAAATAATTAAAATAACAAAACTCATACTTAATACACTATCTAAAAGTAATATTAGTTTTCCATTGTTCCCTTTTTGGTCCAAACTACAAAATTAAATAATACATTATTACAGCTAAGAAATAATAATGTTGACACCAAATGGCAAGAAAACCTACATTAAAAATATATGTAGCATCCTGCATTTGTTTCTACTTAGCTTTACTTTAAGTACTTAAAATATATGAGTCGTGGCCAAAAGTTTTGAGAATTACATAAATATTGGAAATTGGAAAAGTTGCTGCTTAAGTTTTTTAACTCAAGTGAGAATGTTGACGAGCACAAGGCTGGAGATCATAATGTCAGGCTGATTGGGTTAGAATGGCAGACTTGACATGTTAAAAGGAGGGTGGTACTTCAAAGTCATTGTTCTTCCATTGTTAACCATGGTGACCTGCAAAGAAACGCGTGCAGCCATCATTGTGTTGCATAAAAATGGCTTCACAGGCAAGGATATTGTGGCTACTAAATTTGCACCTAAATCAACAATTTATAGGATTATCAAGAACTTCAGGGAAAGAGGTTAAATTCTTGTTAAGAAGGCTTCAGGGCGTCCAAGAAAGTCCAGCAAGCGCCAGGATCGTCTCCTAAAGAGGATTCAGCTGCAGGATCGGAGTGCCACCAGTGCAGAGCTTGCTCAGGAATGGCAGCAGGCAGGTGTGAGCGCATCTGCACGCACAGTGAGGCAAAGACTTTTGGAAGATGGCCTGGTGTCAAGAAGGGCAGCAAAGAAGCAAATTCTCTCCAAAAAAAACATCAGGGACAGATTGATCTGCAGAAAGTATGGTGAATGGACTGCTGAGGACTGGGGCAAAGTCATATTCTCCGATGAAGCCTCTTTCCGATTGTTTGGGGCATCTGGAAAAAGGCTTGTCCAGAGAAGAAAAGGGGAGCGCTACCATCAGTCCTGTGTTATGCCAACAGTAAAGCATCCTGAGACCATTCATGTGTGGGGTTGCTTCTCATCCAAGGGAGTGGGCTCACTTACAATTTTGCCCAAAAACACAGCCATGAATAAAGAATGGTACTAAAACACCCTCCAACAGCAACTTCTTCCAACAATCCAACAACAGTTTGGTGAAGAACAATGCATTTTACAGCACGATGGAGCACCATGCCATAAGGCAAAAGTAATAACTAAGTGGCTCGGGGACCAAAACGTTGAAATATTGGGTCCATGGCCTGGAAACTCCCCAGATCTTAATCCAATTGAGAACTTGTGGTCAGTCCTCAAGAGGCGGGTGGACAAACAAAAACCCACAAATTCTGACAAACTCCAAGAAGTGATTATGAAAGAATGGGTTACTATCAGTCAGGATTTGGCCCAGAAGTTGATTGAGAGCATGCCCAGTCGAACTACAGAGGTCCTGAAAAAGAAGGGCCAACTCTGCAAATACTGACTCTTTGCATAAATGTCGTGTAATTGTCAATAAAAGCCTTTGAAACGTATAAAGTGCTTGTAATTATATTTCAGTACATCACAGAAACAACTGAAACAAAGATCTAAAATAAGTTTTGCAGCAAACTTTGTGAAAACTCAAAACTTTTGGCCACAACTGTATAAAACCTTTTATTTTTTTGCAGTTGTATTTCAGCAGTTCTTGCTGTTCTTCTATGATGCTATAGTAGTTTGGACAGTGTTATTTGAAATCATAAAACACAATCTAAAAAAGAGATAAGCAAGTCATGTTACCAAAGTACTATTACCGTAAATTTGTTAAACACTTGAAAAGTCTGTGAAATATACTGCTAGGGCCAAGCAAAAGCTAGCAAAAACATTATATATATACATACATATATATATATATATATATATATATATATATATATATATATATATATATATATGTATAGCATAAACAGAGAAAGGATTCTGCGAAGAAAAGTTAGTTCTACCTATTATAAACATGTCAGTTTGATAAAATACAGTATTCCTAGCAGAGAACGTCAGATCACAGGAGTTAGTTTAACTTACCCTCATCAGTTAGTTAGTTTGTGCTCATTTTGACTTTGGCAAGATTTTTAGCCCTTCCTGGCCATGAAACAATGTTTTTTGACTAGTTTTTGTGTTTTTGTTTGTTTTTTACCTCCATGAAATTGCTGTAGGAGTAAGTAGTTTAGTTATTCGATTTTCACTTATTTTATAGATCTTTAGAAGACTCATGAATATATTACCCAAGGCATTTTGTGGAATTTTCTGCGAGACTATGGTGTACGGGTTGCTCTTAATTGCTATGTGGCTCTTTTATAACCAAAACAACCCCTTTGTCAGCACTCTCAGCACAAATTCAGATTTGTTTCTAGTACTCGCTGCCCCTTGCCCCCAATCCTGCTTGTGGCGTTCATGGATAGGATCTTAAGGGATAGTCATAGAGAAAAGGATGCCTAGTTTGGGAGCCTCAGGGTCTTCTCTTTGCTTTTGCATAATATGTTCTTCCTTTGGTATCCTCAAGCCATGACCTTTAGTGTGATTTAAAAGGGTTTTGCAGGTAAATGTAAAGCCGGATAAAAGTAAAAGTCAGTTCCTCAGCTCAGTCTCATGGCCATGGATCTTGATACGAAAATGGTGGATTCTCCCTCCAGGATAGGCAGTCAGTCTCTGCCTCAAGCATAGTAGCTTAAATGTCTTCATGTCTTGTTAACAATGGCAGGATGGATCAGAACATGGATAAACTTTTTGAGGCTTCATCTGCAGTAATGGAGGCTCTGTTCTGGTCTGTTCGTGATGAAGAAAGTGCTGATCCAAAATGCACCTTAGGGTGGCTGGACTTGGCCAAAGAGATAGGGTGAGGAGCTCTGTCATCTAGGAGCATATCTGAATAGAGTTGCTGCTCCTCTGCGTTAGAAAGAAGTCAGCTAAGATGTTTCACAGACATCCCTCTACCTGTCTTTCTTTGGAGGTTTTCTGAACTCATCCCACAGGCAGCAAACCCAGAGGCAGATCGTGAATCCATTTGTATATTCTTTCCTACTTGTGAAGGGCTTTGGATCCTGTGTAACAAGATTGAGACTGTTTCTGAGCAGTCTGGGTTTCCCTCTTCTTCCTGTTAATAAAATACCCTTTAATTGATTGATCCACAGATCCTGATTTTGATTAAACAGAAGACAATGAATGGCTGGACTTGTTGGGGTGCAAAGCAGATATCTGAAAGCAAACTGCAAGTGATTTCAGGAAAAAGCTGTGTTATTTAAAAAGGACACGAACCTTAGAATATTTAGGTTTTCATGTCTTAAGAGAAACCATTTAAAACCCGCTTCTTTTGAAATACGATCCTTCACTCTGAGTAGGACATGTGCTGCACGTCATACTGTTGTCCCACCATGTTGCCTGCTTCAGCCCTAAAAAGAAATCTGGGCTGAAAACGAGCAAGTCAGAGAAAGCCATATTTTTACATAGAAACCATAATGACCACGCCTACCTTGGAATGCAACCATCCGCAGGAAGGTGGTGGCCAGAGAGAGGAGAACGCATCTCACCTGGTGGAATCTAACCGTTAGCAACTCTACAGCATGGCAGAACATGGTCGGCATTGTGTTATTTGTGGACGTGGCACATCAGCTTTGAATTTTTTTACCCAGTAAAGTGCAGCTAAGGAAGAAACTGTTGGAACGTGTCTTGGAACACCGCCAGCAAAGTGAGTTAATTTAATTATTTGATCAAAAGCAGCAAAAGTTGCATTGCTGTTAGCCAATCAGAGACGAGACGTTTGCATATTGTGAATAATACTGAGTTAGACTCGTGATCCTGACGTTTCACCCCACCCACTGCTTTGACAAACTGCTAAACTTTATCTCCTAAAACAGGAGCGAGACAGAATTATTTCCACATCAAACGGCTCACAAGGCATATTATTGGGTTAAAGACCACAGGAAATTCATTGAAAAAGGTGTGAGTGAATGAGACCTTTAAACTATGTTGTTTTGAAGCAAAAATAAAGGTTACAATTTGGAATACTAAAAAATATTTATTAAATCCCACTTTGTGAAAAGACCTTTTCAATATTTCATAATATCATCTTTTTTTTTCTTTCCATAGATGTTTTTCTTCTTCTCCAGTCATCTCTTTCCTTCAACATCTACTTTTACCCTGCATTTAACCTGCTTCCTGTCTGTTTTTTCACCACTCCAAGCTTCATGCTAATCATGCACCAGACAGTTCCACGAGCCCCAATTTCACTTCAAAGGCCAAGCATCTTCCCCTTGTCTGTGAAAGGACCTGTCAACCCTGCCTGCATGCCTACCTACCGCAACGGGAGAGCAACACTGGATGGAAGACAGAGGCAAAGGATTTTACAAAAAGAAGCAGTAGAGCAGGATTTAAAAAAAAAAAAATCCACGAGATGCATAGAAGTAATGTTACTGCTGTGGGTGGCACTTAACCAGATGAATCACATCAGCAGGGAGGTGCGTTTTTGTTAAATGTGTGTCAAAAGTATCTGCTTTTTCACAACTAGAAGAGATCACGTCAGCACTTTGCCAATCTCAGAGTTGGAGGAGAAAAACAGGGAAGTGAAAAAAGAAAAGGTGCTCAGGACCATTTTTACACAGTCAAAAAAAAAAAACTTTACCTTGCGATTTCTATTTGAACTTTTTACCCATTTTTTTCTTTACTGTTCTTTCGTTTCCCCTCCTCGCTTGCTTTTTCTCCCCCCGCAGGAGGAACAAGCGAGAGGCGCAGTGTCCCATTCCTCCCCGTCTCGTTTGCCAAGCTTGAATTAAAGTTGCATTCCGTGTCGCCATTGTTAGGCTAATAAGAAAAAGTTATCTTCAAAGGGTTCCGGTGGCGAGAGAAGAGGCAGCCAGGGGGATGGTAGACGAAATGTGTGCGCATGGAGAGGGTTAAGGGGTTTAGCTAGGGCGTGCTTTTTTTTTTCTTGAGTCCTCCTAATGCGTGAAATTACACCTGCCACCTTTCTCGATGAGTGTGTGTTTGAGTGCACACAATCACACTTCTGTAGTCATTTATGTGCACATCGACATACAGACACCTGAGTATTGTGCACTATTTTCCACCTAGACTCACATACCTATACATTCCTTTTCCTCATGTATGCCTTCTAAATCTATATTTCGGCTAACATGGCTCGCAACAGTGTATTCTTATTAGTAGTTCCAATTCCTATTAACAGTCAGTCCTAGATAGCAAGTTAATTAACTCTCTGCCCTTCTTTTCCCCTGGCTATCTGCACACAGGTAGCCTTTCATGTTGCCACCGAGCGAGATAGAGGGAGGGACAGGAGGGAGGCGAAGAGGTGGGGAGCGGACAGGAGGTAGGACGAAAGCATGAGATGTAGTGGGAAAATGAAGCAGGGATGGTGAGGGAGGAGAGGAAAACATAATAGGAGAAGAAAGGCACAGGAAGTTAAACGAAAGAGATGGACGAGGGGTGAGGTAGAGAGGTGAAAAAAAGAGGGGAAGGGAAAGACAAGCTAAATTGAATTTGAGAAACCGCTGAGAGGATTGTAAAGTGGCGGAGAAGTTTGATAGAATATAGGAAAGGTGCTGTTTTTTTCTTTAATTAATTTATCTTTTTTAATGTTCAGCATTTTAACTGTTGCTCGGAGGACAGCATAAAATAAAATAAATGGATGAGGGGACGAGCTGAGGACACAAGTGTTCAAGATGAGTCTAATTTCCAAATGTTACCAATATCCCTATGTCTAAGACGACCAACATCTGACATCAAGAGGAAGAGTGTAATATTCCACAACTAAATTGCACACCAATTCAATTCTATCCAGTCTATTTATGTAGGGCAACAAATGTCTCAAGGCATTTGACAAATGCCACATGACGAAAACAAATTAGTCCACAACTCACTTACTTACTGTATGACTTCACAGGCAGCTCCTTTCTTCAGGTGACGTGAAATATCAATTATCATTATTTTGGTACTTTTAACCTAAACAAGCATAATACTTACTGTTCTATAAGTTTGCACATTGTCAATTTGTGGACTAATGGAAGAACTGAATGCACATATTACAGCTCACTAGGCCTTGCTTTACATTTTTGTAGACTTCAAACTAAGAAGCCTTTGCAAGTATTTCAATCTTTTTTTGTCATTAGATGATAAGGGGTATTTGCAAAAATATCCACTTCCTTGAGCTACAAAACGAGAGCTGCCAATTCAAAGAGGGAGACAGAGTACATACTTACTTATCAGAAACACCTCTGATGTTCAACAACGTAGATTAGTGAGTTTGCATTTGATCTTGCTGGAATGGTTTTTCCACTTCTCATTGCCTCTGAGTTCCTGTGTGGCCATGTGTGTTTGAGTAACTTTGCATCTTTCTGTGTCTATGTGTGACTATGTGTTGATCTGCTTGTATATCCCAGTGTACCCCTCAGAGCCTTTTTCAAGATCAAGGCTTTCATGGTCTCAGCTCGATGAAGAGGTCATGACAGCCAATTAGCTCATGCTAAATTGATCAAACTCCCTGCGTGTTTGAGTGGGTGCGTGCATGCTCGCGTGCACATTTCTAAATCAATGCTCATGTTTTATCGGCAAAGCCATTAGTTGTTTCATTGAGTGATTGGGTGCATGCAAAACAGCTTGAAAATACAGAAGCTTGTAATTTACTGTATAATGAAGCAGAAGCTATCAGAAGGGTGGCTGTTTACCAACTTTCTTTGGAAACAACTGTGAAGCATAAGTAGAAATTTGTTGTTGAAAATTATTGTTTTTTCTGAAATTTCTGTGTTATTTTGGGCAGCTTTGGTTCAATTGGTTCAATAGTTGTCTTACAATCAAAAAGTGGTGGTTTCAGTTCCAGCTTCATCCCCTCCCACATATCAGTGTGCCCTTGGGCCAGACACTAAATCCCAAGATGCCGACAAATCTGCACATCAGAGTGTAGCTTGTTTGTGATTGTGGCTAGGTGTATTTGGCTCTTGTGTAAAAGCACTTTGAGTGGTGAGTATGACTAGAAAAGTGCTATAAAAGTTGAGTTAATTTGCTCTTTATGTGCTGATCCCCTGAATTGCCATATGTAATTCTTTTTATACTTGTCATTAAAATCTTAGTTTTTTGTTTTCAAGTACATAATATTACCTCATGAAATTGTGAATAAATCATAACTGCAAAAGGAAAACAAAGTATCCAACCATTTCAGAGAGATCTGTGCAGTGTATTCCCAGAATCGGCACACCTTTTTTAAAATGTCATGCTTTTGCGATTAAAAAAAGCATTCTAAATAAGGTAAATCATGTCAAAATATTTTCTATTATGAATTAACATACATCATGTAAATTTTTAACTCAAATTCATTTGTAAGCAGAATAATTTACTAATATTTAAAAATATACTTACAACTAAAAAACGTAAAAATAAAAATCACCTTTTTGGACAAATTTGCATGATCCTTTTCTCGAGGGGCCGGTGACATGCAGCTTTTGGATGGTTTCCCAGCATATTTTCTGTATTTGATCGTTTTTTTTAAATGGTGATGCTAACATCTGAAGGCTGTCCATCATTTTGAAATATTAGTATTCACACCTCTGACCACCTGGTGCAAATACGTAGACATTTTCAAATTTACGCACGGAGTACAGGTAAATAAATCAATCCACCCAAAAAAGATTCCCATGAGAGAACCTGAGCATGTCAGACCTGGACGCCGTATTCAATCCATCTTGCTAACCGGGAGCTCACAGCCTGTTGAAGAGTTACTGAGACTTTGAAGCGTGTCTCTTCCAAGAGCCCGATATCATGCCATCCACCGGTGCATGATGTGAGATTTACCTCCCACTTAAGCGATTGCTTGTGGGTCAGGAAACGCCTCATTCAGAGAGTCTTTCCGACTTCTGATCACCTCAATTGGAGAAATGTTTCCTCATTTCAAAACTTTGAGTGAAGTGGTCCTTAATTCCAGTCTCCAGTATGATCAACTGAGGAACCTTAAACTCAGGAGAAGCGTTGTGGTTTTCATCCTGATGTGGAACAGGGGACCCAATCTTTACCCTCGTGGAGTTGCTCAGGGGCTGATGTGAGTTTGAACAATCAGTGCACTTCTCTGTAGTGGATCTGGAGAAAGACTACAGTCATGCAAAAGTTCCTTTGTTTGGGCTCTCTTAGGAACAAGAGGTGATGCTTTTATAGGCAATCCTGTTTTTGTGAATTGTGGAACCATTCTCAGATTAAAGTATGCTTTTTTAGAGTAAAGGCTTTTATATCTCTAGGTGGAAAGATGGATGAAACTAAGATAGCACAGCTCTAAACTTAAATGTGAGATGCCCTGTGGAAATAATTTGGTCTTGTTACAAGATATTTTAAAACAATATTTAACTCACCTTTCTGTGTATCTGTCTAAAAAATGGTGATGGTAAACTTTAGTGTCAGAAAGGGGAGGGGAGACAAAGAACAAAGCACAAAATCCTAGATGAAGCAAACATTTTTATCCACTTGACTGTCAGACGCAAAAAGTCAAGTGAACATACATCATTAAAACAACTTTGCATTAAATCTAAATATTACAAAAATTGCATCCATACTTCTATGATAAAGCTGGACCTACCAATATTCAAAGTATCCTATAGACTATAGCTTTAGATGTGGCATGATTCAGGTTAGGCTTTGTGGCTTTTTATATGTCAAAAATAATTTTGTTTTGGTGACTTATCACATGCATTTTATTACAAAGGTGTATAAGAAGGAATCTAAAGTTGCCAATGGCTGTCATGTTAGCAAATGTATCTGCTGAACCATGCCATGACTGCACAGTTTTTGTTCCTGTTCTATTTTGTATGTGTGTTTGTTATTATTTAGATGTGTATATGTTTTCGAAACAGTAGATTTTGAGTTAGAAAATGAAAACTTGTCTATTTCTCTTTGGGAGATTTAAATGATGATGCTGCTTTTCAGTGATGAAAGTTTGGTACCTCTCCCACATGCTCATTGCTGGTGTTTTTTCCCAAAGTAAGAACATAACCAGAGGTATGAAAAACATGTGGATTTGTTTCTAGTTTACGAGGTACAGTCTCTTTTTTTAATATAACTTTTAATCATGAGGTTTGAAGCCGTTTTTCAACTTTATGAGCACTTCCATCCTCGCATGGTCATATTGTATAAATCTCTCTCTCTAATTTCTACTTTTGTTCTCCTTCCACTTCCCCACACTCTATTCCCTTCACTATTTGATCAAGCTCTGACATTCAGTTGATGATGGTTTCAGCAGAAAGTGGTAAATAAAAATAAAATGAAACAAGGGATGAATAAAATATGAGCACAATAATGAATAAATAAAGTGGCGCATGTATAAATAAGAACGAGTCAGAGGTATCAGACGAATAGAAAGCAACAAACGCCACCATCGCCTACGCTTACAGCTCTGATGAAAGGTAAGGTGTGTGGGTAAGTAGACAGCCTGGGTATTTTTGCGCCTGCATCTTTTTCTGTAGCCCTTTCTTCACATGTTTAGATTGTTCCCATTGTAAGTTGATTAACCCTTACTCAGTTTTCCGAGAAAATACTGAGTAAACAATGTAAATTGTTAAAACAACATAGAGTAGTTCATTATCCCACTCTTTGTAGATAGAGAGGTAATAGATGTAGAAAGAGAAGGGGGACATATGCGTATTTTAAGCTCTCCAAAGGTTTAATGTTGAGCCAGTAACCTGATTGCAGCACCTTTTTAAAGTCAGATCTATTTTTTTTCACATTTGACTGGGGCTCACAGACCCATTTGAATGCAACACGTCTCCACACACTACATGAGCATTCCGAAAACGGCTCATAACAGTGGAAACAGGGCAGATTGGCGGAGATTGGTCATGCTCGTTATCATTCCTGTCAGAACAGGTGTGAACGCTCTCACTTAAACCAGCCCTTGATTGGTTCAAACTGCCGAGAGGCAAACAAATCTCTAATCAGGCTGTTAACATATGGAAGGGAGAGGCGAGAAAGAGGAAGCACAAGAGAAGAACAAAAGAAACGGAGAGGGAGAGAAATGGAGGGTGAGAAAAATTCACAGAAACAGAAATTGGAAAGGAGAATGTTATTAAGATATTTGCAATTAGAATGATTGGGAAACTACTCACATGCCATATTGCATGCACAAGCATGACTGCATACATATAAATACACTCTCAAGTTTTCAATACTATTTCAGTTCAAGGCAGTTGATGCGCTCTACACATACCGAACCCCTGCATTTTCACCCAGATAGGTAAATATGTGTCTGCATTTGACAGTGCCAGCATTACTTGGGTCTATTTCAGGTTTAAAGATAGGAAATTTTAAAAAGAAGGGACAAAGCAATATGCTTTTTTCCAACACGCATTACAACTGTGGTAGATTCCTTTATTCAAAGTGCTTTTTCTTCTTTGATATTAGATATTTCCATCCTTCCTCATGCGTAAAAATCTGAATATAAAAACCTTTATGAGATTGCCAATATTTTCTTTAAGATGTTGCAATAACAAACTTTCAATAGCACATCTATGCGAACCTGCTATTTTGAAGACCATTGTTCTTACCTGATTCAAGAAATTAAGATTATTCTGAAATAAATACTTCTGCTAAAATGACCCTTCACAGGAACCGTCATGTTTGTGCTTCTGGAGAACGGAGAATGGTCAAAACAGTGTGAATAATGTGTGGACTTAAAATACAAATGTATTGAGGTTGAAAATAATTTCTGAGGACAATTCTCAATTTTCCTATTTTTTATGCAGTTTATTACAGTGCAATAAATGTAATTTACCTCATATGACAAAGTTGTTATGTTTTTCTCTTTGAAGAGGCATGTTAAAAGTTTATTTTATTGGTGAAAATGTGACTGATAAACTATACTGGAAAATAAAACTTAAAGCATTGTTTATGCAGCACTTATGTATAGGGATTGAGTTACCACTGGCACCAAGAATGCTAAAGGTACTGTTTGCATCTATATGTAAGAGAGTGTTTCTCTCCCTTAGGAAGCAATGTAAAATATATAAATAAACTGGGCTCATTAACCTTCAGGGATAATGCAGCTTGTCATGCTCCTTAACATTTGCCTATTATACAGCTAAAACCAGAAGTTTACATACAGTGCATAAAAAGACCTCAACATTAAATCAAACTAAACTTTTTGTGTTTTAGGTCAGCTACGGTTATCAAAATTATTTAGATTCGTTAAATTCCAAAACAAGGACAAATAATTCTTCAGAGATGTTTTTATATCATTAAAATCAGAAGTTTAACACATTTTGTTTAAACTTTGGTAAAACTGCCTTTTCAAGCTGTTTGACATGAGTCAAGTGTATTTGCTATTCTTTTATAAACTTCTCACAATAAGACTGGTATAACTGAGTCATCTATACAGTATCTGAGGCCACCCGTTCCTCCATAGACCTTTTCAGGTGGGCCCACAAATTCTCTGGGATTGAAATCATGGCTTTGTGATGGCCTCTCTAAAACATTGACTTTATTGTCCTCATGCCACTTTGTAAGTGATATGGTGTATAGTAATTGTCAATGTGGAACTCCAACATTTAACCATTAAAAGCTTGGCTGGAGTCTTAAGATGGGTGCTTCGGTATTTCCACATTGTGTTCTTTCATCATAATGCCATCTATTTTATTAAGTGCATCAGTCCCTCCTTCAGGAAAACTAACCCACAAAATAATGCTGACTTCCCCATATTTCACAGCGATGGTTTTCTCAGGCTTATAAGCTTTCCCCTGGTCTTATCCTAATGTAACAATGGTCGTTCATGGTTGAGGCGGTCGTGGCTCAGTAAGAACAGTAGTCATATTGCAATCCAGAAGTTGCTGGTTTAATTATAGCTCCCTCCTGATGCAAGGCACATATATAGCACATTATGAATGTATTTGTGTTTTTTACGGCTACTGAGTGACTGTGGTTCTAATGTAACGCAATTTGAGGGTCAACATGACCAAAAAAGCACTTTACAAATTGAATTAATTTACTATTAATTTTAATAAAATGCTTCAATTCTAATTTCATCAGACCTTGGAACATGTCTCCGAAAATGTAAGGTCTTTGTCCCTGTATTCATTTGCAAATTGTAATCTTGCTCTTTAGGTTGCTTTGGAGAAATGGCTTTTTTCCTGCCTTTCAGCCCAACTCATTAGAAGAATGTAAATATATTGAAACACTTTTACCAGCTTCACATAAGGTTTCCTGAAGGTTTTTTTTTTGCTCTTGGGGTTCATACACACATTTAGCACCACTCCTTCCTTAATGGTGTGATTGCTGGACAATCCTATGCTGTTTATACTTCCATCTGTTAAAACAGAACTATGTACCTTCAGGCACCTTGGTGTTTTACCTTTTTGGACATCTTGTTTTTTATCCCTCCTGAATTTTTTTTCCAAACAAGCAGTGTGTTGGGGAGGGGTGTCAAAAATCGCATCCATAGGATGTACCTCCTTTTAAAAAAGGGTGTCTGGTATGTTGGCCTCTTGATTTGAAATCCTGTGGACACTGGTAAATTATTCAGACAGTTTTTTTTAATATACCATGTTTTCGCTCTTTGATGGTCTTGATTTGATTGAATCTTGGACGGATTTACAAAAACAACCACAAAAAACATTTCACCAACACCAACTTCAAATTGTAGAGCTTGCCACTCAGTAAATATAGTTAATCTTATTTGACCCAGATAACCATGAAGCAGTGTTGAAGAAATTAATTGAGAAAAAAACAAAACAATTATGAAAATTTCAGACTGAACTTGCATTTTTACATAAACCTTGTGCAATTCTGACAAACCAGTAAGATTGATTCAAATCCAGTGTTCAACAAATCAAACACTACACCCAGCCACAAAAATCCTTTTTTCTAAGAGTAAAGTGAAATGAAAATTTCTTCTAGTAATCAGATATCTTCTCACGTGGATGTCACCAAATCATTTCTTTCTCTCCATTTGCTCTCTTCTGTTTCTACTTTCGCTTTATATATGTCTCTGATTCCAGGCTTGAACCACTGACACTCAAAGTAACATAATAGTATATAATTGTTGCTCCATGTGTGCTTCTTTTGTAGTTAGACACCAGTGGCGTCGTCAGCCAATTTTGTCGGGGCTTCAGCCCTGGATGTTTTCAGTCTAGCCCTGGATGTTTTAAGTCTGTTGTTTCACTCACCAGCTGCAGGCTCACCGCTCCCTCAATCACACACAACTGGCCGGCTGTGTTCTCTGATCAGCGCTGCCACTAACTTGACCCGGTGTCAGGGTTGCAGTCAGTTATGGCAAGCCATCAATATCAAACATAAGGCGTGTATCAACGCCTTTTTAAGGTATTAACGTCCAAGGCGTATGTTAACACTTTGCCATACCATGGCTTGCCATAGTCAGTATGACGCTACCATGGGCACATGGCCCCTTCCCTCTCCTAACGGGGCCGCTCTGTGCAAATCCATGCGCAGAAAACTGCATAGCGCCAAACCAAAAGATATATTGCGATTAGCAACATTTCTAAGACTAACAGAAATCAACTGAACATAGAAAAATTACGAAAAAAACGGTTGCAACTCCTTAGCTTTTTTAGAGAGAGGCCAAGGGTAAGAATTAATCTTTGTAAAATGAGGTCATTGACAAAGGTGAACACTGGCTTATGCATAATTTTCTTTAGCTGTTCTGTTGGTAGCAAGCACTAATATAGCAATGTTGAAAATTGGATTTATTTTGTACTTTTCTGTTGATATATACTTAAACATATATATATATATATATATATATATATATATATATATATATAATTAACTCATGTTCCTTCTGAAAACTGTATTTTGAGAACTGCTGCTTTAGTCAGGAGGGCTGAATGCTGTAGTTGAACTTCTTGATTTTGTTTGGTTTTATCGTGTGCTTGTATGTATATGTGCAACTTTACTCTGCTGTTGGTTTGCTGCGCACTTTGATTTGGTTTAATGATTTCATAGAATGAAACAAAGATGAGCTACATACAGACAAGGAACAAGCAGCATAGCTGTTCCAATCAAACATGGAAATTAGTAACAGCTATTTAAGTAGAATTGTTTTGTGCTAGAGATCGCTAACCAAGTTTACAATAATCATACTTTGCACACTAAATGCTGATTTCATGATTCTATAGAAGGTAGTAGAGAGGAGCTCTAGCTGCAGCTCCATCAGAAGCACCAGCATCATCATTAGGCGTGTGAACTGGTAACAATTAAATATTCTAACAATGTGTTATGGATAATCAATAAGAAAAGGTTCTATAATTTCAACTATCATAATACCTATTTAAATATAGATAGAAGCAAATTCAAAACAGGCCAATAACAGTGCAGCATTAAAGACATAATAAATGAAATAAGTAAAGCTTTGCTTGACCTTATTTGCTCATATACCATTTTGGCATTATTGACAGAGCCAAACAGACTATCCAAGACAGAACCAATGATGAGAGGACAAAGTGATGAGAGGGAGAAGAGGAGAGACAACAGCTGGAGATAAAGACAGAGCATTAGGTAAATAGTATATGAATGATAGTATGTGCACAGTGTTTGTGAGCATTCTATTTCTAAATGATTTTTTTAGGGGGAGTTCACTGGTGGAAGGAGAGGGTTGGAAAAATAATAGAGGCGAATAATAACAATCCTAGGTTTCTTTTTAGTACAGTTGCCAAACTTACACAGTCATAGTTCTGTTGAGCCAACTATTCCCCCAGCTCTTAGCAATGATGATTTTATGGGATTCTTCATAAATAAAATTAATTCTATTAAAAATAAAATCATTGGCATCCTCCCAAACATGATTACTTCTTCCTCAGTAAATGAGGCAGTATCGGAAAGAACTGTAGAATCTCAGTTGTGCTTAGGCTGTTTTGATTCAGTCGAGCTTTCGAAATTATCAAAAATATTAGCCTCATCTAAACCTTCAACTTGTATGTTGGACCCAATTCCAACCAAATTATTTAAAGAAGTGTTCCATTTGGTTCCTGGCCCCATTTTGGATATGATGAATATATCCTTAGTAAACGGATACGTACCACAGGAATTTAAAATAACTGTAATTAAACCTTTACTCAAGAAACCTTCCCTTGATCAAGATGACTTAGTGAATTACAGACCTATATCTAACCTTCCTTTCTTATCCAAAGTCCTTGAGAAAATTGTTGCTAATCAAGTCTGTGAGCATCTAAACAGTAACGAGCTGTTTGAAGAGTTTCAGTCAGGTTTTAGAGCTCATCATAGCACTGAAACAGCACTGGTGAAGGTTACTAATGATATCCTCATGGCCTCAGATAATGGGCTTGTGTCTGTTCTGGTTTTGTTAGATCTCAGTGCTGCTTTTGACACAGTCGATCATAATATTCTCTTAGAAAGGCTTGAACATGTTGCAGGGATCAAAGGAACAGCACTAGGCTGGTTTAAATCATATGTGTCTGATAGATTCCAGTTTGTTCTTCTAAATGATAAATCTTCTTCACTCTCAAGGGTTACTTGTGGAGTTCCACAGGGTTCTGTGCTTGGACCAATTCTTTTCACCATATATATGCTCCCAATTGGTAGAATCATTAGACAGCATGGGATAAATTTCCACAGCTATGCCGATGATACACAACTATATTTATCCATAAATCCTGATGAATCCAGTCAGTTAGGTAGATTACAGGCATGTCTGGAAGACATAAAAACATGGATGAATCTAAACTTTTTGCTTTTAAATTCTGACAAAACAGAAGTTGCTGTCTTTGGACCAGAAGTTCTAAAACAGAAACTGATTAGTCAATCACTTCATCTGGATGGCATTAAATTGGCCCCCAGTAATAACGTAAAGAACCTCGGCGTTATTTTTGACCGAGACTTGACATTTAAATCCCATATTAAACAGGTTTCTAGGATTTCTTTCTTTCACCTCCGGAATATTGCTAAAATTAGAAACATCCTGTCCAGGAGTGATGCTGAGAAACTAGTCCATGCATTTGTTACCTCAAGGCTGGACTACTGTAATTCTTTACTATCAGGAAGTCAACAAAATGCCATTAAAAGCCTTCAGTTGATCCAAAATGCGGCAGCAAGAGTTCTGATGAATATTAAAAAGAGAGATCACATTTCTCCTGTTTTAGCTTCCCTTCATTGGCTCCCTGTTAAATCCAGAATAGAATTTAAGATCCTCCTTCTTACATATAAAGCCCTTAATAATCAAGCTCCATCATACATCAGAGATCTAATTGTTTCATATGTTCCCAACAGAGCACTTCGCTCTCAGACTGCAGGTTTACTTGTAGTTCCTAGGATTTCTAAAAGTAGAATGGGAGGCAGATCTTTTAGTTATCAGGCTCCTCTCCTGTGGAACCAGCTCCCAGCTTTAGTCCGTGAGGCAGAAACTCTGTTTACTTTTAAGGCCAGGCTTAAAACTTTCCTTTTTGATAAAGCTTATAGTTAGAGTGGCTTAGGTCATCCTGAGCTATCTCTGTAGTTATGCTGCTATAGGCTTAGACTGCTGGAGGACAGACTAACCAATTTTCTTCACTCTGCTACTTCCTTTTCTCCTACGACTCTCCAGTTGTATTACAGTACATTCTGTTATTTCGACTGTTAACTTTGTTTTCTCTCAGTGTTTTTCTCTCCATAGAAGATATACCTGGTCTGGTATCCTGCTTGGCTGCAATGCCCTGTTGGACGGGGGGCATCGACTGGGATGATCCTCCCAGTAACTGAACATCCACTGTGTCCTGTTATCAACTTTTTACTTTCTGTAACCTAGAAAGTTCTCTTATATCAGATCTTCTGTTCCTTCTGTGTTTCTGCTCTGTCTTCTTAAACCCCCAGACGGTCGTGGCAGATGGCCGCTCCTACTGAGCCTGGTTCTGTTGGAGGTTTCTTCCTGTTAAAGGGGAGTTTTTCCTCTCCACCGTCGCTACATGCTTGCTCAGTATGAGGGATTGCTGAAGGATTGCTGTGGTTGGAAAGTCTGCCCACCCTCACGCCAATGACTGACACAATCTGCTGGGATTCCTTAAATAGGAAACTTTTCAACTGATTGGAATGTTTGTATAAATGTATTGAAATGACTTCTTGTTAAGTGCCTTGAGATGACATCTGTTGTGAATTGGCGCTATATAAATAAACTGAATTGAATTGAAAAAGCAAAGACAAAAGGGACAAAAGAACGCAACATTCAAGTAATGAAGAGAAAAGTGAGAGTGAGACCAACAGAAGCATATGAGGAAAGATTGATTGAGCAAACTTTTTTGGTTTTGCCTTTTCTAAATGTAATTTTCCAAAACACAAAACATTGAACAGTAAACGATAAATTGAACATTAGATATAAAATTATAAGCAATTGTATATTAGATGACACATTACACTGTTTTGAAATTGATGTGGAAAAATGATTTATTGATCTAAAGTCTATGATATTTATCTAATAATTTCATCACAGTAATTATTAGCGTGAAGGAAGAGCCCTTTCACCTACTTTTATTTAACTATTTACTCCTTAAGAGTGAGGAGTGTTTTAGTTAACCTTGCAATGAAGACATATCATCAGGGGACTGAAGGCAGAAGCTGCTTGCAGAGAAGGCAGACATGAGCTGGGTGCGAGAGAGTTCGAGTGTTGGCCCAGACGGGCTCATGTTTAAGACTGGCCATAATAAAATATGAAAAACATCGATGCAGACTCCAGCCTCATTCCTATGAAGGGAATAAGATAAATTTCTTCCCACAACAACATGCATGCATTGTAAATAAATTATAATTTAGCCACCTTACTATGTATGCCATAATCCATAATCCATTGTAACACTTAATTTTTTTTTTAACAAAAATATTGCATCTTGTCTGGGGTAAGCCCAGTACTCCTTACAGGCTGGAGACACCCCTGATAGACACTAATGCATAAAAGGTGTGAGACTGCTATATACTCAAGTGTTTGTGTATTTTTCTATGTACCATTATTGTGAATCTTTATTATTTATAAAAAGTGTTTATATGCATCTAAAATACATGCATCTAAACAGTTTTTGGGGATAACAGGATCTTGTTATTTACATCCTGTAGATCTAGATATCACAGTTTCTGGAAAGCAGATGTAAATTAGAATCAGATCTCAGGAGTAATTAAATTGCTAAGGCCCTCTTGAAACAGATTCACCAATCTTGAACTTCATACACACAATCGAGAGACAGTAGAAAAGTAGAGCTCAAATTTATTAGCGCTGGCTCAGAGAACATAGTCTGAAGAAATAGGTGAATTTGGCTTTGCCTGAACTGATTTGTGGCGACAGAGAATGCTTTAACCTAAAACTGTATTTGTGTGAGAGGGTGACAAAAACGTGTCACTCAGGACGTTTACATGCAGCAAGAGAAATTTGAAGTCCGACTGAAATCAGACTTTTAAAATGCATGTATACACCTTAGTCCGGCTGGAGTCGAACCGAACTGGAGTTTCAGAAGCTCGACTACTCTTGCTGGATAATGCGATTCAAATCGGACTACTCTGCAACCAGCCCCCCCGGCCCCGCCCACACTCGCGCACCCCCCTCAGGAAGTTTGGAGAGCCGGTAATCCGACCCACTACTAACAACAGTGGTGTTATAAGAGGCATATGGCATCTAAGACAAACGTAAGCGGCCAATCGCATGTTTGGACTTACGAAGAGGCGATGCGTTGTTACTGTGAATATCCTGCTTTTACTCCGTCTGCTTCACTCCCGCTAGCCTCAGTTTATTGCCTGAATGCAGCTGGAAGCTAACCGCTATTAGGCTAACTCGTGGGGGCGCATATCGCCATCTATCGTCAGGGAGTGGAACGTACTTCATTTAATAATTCGATTTTCTGATGGTCATGTAAACTGGGACTCAGCTCGCTGCAGGAAGAAGTCTTTAGTCCAATTACTCCAAAAAGCTCGATTTATCTGTGTAAGTAAACGTACTGAATATGTGTGAGAAACAACATCCATCTATCACACTTACCAGCCAGCTCTCTGCATGTCAGGGTCATTTTCTGTGCAAAAGCACAAGAACACACACACATTTTTCCATCATCTTCTATGTGTCAGAATAACCAAGCAGCGGATTTTCTATCCAGGGCAAATTAGTGTCAGGACGCAAGTCCGACACAGTGCTAGAGGGAGTGTCCAGTTTATTATATTGAGATGACAAAGCTGCTCTGATCTACAAACATGATCAACCAGATAAACTCAAGAGTCAAAGCAGTCCTCTAAACCCCCACTGACCAATGAGTGTGCAAATTGGGCAACAAATTTGTCACATGACCTGCTCTCTATGCTGCGACCGCTGTTGGTGTAGCGGAAAGCTATGCAGAAAGCAGCTGAAACACTACATTTAAGTCAGTACAGTTTATTACTTTCAAAGCAAAGTTCAAAATTGATGAAGTAGGAGAAGCACGTTTTGTGCAAGTTTTGTCTGAACACGAATAATTCAACTACACTGAAATATGTTACGAGCTACTTATCAACAAGTCATACCAAAACAGAGATTATGTCAAGGTGCGAGGTTAGGGAGGACCCAAATGCAGCAGAGTAACGTCAAAAAAGGATTTAATGAAAAAACACAAGGAAGGGGAACTTACAAAACTCAGGAGGATACAGGCAGCAAACAGGGAAAAACAGGAACCAGGATGGGCAACAACGAGGGCAGGAACCGGCAAGGGAAGAACGACAACGGACCAGCGAGTTGTGACTGAGAGAGGACCGAATTTATACTGAGGGAGAGTGTGAGGATGTGAGCAGAGAGAGCTAGGGACTAATTAAGAGAAGCGGTTGCAGCTGAGAGGGAGTGAGCAGGTGGAAATTATCAGCTGGGAGAGGAGGTGAAGTGGCTGGGAGACAGAAAACCAGAATGATCTCAGGAACTAATTAAAGACAAGACTACAGGGAAACCAGAAAGTACAGAAATCACAGGGAAGGACACTAGGAATAAACTAACATAAAAAATGAAAGAAAATAAGGAAAGTAACCAACAAAAGACAAACACCTAGGAACCATGACAGATTAATCGTTATCGCATTGTACTAGCCCAGTGGCCTACAACCCCGGTCTTCGGGATCTAATATCCTGCAGGTTTTAGATTCATCCCTGCTCCAACACAGCTGTATAAAATAATTAGCTTGTTACCAGGTCTTTGCCAAACTTGATGAATGATGGTAATCATTCAATCATTTGATTCAGCTGTTGGAGCAGGGATGCATCTAAAACCTGCAGGACAGTAGATATCGAGGACCAGGGCTGGAGACCGCAGGCCTAGTGCTTCAGCAAACTGCCCCACAAGAAAACAGATCAGGCACAAGTCATGAGTTTATCGAGGACTCTTAATATATGTGTCATGATCTGTGTTTTGGTTTGAGCTTTTGTTTCGTTATGTGTTTCTCTCCTGCTTGTTTTCCTGGTCCCGTTGTCGTCTTCCCCTGCAAGTACCTCCAGCTGTCCCTTGTTTGTATATATACTAACCTGTGACTTACTTCCTGGCTGATTATTCGTCTTGTAGCATCTTGTCATGTCTCTCATGTGCATCATGGTCCTCAATCTCCTCACACACACTATGACACCATCCATCCATCTTTTATTTATTATATATGCCGTATATATCTATACAAGGTTGCGTGGGTGCTGGTGCCAATCTCCAGCAGTCATCGCATGAGAGGCTGGGTACTGCCTGGACAGGTCGCCAGTTAATCACAGGGCAACAAAGAGACAGACAGGACAAACAACCATGTCTGCACACACTAAGGGCAATTTAGAAAGACCAATTAACCTAACAGTCATGTTTGTGGACTGTGGGGGGAAGCCGGAGTACCCAGAGGGAACCCATGCATGCACAGGGAGAACATGCAAACTCCATGCTGAAAGACCCCAGGGACGAGATTTGAACCCAGTTGACTTGCTGCAAGTCAACATTGCTACCAACTGTGCCACTGTGCAGCCCGTAACCAGCGACCAATAGAGAGCTTATTACTCTCCTGGATTGTTGCTGGGACGCTGAGAGGGGTATGCGCTAGGTCGAGCTTTTTGTGGAGACACACTCATCTTTCTGGGTCTCGAAGTTGGTGATCTGCCCTCCTGGGCAGTGGATGCCGGAGTAATTAGAGCTCCACACCCGCTATGTCTGACGCCTTGCATGCCTCCACGAGGGTTCGCATGTCTCGGTGCGGGACTGCCCACAGATTCCAGAACCTTCTGTTTGTCTCCTTCAATTTCCAGGACCTGCTTCTCGCGGCCCTCGAGCCCCAGAACCGGCTCCTCGTTCCAAGCAGCTTCTGCTGTCTCTTGCGCTGGCTCCTGGCCTTTGTAAGGGGTTCCTTGTGCTGGAGCCCCATGGTGACCTTCTGGTCCCATTGTCGTCTTCCCCTGTAATTACCTTTAGCTGTGCTTTGTTGCATGATTACCCTTGTATGTTTATATATACTCACCTGTGTCTTAGTTCCCGGCTGGTTACTTGTATTGTAGCATCTTGTCACGTGTGTCCTCTTGGCTCATCTCATTCTTTGGTCATTCTGGACTTCAACAAATCATCAGTTCACCTCACCCTGTCTGCATTTGGGCCCTCAATCGCCACATACCATGACAAAATGTTGCTTTTTAGAAAGTATGTGCATTCTTCAGCATCCCAGTTGAGGGGGACGTGAGCTGATGAAATGTGATATTTTACAGCACTGTAATACTTCCGATTTTTCAAGCATATGCATGCCACTGAAACTCTGTGTTTCCATTTACTTAAATGATTCGGATGACTGCTAAGAACAAACAAATCCTGACCAGGACATCCGTACTACTAAAACCATTAGTAATAAGCAGTGTCACTGGAATTATTACAGATCTATGGTGTCCGGCTGATGACACTTAAGAAAAAATATGTTACTTGCCAATTTGTTACCAATTTTAGTTAAATCAATGTTCCCTCAAAAATCCACAGTCAACAAAATGTAATTACTGAAATGTTTTGAGGGGGAGATGTTACTAATAAAAGTTTCACATGGGTGAATCACCACTGTGGTTATATCAGCACAGTGCACCACAGGTGTCCACCATTATTTATGATATTAGAGTCAATGATGTTCAAGTTGAGAAAGTTTTTTTATGTGTATTCCTTTATTTGTTCTCAGTCCTTAAAAGTACTCCTCTCAAATAATGCTGTACTTAAAATCCAATGTTAGTTCCTGAGAAAAGGAAGTTCCCTTTTAAACCAGTGTGTAAAGTTTTTAATCTAAGGTTGTGAGAATTTCTGAGCTTTTTCTATTATTCTGTACTTGAAGCAATCTTAAAACCCTCCCCAAAGTTGGCTGAAATGTTTGACATTTCTGCTCATGTATTAAAATTATATAATACTGCTGACTGGAAATGTATATGCTGGCACTAACTTTGATTTTCTTCTTTCTTCAACTACTTTGTCTATTAGTGACAAATGTTTCAAAGGTCACATTTGTTGAAGAAGAAATTAGGCATCAAGATGTATGCAGGTCACTTTGTAAAGAGACTTGAGACATTTTCTTTAAATATCTGCAAACGTCTGCTCTCTGTTCGGCCTTTTTCCTCCTCTTCCATCTTCTCTTTCCAAACCAGTATCTTGAGTTATTAAACAGATAAAAAAAAACTGCAGATCTTGAGAAAAGGAGACTGTGACAACTCTTGACATAGATAATATATTACTCCTCAGTTTGTGTGTCACAGCCAATCAAAGCTGTAATTGATGGAATCAATTTAACTGAGCTAATCAAGCTCTTTGAATCTGGCAATAATTCTTGCAATTAATCACAGCTGTTTCAAACTAAGATATCAAATGTGATCTGACTAAAAATGAAGAGTCAGAATCCAAATAAAAATTTCATTCCATCAGATTCCAAAGGATTCACCCCAATTGGATTTGTACTTAATGAGAAAGCCTGACTGTTATGCTTTTTTTCTTAAATAAATTCACTTCTGTACTCACTTTTTGATACTAACAAACTTAGATTACAATGAATCACTTTCAGACTTTTTTCACCTTTAATGTGACATGTAAAATGAAACTGAAACAAACAAAAATGGTAGATGCTGCATGAGTGTGCATAAACTAATACTTAATTAAAAACCCAAATTATTTAATTCCAGCAATTAGTCTTTTTGAGTTCATCATGCATTCTTTTTGAATATGATGAACCAGGAAAAAAAGTTCAGCTAAAGGAAGTATAGTATATTATAAGTACAGTAGAGTTTCTTTTTAACCAAAACCAGTTGTGAGAAAGCTGCAAATGAAGAGGAATTTTATTTTTCAGCAGTGGGTCCAAGTATACAGCCAAACCAACAAAATAATGACTCTACCAGATAAAAATTTAAGTTTTAGAATGGCCTAGCCAAAGTTTTAGTATTTTACTATTAAATACCATAATAAACCACCTAAGCTACTGTCTGTACACGACATAAAAGATGTAGGTTTTTTGGTCTTTCTAATCCTAAAAGTCTGTAGTCTTCTCCAGTTTTTTATTGTATATTTGTGGTTTTAGGCTACATGTCATCTGAGTGAAACATGCACCATGTGTTTAAATTTTACTCACAAATCATAATACAAATGTAGCAATTGTGTGTAGGTGTGTGTGTGTGTGTGTGTGCGTGCGAATTGCATGCGTGTGTATTAATGATTTCAATTTCCATATTTCCATGTGTATGTCTGCAACAATAAGTGGCCAGTACTGGAATATTCATGCTGTGCTGCTCAGTCTTGCTTTGTCACACAGAAGGTGTTTCATTATCACTGGTTTGCAGGCATGTTACATGCCGCTTAGGAGAAAAACCTCACTTAGTCATGTACCTTGTAGCCCTCATTCAGATTTACTGTAAGGTCCAACTTGTTCATGGCCATGATTCCAAACTAAAAAATTTTATCTGTGAAAAAAATTGTGTAATTTTATAAAATGCTCAAATAGAAATTTTTGTATTTTTAAATTTTATCTTTTTTATACATTGGTACTTTGTATTGTGTTTTAAAATGCATAGGTATTGGCTAAACATCTTGGGTATCCTATCACAAGCTTCTTATTATAGTCTATTGGTATATTTAGGGTCACTGTCCATTTGGTCTATTTGGAAGACCCATTTGTGCCCAAGTTTTAATTCCTGGCTCAAGTCCTCAGATGTTGCCTCAATATTTCCAATAATTAATATTTTTCTAATGAGGCCTTATTTTTTTTATTTTTTATTTTTAAACAACACCTCAACATGATACTCCATGGGCGGATCTACAAAGGTAGATCCCAGCTGTCCCCCCTAATTTTATGTTCTTAAAATCATACCTACAAAATTTAATTGCTTGTTTCTCCAGATGTTCATGGTCAAACAGCAAATACTGCACAAAGTGCTTCACAGGGTAAAACACGATGATATAAAGTGACATAGGGCTAGAATATAATTAAATAAACAAAAAGATAAAGGTCTACTTTAGGCATTGATAAAGGCCATTTCATAAAAGTAAGTTTTCAGAAGTTTCCATATATAGAGCAGACCTAATATTAAAATGCAAACTTTTCCAGAGTTTGGGACCTGCTACAGAAAAAAGCGCTGTCACCTCAAGATTTGAGTTTTGTCTTTGGAACCACTAAAAGCATCTGTGAGCTGGACCTCATAGTTCTGGCTGGAATATAGGTCACCAATAGCTCCGACAGATAAAAGGGGGCTAGGCCATTAAGAGAGCTAAATACAAACAATACCATTTTAAACTGGATTCTGTATATAACCGAAAAGCCAGTGAAGCAACTTCCGCACTGGAGTTATGTGTTCGTTCCACTTTGTGCTAGCAGATGAGCAGATGCGTAGATGCATATTGGACCAATAGAAAACAAGAAACAGAAAATTAATCCAACCAAAATACATTGAGTTGCAGTAATCGAATCTGAACTGGAAAAGATGACAATCTCTGTTTTATGCTCATTTAGTTTAAAGAAATT
The DNA here is from genome assembly GCA_963556495.2 of Valencia hispanica. Taxonomy (NCBI): domain Eukaryota; kingdom Metazoa; phylum Chordata; class Actinopteri; order Cyprinodontiformes; family Valenciidae; genus Valencia; species Valencia hispanica. Next base: position 46,265,779 of record OY747704.1, read on the forward strand.
TTGGGCCATCCATTGTTTAACGTCACTGAGACATTTAAATAATAAATTAAGAGAATCTGCTTCTGTTTTTATGGGTATATAAATTCGAAGATTATATGCAAACCAATGAAAATATGTATTTTATAGCCTTTAAATTAAGTATTAATTCATCAAACATATATAAATTAATGTATATTCTTAGGAATATATATTTCTAGTTTTGGCCCTGCATCAAACACCATCTGCCTCCCTCTCCATGGCAGCACACACTGGTGTGTCACAGGCACATTGCTGAGGCTTTCTGTCTGCAACCCAGCAGAGTGGACCACTGAGACACCCAACTTTCTCCAGTAAAGTCAGTTTCTCCATGTAATGTTTGAACAAAGTTACAGTCCAATTACATTTGCAATGAATGAAATGTCCGCTGAAGATGACTGACAGTAACAGTTTTATTTATCCATGAATTGCTTGCTGACAATATTTCATGTTTCCAATTTGCAAGTGCATTGCTTTACAATATAACAGTTGAAGATAAAGTATGTTATCCCCTAAGATATCATGAGACATTTTGCACATTTACTTTGATTAATAAATGGATTAGGTATTGTTTTTTACATTATAAAATGTTGTCCTTTTTAATGTTTAAATGATTGACAGTCAACAAACTAGTATACATAAAACATGGTTAAGAAATGTGCTATAACTAGAGACCTGTACATTTTGATGTAAATCTCAACTAATTTCTCTAAAATACGTAATATTTGATTGTAGAGCTGGGCTGTGTGCATTTAGGGTCTTTATGTGACTTTTTTGCACCTTTTAGTTTGCTGCCATTGAGCATTTCACTGTCTTAAAACAAATAATAATTTAAATAATTTGTGCTGGAGCAGGAAAACATCTAAAACATGCAGAACAGTGGCTCCTGAGGACCAGAAATGGGGACCACTGCTGTACAGTGTCTGGTTGAGCATTGCTCACAAGTTCTAATTTTGTGTAATTGTGCAGACCCTATAGGTCCTTGACGAGGACAAGGAGGCGTTCCTCCATTTGATAAGTGGTGATGTGTGTTTTTAAGTTAATTTGATATTCAGACAAGACTGAGTAATGGTTGGGCTTGTTTTTTTATTTGTTTTTTTATTATTATTGAAGACTGTGTGTGGAGTTGGTGAAAAGGTTCCAAATGCAGTCAAGGCTCCCGAGTCCAATGGATGTTGAATGTAAACTTTTATTAAGACTAAAGTTCTGCTCTGGTATGATGCTTAGGAAAGCAGTATAGTAAAATGGAAGGTTGATAAGATGAGGGGGGGGAAATAGTGAAGTGAGAACACACAAGCTTAACTGAGATACGGATATGTAAAAGCAGTGTTTAAAACTTGGACTAAAACCAACAGAGGAAAATTCTGTTGGCGAAAATAATACCATGATACTAACTGAAGTAAGAAATCCTTAAAATCCAACACGAAACTTTACCAAAATCCAAAACTAGGACATGATTTGGGTCAGACTATGCATTCTATGTGAATGAAAAGACAAGTTTCAGTGTGTGCCTTTTGTGTGACTGAATTCTGGTCTCCAATTGTGACAGGAAGAAGGAATGCTTTTGTGTCCTTTGCTGAGAATCAATTTTCTGTGTACTGGCACACTCATAGTTGTGTATGTTCATGAATGTGCATGCTCTATGCAACTTAACTGTCAAATTCATTAAATTTGTATTACTCAGCCCAATTAAGAAATTAGCCCTCCCTCCTGTGGAGTAATGAAAAGATGAGTTGAGTACCAAAATATCTGAGACGGAAAAAAATCACAATGGAAGATGAAAAATATGGGAAAAAAATGTTTACTGAAGCTTAAACAAACATGACTTTAACATGACTGTTTATGTAAACCACAATTGTGGAAATTAAATAGAGCATGGATGTTTAGTATTGAGGTTTGTATTAGATGCAGTTTTTCCACATCAATAGAATGTATATTTTTGTCATTCAGTTATAGTAACAAGAAAGTAAATTCTCTGTCGATTCTATGGCAATAACCCAACAATAATGTAATCATAATATTTAAACATGGTAGCCTAGAGTTAAACATATCTTAACAGAAATAAATCAATGTCGCTCTCTTCTGGTCAGGCAGAATCCTGTAAATTTGTTAAATTATGTGTAAACTGTTGAAACACAAAATGTATTCAGAAAGGCAGACAACTGCAGTGCTTTTTATCCAGTCAGTCTTATATCATTTAAAAAAATAAAATTCAGTTAAATGAGGGATTTGCTAGCGAAAAGAAATTGCATGGCAATGTTTTGTTGTTGTTGTTTTTTAACTAGTTTGTTGAAACATTATAAAGAATCTTCATTTTTTGTAGTATGTGTGAACAAAGGTTACAAGACATTCAGTGGTTTATGATGTATTTTTGGCAAATCCCACACAGCAGTTTAAAGCATCACCTGCTTGTTTTTATGCAGTTTGGATTTTTTGATTTGGCAGCAGTTTAAAGAGAAGGGTTTAACTGCAGCAAGCCCAAAAGTTATAGAGCCGTGTGGTTATGACAAATCATTAATGTTTTTAATCAATATTCCTGACAGTCTTGTTTTAATAATCGTCACATTTAAAGAAAACATTCAGTTCTGCTCTGCTTCTAGTGCATGATGCTGAATCTAAGTTACTTGAAAAACACACCAATTCACTTTGGTTAAGTAACAAATTTTTCTGTTTTGGTATGTGGTTAAAAAGATGATGCATTGTTTTGGTCAAACTGTCAATTCTGTGCAAAAGAGGTGGGAACGGGAAAATTTGAAACAGAGCGTCGCGAAACCTGCGTTGAATGAGCTGCTCTTGACACAAAATATGATTTGCAGCTCCAATAACAGCAGAAATATGCAGAGCAGCGTAGGGCTTCTATGTTTTCCTCCATTTCCGGGTCTGCGTTCTGTGTGCCGCCCTAGTCGTTGCTGTCCAATGGCTGCACCGATCGTCACATGCGTGGATGTGTTTACAAAATATAGTTCATTTGCAAAAAGTGCAGTGTGAATGCGAACCACACCAAACGAAAAAAATGATGTCTGCTCTTGGTCCGGACCAAACAAGCAGACCAAAGGGCTATTCTGGTCTGAATACACCCGAAGAAAGGTGTACTGATACCTACTTTGTGAATACTTTAATTTAATATTCAGATAAGATCTGACTCAAATTTCTGTCAGTTTGGTGGCAAAACGATGAGTAAAAATGACAAATTTTAAGACTATTTTCCGGGACAATAGGAGACTAATAACATAGACCAGATTGTACTGCGGAGGAACTATTGAGAGATTGAACAGATAATGTTGGCTGGGTTTCAGCTGATCAGATGCAAAATATATTAAGCCACCACCTTGCAAGTAATGATCCAAAGCCACATGGTTTGTCTGCACAATGAAAGATGATGTAAAATGCTGTCCAATGCTTTGTGACGAAGTATCATAAATGACAGAATCATTTTGAATTGATATTTTTTTGGGAGTTTTAAACTGTTTTAAGGAGAGACAATTTGTCTAAAAATAGTATTTCATTGGAATCTCCAACTGATTATTTGGTTGTGTTGGCTGATGCATGCTGTCAGGTAGACTAATCATAACCACTTTACATAAACTGACTTGATCATATGATTTACAATCAAACTATTACTAGTTTGATTGTTTGCACAGGATGTTGAGGATTTGATATTTGGTTTCATATTTATTCCTAAAATGAAAAAAATTCACAATTACTTGTTTAAATCATATTTGTTTAAAGTAAAATAGAAAAACTATGTAAGATGTAGTTCTTATCATATACTTTATATATATATATATATATATATATATATATATATATATATATATATATATATATATATATATATATATATATATATATATATATATATATATAAAGAGCAAACCCTGTGCTTGACATCAAAGCAGCCAATATACAAATAATAGAAGCTGGCATGGCTAGATGGAGTAGCTATAAAGTTCTGCAAAATGGCAAAAAAAACAATTGTTTTAAACTATACATGACAGTAAAAAAAAAACAAAGAGAAGAAAAACAAGAAGAAAAACCGACCATAAACTATCTGGGAATCAAAATGGAAAATATGGACGGATTAGGCAACAAGGAAAAGAAGATGAGAGAGGGAGGGAGAGAAACAGGAGGTTCCAGATGGAAGGTTTGCTTTGCCGGGGCGAGTTGCCGAGGAAGTCATTAAGCAGCCATTTCATCTGCGTCTGCTTGGCTAGCGAGAATTCTAATTGCATCTGAGGAGAGGAGAGGAGAAATGCCAAAGTACATTTAGATCAAAGATAGAAGACACCAGAGAGCCTGTAGACACCAGACCTCCCTTCATCGTATTCTCTCACACTCTGGCTCCCTATCCAACTCTTTATCCCACTCTCTTCTCCACTTTTCCCACTCACTCTGTCCCCACTCCCTCTCATCTTTCTCCTCATTTTCTCATTTCCATTTTGCATTCTTCATGCTTTCCTCTCCCTACTTTATATGCCATACTTCCCTGATTCCCCTATTTGCCACCATTCTTATCTCTCCACCTCTTGATTTCCTCCTTTTCTTTCACAGTAGCAGAGAGTGTGTGGGTAGTGCGTATCCTTTGGCTCATATCCCCCCTAATGGCTTTAAATACTGTCACACATCACATTCATTAGCAACACAAGTGATTCTTTATTTCATACACTCTGGAGAGCTAAGAAGCCATAACACCCACTCTCCTCCTCTTACTCCCTTTATCCATCTTTTTAGTCTTTCACCTCCTCCTTTATTTCTCTCTCACTCCCATTTTCCTTCATTACTGGCTTTTCCGACCCAATTTTCCTTTCGAGTGCCACTGTTATGTGTTTTTCAGTGCTGATCAGGAAAAAAAAGGTTCTTGTTGTGTTTAATGCTTGTGTGGGGTACTGTAATGTTTGTTGCTTTCGTTATGAATATGAGTGTATAAAGGGTGTGCACTGGTCTGAGTTGTATTTTATTGTCAGTTATTTTATAAGCTTGCTATCATAAACTTTTGAATACTTGAGAAGTTTCTAAGCAGCAAAGGACAATTATAGTCTTCCTGATGGTAAATTAAAAAGGTTTTAATGAACCAACAATGTGTTTTTCATTCACGATTACATGTGTTTGGTTGTGTGTATTAGGACTTTCAGTAAATGCTTTATACATAACTGGCTTTCTACTTTCACTTTACAAGTAGATATTACATCTTGCTTTTAACCACTGAATAGGAGGGAATGGTTGATGGGAGTGTTAAAAGGGCGCCAGGGGTTTAGCGGGGGTTACTGTGTCCAAAGCACTTTTAGCTTCTGAGCAGGAGCCATTAGCGTCATTTGTGCATTACAATGGCAAAGTCAGAGTGCAGCTGTATTTTAACAGAAAAGCAACAAGTGGAGCTTCTGCAGCAGCATGCAGCTCAGCACAAACACAGCTACAGAGGTAAAGTGCCACTTTGTAATGGCATACTGCTAGAGCTACAGTTAATCTACTCTGACACCAACACAATCAGCAAATCGTTCCAGGTCCATTCATTTCCTGCTGGGATGAATGAAACAGGAAACTTGGCTGTCATGGCTACACTCTTCATGATTTTCATACAAAAATAGCTCGACTTCAGATCAGATTTCATCTGCTTTCTGTCACTGAGTCTGAGAAATTAGGATCATCTTACAATGACTCCAACAGAAAGCAACATTAGGTAAATAAAATATAAGTGTGAACTATGGGTCAAATACTTTTTTTAAAATCATAAACAGAACTGCTGTATTAGCAGCGTTTCCAGCTGACAATATTATTCCTGTTATTCTGTATGAGAGAACAGTGGAGATGGCTCAAAGTAAAACAACAACTCAACATTCAGACACTAAAAGCATCAATATTATCTGGAACTATACCTGAACTCAGCATTTCTCGAGTTCAAGCCTTGGTAGTAACCTTTGTCCTTTTTTCCCCCCTTGGTTTAGCTGTCTCAGTTACATGCTGATTTAATGTGCCTATTTAATGAGCTTAAAGCTAGATTTTGATCGAAAGTCAGAAGGATTCTGGTTATATCCCTGGAAAGAAGCAACATACGACTGAAAAACACCTGCTGCACTCTGGTCACAGGTCGGAGCTGTCTGTAGATTCAGATTCTGATCATTTTACCTGTTTGTGGCTGCAAACCGAGTGAGAGGATCCTTTTGAGATAAAGCAACTTATAAATCTAAATCAGCTTGTGGCACACTGCGAAGAGCTGGTCTTTTGTAAGAAACTTCTTTTTCAGTGAATCTTTACTTAATTATGTTTTATCAGTATTAGCAGCTTAGTGCGGGTTTGTTCAATCATGTAGTTTCTTTTGATGATATTTATGCTTCTGATAGATGGATTGTAATGTTTTTAGAGACTTTAAAATGTATTTCTAGGCTTCACATTGTTAACTGGCAGATTTTAAAAAAATATAACAAATAAATACATGTAGTTTATGCACAACTAAGCTAAGTGCCATAATATTTCTTTGATTTGAGTTTTGGCAATGTTTGAGTGCTACCATTCCCCATTTCTGACTTCTTTAAATTTGGATCCACACTATTTATATGCTGCAGCACACCGGGGACAGGGAGACTGCACATTATTTTAAGGTGTACAACAATGTACAAAGTACATTGCTACTAGTGGTGAATGCATGCTTTTGTTAGTGTGAGTAAGAGGGAGACACACATTTTTTCGTTTACGGTTACTCATAGCAAAGTATCATAAATAGGGTATCAACATAAAAATGATATCTTCCCTACCAAGACTTTAAAATACTTACCCTAAGGTGTACAAAACCACAAATTACATCATGTGACTTTGTAATAAACCAAAAATATAGGCACAATAGATAAGTTGGTTAAAATAAAAATGAGTACACCCAAGTATAAGTATTACACCTTGGTAACAATGTCCACACTTTAAGAACTTTTGACTTATTAACTGAATCACAATGACGCATCACTGTTTTAATCCAGGAATTACTTTTCTTTTTTGAAATGTTGAATGTGGTGTCAAATGTCAAATGCTAATCGCCAGTAGATATCCCGCCTTCTCGTTTTGATTGCCTTCTCTAGTTCTGACCTTTTTCACGTTTCAAGATTTTTGCCTTCATGTCAAGCCCCTGACAAATCACCATTGCCTATCTGACTTTTGGAAGCCAAACCTCGCTACGGATTCTGACCACCGATCTCTACCTCCTCCTTAAGCACCGATCGCCGCCAATCTGTGTATGACCCAATCCTGTTTCCCGATATTATATTTTGGATCAACCCCGAGGAGCCAGTGTGATCATCCCAAATACAGAGTTTCACTTCTCAAGCAGAGTAGTTGCGAGGAGGGTTGCCACGGTCTTTCTCTCTCTGACGTCACTGCCCCAGTGGAATCCCTGCCCGCTTCTTGGCTGCAGCTTAGTGAGAGTGACAGAGAAGAATTCACCTTTTCACCTGCACTTTTTACTGCCATAGTTTGAGTACTTTATAAGTGTAATTTTTAGAAAAATTGTATATAAATTATCATTGATAAGTGTAATACTGTGTGTTGCTATATTTTGGTTGTGTAAAGTTTAAATAAGGCCATCTGTATGCTTTACTGACATCACAGAGCTTAAATATATTATTATATTTGTGCAACTTCCTCACATGGGTGCAGTTGATAAATTATCTAGATAGAGTTATATGAAAGGGTTTTTTTGAATACACACGTTTGGTGTGGGTGTGTTGTATACGCCCTCTTGTATAACCTTGTTTTAAAATAAAAGCTGCATGTGGAGGAGCTGCTCTTTGGAGAACGCATCGATCTTGGATGGTTGATGTCTGTTCTTCCCCTGCATGCATGAAATTTGATTCTCGTCTGTGATTGGTTTCTTACTCAGAGATTTTTGCTCTTTTATGTTGCAGAAATATTTCCAAAATTAATGCAAGAAAATGGTTTTTGCTTGTGTAGCAAAGGTTTGTGTAAACAGGCTGAAGACATACAGCAACACAATGTTTTACAGAATTTCATCTACTGTGGAACGAAGAAGACAACGACTTGCTGCCCTCGGAATTGCTCTGCAACACTTGTGGAGAAAATTAATAAATGTCTGATTTGCTAGGAGCATTTAACACCAGAGAACTACGAAGGAAAAACAATTTTCTACCAGAAAATTGGTTCTGCGTCTGAAGAGCACGGCAGCCCCATCCATTTTCTTTTAATACAGATACTGAACGAAGTGCATCATCAATGGCTATAAGTAATGTTCTATTTACTCTAATTCCTAAGGTGTTGCTGGACTATTATTAATTACTGTAATTATGACGGGTTACTGTATAATATTTGCAACATTTCACCTTCATGACTTTAAACGGTGAGTTTTGTAGAGATAATCACTTTTTGCTATATTTTGCAGGCTCTGCATCATGTCCTTCCGCCTTGCAGTGGCAGCTTACAGTGGTGCTTTGTCATAATGTAGTCCCAAGTCTAAATCGGCTCCTGTAATTCCTTCGCGTTACCTATTATTTTCATTTGCAATAAATAGGATTATTGACTTCACCAGGAATAATTGGGATCCTTATTGAGTAATGTTTAGGACTTTTGCACACAAAATGCTAGCCATTACTATTCACTTCCATTGTTTATGCTAAGCTAAAGCAAACAGACTGCTGCCAGATTAGGACAATGATTGGGCTGGTTATAAAATGCTTTTGCTCACTTATCTAACTCTGGGGAATATTGCAACAGACTAAATATCACTTAGGGGTGGAATATCACTTTAATAAAGCACAATGGACCAACACCATCAGACGACATTGCTCCCCAAATCAACATAGACAGTGGAAACTTCACGCTGGACTTCAAGCATCTTGGATTGTGGGCCTCTCCATTCTTCCTCCAGACTCTGGAACCTTGGTTTCCAAACGAGATGCAAAATTTGCAGTTCTTTTTTTTTTCTTTAGCCCAGATAAGACGGTTCTGACATTGTTTGTTACTCAGGAGTGGCTTGACGTGGAATATGAGATTTGCAGCCAATGTCCAGTATCCATTTGTGTGTGGTAGGTCTTTATTAACCAACTCCAACCTCAGTCCACTCCTTGTGAAGGTCCCCAACACTTTTGAATGGCCTCTTCCTGACAATCCTCTCCAGGTCATCCCTGCTGCATGTGTACCTTTTTCTTCCACAACTTTCCCTTTCACAAAACCTTCTATTAATGTGCTTTGATACAGCACTTTGGGAACATCCAACTTCTTTTCCAATTACCTTTTGAGGCTTTCCCTCCTTATGGAGGGAGTCAATGATGGTTTTCTGCACAACTGTCAGGTCAGCAGTATTCCTCATTATTGTTATTCAAACTGAACCAGAGTGAGAGACATTTAAAGGCTCAGGAAAACTTTGTAGGTGTTTTGGATTAATTAGCTGAATTGAGTGTGACACTTTGAGCCTAAAACATTGAACCTTTTGACAATATTAAAATTTTCTGAGCTTTTGAATTTTGGGTTTTCATAAGCTGTAATCATTCAAATTAAAACAAATAAAGGCTTGAAATATCTCTCTTTGCATGTAACAAGTCTATATCATATATTAGGTTCACCTTTTAAGTTGAATTACTAAATTAAATTAACTTTTGCACGACATTCAAATTTTTTGAGTTTCAACTGTACAGCAAGGACAGACAGTTTACAATCTAAACAAACTCAAGGACTTCTGGTGGGGCGGATGATGGAGTAGGTCACATCGTAGGGAAACTCTGCACTCAACATTGATTTTACTGGCATTTAAGCACTAACTTAACAATGGACTAAGCTGTAAACATGAGAACAAGGAAGCAAAGGAGTCTGAAGTGATATGAGTCGAAGCTTGTGAAAAAGAAAGCAGCAGCAGGTGCAGAAAGCTATAACACATCTCGAGCAACATTAAAATGTCGGAAGAGACTGCAGATACCACCTAAACTGTAGCCTAACCCTCCAAGCTCTTCGACATGAACTCCAAGCGCACAGAGAGGACAACAAATCTGAAATTTGTTAGTCATGTAGAGAATTCAAGGGGTAAATATCGACTCTGCGCTCTGCGACCAAGGCATACATGAAGTCTCTGAGCGAGCAGCCAACAGGGGAGCTAACTAAGCTAAGAACTAAGCGAACAGAGGCTAAAGACCAGCTGGAAGAAATGGGCGCAAAACTTGGCATGGTGATGAACAGAGTGGCAACACTGGAGGTAAGCCAGCAGGAGCTCATTAAGAAATGTAAATATCTCAAAGAAAAGTGCCAAGATCTTAAAAACAGAAGCCGCTGAAGAAATCTGAGAATAGTGGGAGTAGCAGAAGATTCTGAGAACGCCAACATGCTAACCTTTATTCCCGGGTTCATCCGTGATGTATTGGGCAACAACAAGTTCAGCTCTCAGGTGGTAATCGATAGAGCCCACAAAAGCTTGGGACAACCCTCTCCGACAGCTCGGCCATGTACAACAGGGGTGTGCTTCCACACTAAAGATAGGTGGTGGTCCCCCTGTTTAAAAAGGGGGACCATAGAGTGTGTTCCAACTACAGGGGGATCACACTTCTGAGCCTCCCTGGTAAGGTCTATTCAGGGGTTCTGGAGAGGAGGGTCTGACAGATAGTCGAACCTCGGATCCAGGAGGAACAATGCGGTTTTCGTCCTGGTCGTGAAACACTGGACCAGCTCTACACCCTCAGCAGGGTCCTGGAGGGTGAACTCCGCCAAGGTTGCACTTAGTCACTGATCCTGTTCATAATTTTTATGGACAGGATTTCTAGGCGCAGCCAAGGTGTTGAGGGGATACGTTTTGGTGGCCTCAGGATCGGGTCTCTGCTTTTTGCAGATGATGTGGTCCTGTTGGCTTCATCGGAACGGGATCTACAGCTTTCGCTGGAGCGATTCGCAGCCAAGTGTGAAGCGGCTGGGATGAGAATCAGCACCTCCAAATTTGAGACCATGGTCTTGAGCTGGAAAAAGGGTGGGGTGCCTCCTCCGGGTCGGGGATGAGGTCCTTCTCCAAGTGGAGGAGTTTAAATATCTGGGGGTCTTGTTCACGAATGAGGGAAAAATGGAGTGGGAGATCAATACACGGATTGGTAGGGCATCTGCAGTTATGGGGGTGCTGTACCGGTCTGTCGTGGTGAAGAGAGAGCTGAGCCCAAAGGCGAAGCTCTCGATTTACCGGTCGATCTACGTTCCTACCCTCATCTATGGTCACGAACTCTGGGTGGTGACTGAAAGAACGAGATCACGGATACAACCGGCTGAAATGAGTTTCCTCCGCAGAGTGTCTGGGCTCTCCCTTAGAGATAGGGTGAGAAGCTCAGTCATCCGGAGGGGGCTCAGAGTAAAGCCGCTGCTCCTCCACATCGAGAGGAGTCAGTTGAGGTGGCTCGGGCATCTGGTCAGGATGCCTCCTGGACGCCTCCCTGGTGAGGTATTTCGGGCACGTCCCACCGAGAGGAGGCCCAGGGCACGCTGGAGGGACTATGTTTTTCGGCTGGCCTGGGAGTGCCTTGGGATTCATTCCCAGGAGCTGGCCCAAGTTACTTGGGAGTTAGAGTTCTGGGTCTCTTTGCTTAAGCTGCTGCCCCCACGACCCGACCCCGGATAAGCGGAAGATGGATGGATGGATGGATGGATGGATGGATGGATGGATGGATGGGATGGTGCTTATTTACTTTTCACCTTTCTCTTATTTAGCTCGAACTTTTAAGCCTAAAAAAAAGCACGAGAAAGGGTGTTCAGTTTGGGAAATATCATAGTGGTTAAGGCAGTTTAATCAGGTTAAAAAATAGCTAAATTTTCGTACTTATTATTTCAATGTATTTATTTTTATTTTTGTGTGGAAGGAGCTGAAGTGGTGTGGGATTGAGTTTCTTACTGCCAGGTTGCATAAGGCAACGACTAGCCTACTGTTCAAAGCTATCCCACTCTCGCTTGCTTGGGGAGTGTGGGGAAAGGAGGGAAGGGGTGGTTTTGCTTCTGAGCACGTTCTCAAACATGTTAAAAGCGGATTATCATTTTTTTCTTTGTTTCTTTCCCTGTCAGCGACCCGACTTTATATATTCATTATTTATACTCAATCATTTTTATTTAAGGTGAGCAAACATGGCACACAAAGAGTTACTGGTCATATTTGTATCCTGGAATTGTAAAAGCCTGAATGGTTCTCTTAAACAGTATAAGATTTTGACTCATGTTAACAGTTTAGAGCAGATCATATCTTCCTACATGAAATCCACCTTAAAAACCATGATCATACTCGCTAGCAGAAAACTTGGATCAGTTACTTATTTCATTAGAGTTTAAACTGTAAAGCCAGAGGATTAGCTATTTTGATTATAAAGAATATCTCATTTAATCTGACAAATGCAGTACTGGATTCTAATGGCAGGTATGCAATCATCACAAGCAAGCTGTGTGGCACTCCTGTCGCTCTGGTGAATATATATATCTTTATGCCATATTTCATATTCCAGAATTGATTTATTTCTGGTAGATATTAAGTTGCTTAATTTAATACAGAATCTACAATATGAGGCTAGGTTGGTGTCTTATCATAACCTGCTGTCAATTAACTTTAGGTCCCCTAGAGCTTATGGGTCTGGGACCTGGAGAATGGATAACTGGTTTCTTGCTAATGTGTTATTTACAGATTATATAAAATCTCAGTTGTTACACTATTTTGAAACCAATGACTCTGCTGAGACATCTAGACATAGTTCATGGAGAGCAATGAGGGCTTTTATGCGCGGTCAAAATATTTCACACAGTGCATATAAAAACAAATAAGAAAAATATGAGAAGCAGAATATCAGTCAACAAATTTTAGACCTAGATCATCAACATCCTAGCGACCTAACTCATGAGACAGCAGCCAAACACGTTACTTTACAAAGTCAGTTTAATTTGATATCAACCCCTGAAACAGTCAACTTAATCAAACAACCACAGTGAAAAGCCAGGCCGACTGCTAGGTCACCAGGTTAAAGTAAGGGAGGAAAAGAGTCAGATTACTGAAATGTTCATGCAAGCAGGTAAACATATTTCAGATTAGAAACAAATAATGAATTTATAAATAATTATACAATGCTATATTCGTTGGAAATTAACATGGAGCCTGGTCTTCTAGATTATTTCTTTAAGGGTCTATCTACACCTTTAATTAGTCAGAAGGACAAGGATAGCCTAGAAATACGCATCTCTCTGGATGAGGTCAAACTAGCAATAAAAGCACTCCAGGGATCTAAAGCTCTAGGCCAGATGGTTGCACAGCTGAATTTTATAAAACTTTGATGAATGAATTAGCTCTGGTCCTGTTGCAAGTATACAACAATTTGTAGAATGTGGCTACACTTCTACCAACGTTCTATCAGGCAACTATTTTTTGATCCAAAAGAAAGATAAAGATCCCCAAAACGTGTCGACATATAGACCAATCAGTTTGTTAAATGTTGATGTAAACATTTTTGCTAAAACTATGGCTAACAGACTAGAATCTGTACTTCCTACAATTATAACTAAGGATCAAAATGGCTTCATTAAACAGACAGCTGTCCCACAACCTCAGACATCTGTTTATTGTCATTTCCATGCATGGTTCAGATTCACAACCCAAGGTGGTCATCTCCCTGGTTGCTGAGAAGGCCTTTGACAGCGTCAAGTGGACGTATCTCTTCTTCTTGTTTTAGAATTTTCAGAATTTTTACAGTCACCACTTATTGTGATATTATGCCAAAGTTTGTTGGATGAATAAAGCAGTAATTTATAAGAAGAAAGCTAAAAAGATGTTGAAACTTTATATATTGTGAAACCAGACTAATGTCGCTCATCTGACCCCCATGTCTGTCAACCAAGTCCATCACACTGACAGTAGACTTGGATTGTGGTGAGATATAAAGTGTATCTAAGAAAATGTTACAGATACTCATTGGAACCTCCTGATGCATCCTAAAATTTGAGCCCTTAGGCAGACAGAGCAAAGATAGAAGAGCAAGAATCATACTCGCCATGACAGAGTTTGCACTGCAGAGCAGGCCGCAAGTGCTAAACACAGGTTGTGGTTGCTAGTTGCTAGAGACCCAGGCTGTAGGTTACGGATGGTAAATGCCCCAGATAGAGGCTAAAAACTAATGAAGTCCCAGGTTGTAGCTGGGGAGGGCTACCAAACTAGCTGGTCGCAAGTAGAGACCCAGACTGAATCTAGTAGATGATGAAAATCCAGGCTGTACCTGATAGCAGGCTGGCTAGTAGATCTAGCTTATTGCTGATAAGATTCAGGCAATAGCATACCATATGCATGGTTTTACTTTTCTTGCCTTATTGTTTGGTCTCCTCAAATTAACATTTTACAGGGACATGTAATATTTTTATATATAAAAAAGACAAGAATCAGTTATTTGAAATTAAAGATGAGAAAAGTAATTTCTCTGGAACCTCTAGAGGCTGATAAATAAAAGGTTTTTTTGAACTTGTTTTTAAACCAAAGATCTAAAAATCAACTCCTTTTTGTCTAAAGATAGGATGTAATGTGACCGAAAAAATTTTGAAACTTAATACTGATGTAGTAATGATGCTAAACATAACATTTTATTTGTAAGCTTAATACAAATATGTTGAAATTGTGTCCATAATCTATTTTTTACAGTGCTAATATATGTAGTAGAGGCTATTTCTGAAGTCTGTAGCTTGCTGACTATGACTGAATTATTGTGGATAATCACAATCTAATGTGTTAGAGAACAACGAGTGTTGTGTGAAAATATGGAAATTAGACAAAGATATGTGTGCTGCTGTTCTTTGTGTGAAAAGTGCTGAAGCCTGAAATTTGCTAACAAATATCAGCGAGGTGTTATTTTATTATGTAAAATCAGTTTAACACATTATGCAGAGGTGAGACGGAGATCAAGCTCCCGACACAGCAGAAATAAAACAATTTGTTAACAAACTCATCATGTTCATTGTGATTACAGCGGGATGAAAGAAGCATGTCTACAGTTTGGGATGGCTCAAACAAAGCAGGGAGAGGAAGAATGCAGAGTGGTGAATGGGAGAACAGGTGGCTGAAAAATAAAAATTATGTGAGTGAAAACTGGAACATACTGTACATGTATTGTATAAGAGAGGAAAAATGGGAGGACAAGAGTGGAGGAGTCAAACATGTGTCATAACAAAACTCTTCCATCTGTGAAACAATAAAACATATGCTAGTGTATCATTTACGTCTCCCTTTCCCTTCCGTTTTTACCCTGTTCTAATAATGTTGCTTGAAGGCAAAAAAGCTGTGAGGCAAAGTGGAATGATGTCTTATTGTATTCCTTTATGTGTAACTAATTTTACTTTCTACTATACATGACTGACATATTGATTGAATTGTAGTTTATGTTTTAAGGATATATATATATATATATATATATATATATATATATATATATATATATATATATATATATATATATATATATATACACACCTGCACTGGACATTGCACCCCAAATCATGACTAACTGTGGATATTTCACACTGGACCTCAAGCAGCTTGTGTTCTGTTCCTCACTCATCATCCTCCAAACCCTTGGACCTTGATTCCCGAATGAAAGGCACACTTTACTTCCATCAGAAATAGGACATTGTACCACTGGCCAACAGTCCAGTCCTTCTTTTTCTTGGCCCAATTGAGACGCTTCCTAAGTTGGCTCAGGCTCAGAAGTGGTTTGACCCGAGGAACCTGACAGTTGTAGCCCATCTCCTGGATGCGCCTGAATGTGGTGGTTTTTGAAGCTGTGACTCCCGCCTCATTCCACTCTTTCTGGATCTCTGCCAGATTCATGAATCTTCTCTGTTTGATAATCCACTGAAGCCCACAGTCAGCTCTTCTGCTGGTGAGTCTTCTCCTGTTTGTGGCTTACCCATCCTATGGTTACTGCTGCTCGTGTCTCAGCTTTACATTACAATGTCACCAGGTGACTTTGAACACATTCAAAGCCTAAGTAAATACTTTGAGCAAATCAATGGACGGCCATTACTTTCTCCAGCTGAACAGAAACAAAACTGAAGTAATTATTTTTGGACCTAAAGAGGTATGATCAACAGTCAGCACACAGCTTCAGTTAATACAGCTAGAAACTACTGATCAGGCACAAAACCTAGGTGTAGTAATGGACTCAGACCTGAACTTCCAGGGTCACATAAAAGCAATAACAAGGTCAGCCTTCTTTCAACTGAAGAACATTTCTAGGATTAAAGGACTGATGTCGGACCTTGAAAAACTCATCCATGCGTTTATCTTTAGTCGGATTGATTACTGCAACAGCGTCCTCACAGGTCTGCCTAAAAAGTAAATCAGACAGCTGCAGCTGATCCAGAACGCTGCTGCTCGTGTTCCTCACTAGAACCAGGAAAGTAGAGCACATCACCCCAGTTCTAAAGTCCTTACTGGCTTCCTGTTGCTCAGAATAGACTTCATAAAACTAATTTGTAGTTTATAAATCATTGAATGGCTTTGCACCAAAATACATTGAAGACCTGTTCTCTCCATACCAACCACCCAGACCACTCAGGTCCTCCAACTCTAGCCTACTAAACATCTCTAGACTCAAAACCAAACATGGAGAAGCAGGTTTCAGTTTCTATGCTCCCCTTATCTGGAACAGACTCCATGACGACTGCAGAGCTGCTGAAACACTGAGCTGCTTTAAATCAAGACTAAAAACTCATCTGTTTAGAATTGCCTTCGAGTAAACAATTAGTGTCATATGTATCATATGTGCTCATGCTCTATTGCTACATTGCTGTTTTTTTCTTGCTTTTTCATGCTATCATGTGTTGTGTGTGTTTCTTGCTAAATTGCTGTTCTTATATTAAAATTATTTTTGTATATCATGTATTGTGTGTTTTTCGTGTTATATTGCTATTTTTTATTTCCAATGTTATATTATATGTTTTTCTTTATCACTAAATCGAGTAAAGCACCTTGAATTGCCCTGTTGTTGAAAGTGTGCTATACAAATAAAATTGCTTTGCCTTGCCTATGGAGGGTATCAGTGATGGTCGTCTGGCCAGTGGGAAAACCTGTGCTGTTGCTTTGAGGTTAGAAGATGAGTAGTGTGTGACACTCAATTTAAAACATTCATGCCCTGTAAAATTTGGGCTGATTTTTTCACATTATTAACATTTTTTGAATTCCTGTTTTCGTGGGTTTTATGAGCTGGAAGCCCAAATTATTTACAAATTAACAACTAAATACTTGAAAATGTTTAATTGTAGGCCCTGAATCTATAATCTATGGAAGTTTAACATTTTGAATGGAATTATGGAAATAAATAAACTTTTCCACGATATTCTAATATTTTGGAAAGGGTCTGTATTTCTCTTCAGAGCTCTAGCATTATTTCCTGATTTAATGTCTCCATTAATATATTTTTTAGGGTAAAACTGTCATTTTCAAGAGTCTTTTCCTATCTTCAAGTGACAGCTCTGCCATCACTTCTATGACACACACACTATTTATTTTAATACTAATCCCTATATGCCATCAAAGAAAGGAGGTGTGATTGTTACGGTAATCCGCCAGGATCCCTAATGGGCAGAAGTGAAAGAGAACGCAGGATTAGAGGGCTGCAATGGCTAATATACTCTGTAATGAGGGAGTTAACAGCCTAAGTGATGGCAGGATTATCCAGGTCTTAGCTGAAAACTTGACAAAGGCTATACATGACTGACAGATTGCGCACGACTTGTGGAGAGTGAGCTGTGAGAATCCAACAGGGAAAAGAAAAAAAGGAGAGAAGTAAGAGAAGGCCAATGGAGTGAGAAATTGGAGAAAGAATGAACATTTTTTTCATCATTTAGCAAGGACATTTGAGATTTCAACAATTTGGCTCAGGCATCACTCAACAGTAACTGTAAGGGGTAAAAACACATGGGTTACATGTATTTGACAGGCTATGCATTGTTTTAGACCTGTCAAACATCTCTGCAAATAAAATATGATGTAGATATATGTAGCTACTGTTTAATCATACACATGGTGTTGTCAGTGTTTTGCATCATATAACTACAAAGTGGGTTGCAAAATTTATATTTCAGGCCAGACTAATCTGAATTGTTCTTACATGCTTTAATATCAAGAAGATACAGTCGTTTGAGAATAGCGATGTAATTCAAGAACGGTTCACATTAGTGTCTCTTGCTCCAAGAACACTATGTTACTTTAATGATAATGTAACCATGGAAGGTTCATATTGGACAAAAGGATAAGCTGTGATGTATGGAGAATGGTGGGAGGCTTGTGGAGGAGGATTTGAATAGCCAGCTGCTAAGTGGGACCCCACTGTCCAAACTGGCTTAGTGAAAACATATGTAATGTGGTTACATACATATGAAAATGTACAATGTATTAGTATCTATAATAATATCTTTACCATAAGTTATTCACTAATGCTCTTTTCTTTAAGTGTTACGATTTTTATAAAATAAATTTTCATTTCCACATACCCACTTTATAAGAACTAACAAAGGAACTTGCTCCACCTCCTTCATTGCAGACTATTTCTTACAATCACTGGGTTATTGTCGCATCACAGATTGAAGCAAATAGTACGATTAAAGGCTTGATCCATTTTCCTCCCTATGGACCTTTGGTTTACGCACTTGCAGAGATAATACGATTATATAGATTGAATGCTTTGGTAAATTATCTCTCAAACAAACAACCAAGTAATCCGTACTCCCCTTTCCCTCTTATCCCCGTGAGACTATCCATCAGAACAAGACGTAATTTAAAGTCACGCAATGTTCAATTATCAGCAGAACAATGTCTCAGTACCTTGTTTTTTTTTTGCAAGTTCATTCAGGTGAAAGGCTGGGGAACAGAGGAGTTGTACGAGAGAATTTATTGGCCTTTGTGGTGTATAGTGTTACTAACAGAGGAAATCACAAATAACATGTAATGAATTGAGGATGAAGCACAGTGGCAGTGTCTCAGTGTCACAGCGCTGTTTGTTTGGGGGGTAATTTAAACTCATTGCTATAGCTGTGACACTTGTTTTGTTATAAGACTGATGTTTATTTTAGTAGCATACATATTTTAAAATATTGTCACTGCAGTACTGTTGGCTTCACTACACTTAACCCACATGTTGTTTAGAAGCATGCCAATTCACAGTGCCAAATAATAGTTTAGAAAAAAAAGGTGATGCTGGACAATCAGCAAAAGTAAAATATTACAATACATAACAAAAATCGATCAAAACTTTAACTTCTTTTTTTATCCTGGTGGTTGTGTTTTAAGTTGACCCAGGTACAGGAAGAACACATTTTGTTGTTGCTTTTTCTATAAAAAAAAAGATTCATGTGAATTTCTTTTGTAATTTGTAGGTAGTTTTACAAGACTTTTGCTGCAGTCACAATAGTGAAAACGGGAGTTATACAAATAAGAGAAGAAAATAACTTAAAATAAATTTGTATAAAAAGTGTTGTTTCTGGTAAGGAATAAATAGAATCTGCAAGATGCTAAAATAAGTCTCCAAAAACACCAAAGTCTTGTGTTTTCAAATTACTGTAATGTAGAACCTCTAATAACAGAAATTAATGATTATCAAAAAATATCACAAAATGCAAAACCATTTACAATGTTTTTCTTACACTGTTTATCAACTGTATAAGAACTGATTGAATCTGGCTCCACTCTGATTACCTCTAGTATTCTATTTTTACTTCTCTTTCAACAGACTGAGCTGATTGCTAGTTCTGGTAAGATAGTTACTATCAGTTACGAGTCTATACATCCTCATTTAAAAAATAACCCTATTTTTCCCTTAAAATGAACATGTTAGTGATAATTATGGTCCTCTGACTGAAAAGCACTATACCAATGCAGGCCAATTGTAGCTTATGTTTGTAAATTGTTTGCTAAGGAAGCAGGGAAACAAGATCAGTTTTTCTTAACTTTAACCATCTGGTATAAAATCGTTAATAATTACCACCTATTCAAGAATAAGACATCTGAAAGTATACTGAAAAAGTCTGTGAAATCTAGACATTATATTTCAAAGCAAATTTACTATACATTTAAGCTGAAGCCTGAGCAAAAGGTTGTTTTTGACAGTAATATGAGCATCTCTACTACAAAACCTGTCTCTTGTTGTCTGCTCAATGCTGTGTAATGGTTCTTTTATGACTATATCACAAAATTAGATGACAGTACAGTTTCCAATATTTGTTCATTTTTTATTCTAATAACCAGAAGTAAAGAAAAGTGTCTCTGCGGAAGCAAATTAGTTCACTTCTCTTGTTAATGCCCTAACACTAAAAGCACTAAAGACATATTAGATGTCACGATATAGCCACATACATTCCACATACAAAATCACATGCCTCTAGCATGAAACAGCCTTAAAACACAATGTAACCTCAAATTTCCTCAGATAACCACTGTTTAGACAGTATAACAACAGGAACCGTAACATGTGAATTCTCCCGCCAAAACTAAATTAAAGGAAATTATTTAACATCTAGTCCAAATGGGCACACATTGACCCAAAAATCAATTTAGCAGCTTTATTCCATAGTGATTAGACCTAAAAGCTAAGATGTCCTAAATTTCATTTTCAGACATTTACCTTTTTCTGAAAATGTCTTATCTTGCCAAAAAAGTGTGGACATTCAGCTGCTTACACAGATAAAGTACAATTTCAATGTCTCTAGTTATTTTCATAATCCAGCCTGTGCCTGCCATGTAGGAAGAATACCACAAAGTAATACAAAATTATTTGACAAATAAAAAATCCACTCAAGGCCCACTGAGAGGGCTTGAACTTCTGTTTTAATGCTAGGATCCTGCCAGCACAAGCACCTGCTGTTTCCTATAATCAGTACTCATCTAAAGAGTGTTCCCTTGAACAGGCCCTTATACTCTGTGGACCAATTAGAAGCCTCCACTTTGTGGTTTTCCCCTAGTTCCTCTGAAGTTCATACTAATGACAGATGGCCAAATGCAGAGAACAACACGAAAACGCATCCAAAAAAAACAAAAAAACAATACTGGTTTCCAGCAAGCAAGTGGATTGAGATGCAATAAAAAAATTCTTATCAAAAAATACTTGAATCAATCTGAAAAAGGAGGGTTACACATTTAACACTGTGTTCGTGTTCATTTGGAAGTAAACAAAACTCGCATGATATGAACTAGCACTACAAAACAGTGGGCCTCGTGTAATTATCTTAATGCGCTATTGTGGATTTTCCTTTTTTTTACTTGAAGCATGCTGTGAGTGAAAGACTTCAGTTCATTTTGATGCTGAGTAGAAGCTACAGTCATCAACTATATTTCCATCAAAGACATAAAGAGTTAAAACTAAGGACAAAAGGAAGCTCACAAAGTTTAACAAATAAACTGAGAAAATGTGTTAAAAAGTTATTTCTGGCCAATTCTGATTTACATTAATGCTGAAGACAAAATACTTTTGTGTATTTTTGAAAGAAAATATGAAGTTATAGTCATCAAGAATCCTTTATAGTGATCAACTCTATGTAATTATTTTCATTTCCTTATTGCAATATTATATTCTAAATTCAGTGTCAATATAAAACAATGCAATTTCAAAAGGTACAAGAGAAAATTAAAAAAAAACTTATTTAGGTAGAGTTCTTTTGAATTTTAGATATAACTGTGTCATATAATCACGGTTCTTCTGCTGAAGGGGTATTGTTATATTAGAATAGCACAGTTGTTGATCCCAATACAAGAGTGATCAGTACTGGCAACAAAAACACAATTCTCTCTCTAAAATACCCTTCCCCAGACACTTTCCCTGTTAAAAATGGAAGAAAAGTATTGGAAATGTCAAGTTTATTTGCAGAAATGTCACCAAAACCAATCAAACGTTAATTAGATTATCTTATTTAGGACTAATCATATAGTCAGAAATAAGCTGGTAAATGACCAGTGCCCTCTGTATTATCTGAAGGTAACAGACTAAAGCTTGTGTCAAAGCTAGAATTTTGTTGCAACGATACATCCACTTCTTAAAGGGGCTATATGCAATTTTCTGAAATTTAAACTCGCGACTGACACCTGTGGCCAAAAAATGGAACTGCTCTTCCTTTCTGCTCACTCTCGCAGCGCGCGCTCGTACACCGGTCGCTCTCAATCTTCGATCTTTTTCGGGCACTTGTCAGGGGTTCTACTTTTTTAGTCTTATGTGGAGTTACTGTTGGTGTCAAAGTTGTCCTTGGTCTCTTCTGTGTATTCGCACAGTCCATTTAACTGCTTGCGAGTACTGACTAGCCGTGGTTGCAGAGTGATCTGAAACATTTAACATGAATGTGCTTGACGTCACATCCACAGACACAGCGTGAAAATCCGACCCGACAGAAAATAGAAAAAATTGGATACAGGCTTATAGGTGCATCCACTGCTCATCAGGAGATGTTTGAGTCATAAATGGTCAAATAAAAAGGCTATTGTTACGTTCATTCTGGGTGAAAAGTTGCATATAGCCCTTTTAAGAAAGAGATGATACACAATATTGGGAGTATATGAAAACCCAATAATAGTATTTGTAAATAATCACATGATTAGCATGTCTTATTGTTTGATCAAAAACTATGAATAACTTTTAGGGACACATTTGATTAGGGTTTTTTAAAGCAAATGTAACTGTTGTTGCCGTTAACATATCTTGCTGCAGTGAAAATTGAATTAAAGTTATTTTAGAAACATGTATGTTTTTCTGCAAACAACTGTTTTATAAAAACAGTAAAAACATACAGTATATTATAGACCACGTGGTATTCCTGATTAAAAGCAACGACAATGTCATACATTTTCTACCATTATAACACTCTAGCAACTGCACTATCAGGAACAGTACAGAAATGGTAATGTCTAAACATTTAATGTTATTGTGGTAAAACAAAATAGATGTAACATTAGCATTTCAGCAGGATGTATTAAAAATCAGCTTAAATAGACAAGGCTATTCCTCCTGAGGAGCATCAGGACATTAACATTACTGTGCTTCTTCCCAAACAGGTTATGGGGTATAAATAATGTCAAACAGCTTTTAGTGGATAAAGGAAAATGGCACATTATCACTGGGCTAGTGTTGAGCTAAGCAGTCCCTTAGGAAACATAGACTTGTCTTTAGGAACTACAAATGTCTCTTCAGCATGGGTCTGTATGCCTGCATATCATACAGTAGGCTACGTCAGCAGCCTTGCCAAAGCAGTTGAAGCAAGTTCCTATTGGCAATAATGACAGAAAATGTTAAAAATAATACGATTATTTTATACTCAGAAAAGGGTTTAAAAAAGCAGCTAATGTCCTAAGCAATAAAATAAAAGGTATACACAATACATCCCAAACTATTGTTCAATGTAATTTTTAAGGAACTCTGGCTCCTTTGAAGGAAATATTACAAAATAGGTTTTGAATCAAGATTTTTTTCCTTCAAATTTTGAATTAGTGCTGTCATGAGATTAAAAAAAACTTTAAGATTAATTAATTATGATCTGTAATTAATTAATCTAATTAATCTCTTTTTAAATCTCACCTAATAATTGCTGAGAAAAGCCCTAATCTTGAGGTATTTTATTTTAAATTCATTACATTATTGTGGTAGAACAAAAGTTTGATACATGTAATTTAAAAAACTGGCTTTATGAAGTCATTTATTGTATTTAACAGACTTGAACAGATGCAGTCCCAGCCATTTACATTCTGCTGTTTTTGCAACAAGTCCCAAGTGGTGCCTACAACCTTCTGCTTCGAGCATGCGCGATTCATTAGCGTTCTGGACGCAGTGGGGTAAATATCTTCTCTGAGTCCAACTGTGTTACGGGTTAAAACAACACGTAATATACGCGTTATTTCTGATACCGATGGCTTGCCATACCAGCAGTAGTCGAGTTGAGGGGGAGCGGAGGGGGACGCCGCTCCCCTTAGAAAGAAATCCAACATATAACGTCCCACCAGTAAAGGTCCCAACCTCCATCTCCATCCCTTCCATTTTACAGTAAATATTGTATGGAAATATAAATCATAAATAGGCTTAGCCTATATGAAATAATTTCATCATCAGAAAATGTTAGGCCTCCGCATGGTGAGCGAAAATAAACAGTCTAATAAAATCCGGGGGACAGGGGCACGAAACGCAATGATGCAACATTGTTTTTGCCTGAGAGTAGGCCAGGTGAACCCAGTTTTAGTTTAATCTCGTTCCGACCTCTAGCATCTACAAAATCTGTTCACTTCATAAAATCTATACGTTCGCACTGAGTTCAAAAGTAAAATTTCTCCTTCTGTAATAGCGCAGTTTTTTATGATCGACGTTATAATTCAGGACTAGTTTGTTTTCACCGTAGTGAGAAAGAGGCTGCTACGTACCCGTTATACACCAAGATGGATTTAACATGAAATCCATGTCTTGTTCATGTTTCATGGAAGTTAAATGCATGTAACACATTTTACATAGGGCTACATGCTCTACTCGGTTTTGTAAAAGTTTTAAAGAAGTTTTCATCATGACCTTAGCTGTCTCCATATATGCATACGTGATCATGTCGGTTAAACTCTGCCACCGCATTGGTCTAAAATGGATACGTAGCAGCTGTATCACTCCTTTCTCACTACGGCGAAAACAAACTAGTCCCGAATTAAAACATCAATCATAAAAAACTGTGCTATTACAGAAGGAGAACTTTTACTTTTGAACTAAGTGCGAACTTATTTATTTTATGAAGTAAACAGTTTGTAGATGCCAGAGGTCGGAATGAGATTCATTTTATACAGACATTTTCGGGGTTCACCTTATGGCCTAGAGAGCGGCAAAAGCTGCATTACAGAAGTGCAAACATGCCCAAACGAGCGGCTGGTCAGCGGGATGTCCGGGATTTTTTTTTAAGAAAAAAATTACAGGTGAGCTATTAATCTCAATAAATAACCTAGCCTGCTTTTTGTTATCTAAAGACCACCCGACTTGCCACAGGTGTACGCACAGATCCAGGATGCTACCCTCCAAACTAGCTAAGATGAACGGGCGACCCCCCCACATCTCTATTGTTAATTAGCTTGCTAAAATACATGACCGGTTATTCAGTCAAGACACGCATGCGGCTTGCTGAATCTGCACTAGATGTCGACTCTTTTTACACATCCAGCCATAATCGGCCTAGGAAAAATGATCACCTTGTCAGAGCTCATCTGACAGTGCCGACATTTAGCCATAATCAGGATGAATGTGAACAAGAGCAAGAAAAACTGTAGAAAAAAAACATGATTACGAAAGTGTTTGGAAACTGCTATGAGCATGTGGATTAAGTGAGGGTTGTAATGAATAAAATAGAAATCACTAATTTTGTTTGGTCTTTCATTTTAAATTAATCCAATACTTTGTTTTGTATAGGCCTAGTTTGCACGAAAAAACTTCTTCTGCACTGCAATTATTTGCTAAGGCTTCTTTGCAAGGTGCTGGTATCGGCTTTGCTTCACAGAAATATAAAGCCTCCATTTCACCCGATCTTGTTTAATTCTAATGCAGGCTATTCAGTTGTAGTCCCCTAACATTCCGGCCAATTCAGCGATACAAAATACTCCATAAATACCACCTTTTTTAAATTAATATCCAGATTTTTTTAATAGGCGAAAACAATGACCATCCCCCCTGAATTTTTTTTACAACTCGACTACTGCATACCAGTGGACCTGGGCCGCCGTGTGGAGCTGCAGTGTACAGTGCAGACTGGTTGCCTGCTGTGAACTCTGAGATGGGAGAGTGCCCCACTGCTTGGTGAGAAGAGTAACAACGTTACATGCTTCACCCAAAAGTTTCCATTAACCCTATAAAAATTTGCTAGATTTGCCGCTAGTTTTTTTGTTGCATTTTTTAAAGAATAGCTAGAGGGGTCTAAAAACTCGCCAAATATAGCAAAGTTGGCAACACTGTCGGCAACTCACCGTTTCTCCTCATCTCGCCCTCCCCACCACGACAGAAGCCAGTCATCTTCTGATGAGTTTACAGCCAACCGATCTCCATTTTAGGGTGTGGTTAACCACAAACAACTCAAGCACAAGAAGCCCAGTGCATAAAACAGGTTTTATTTAAAGGGAACTCGCATGCAGAAACTGTAAAAATAAAGATTAAAAATTAGATTAACGCGATTAAAAAACATAGCGCGATAAATATGGCTGTAATTAATTGATCGCAATTGACGCGATAATTTCACACACTAAAACAGCAAAATTGTCCTTTTTCAAGTGCTTGTTGTCAATTCTAACTCTTTCTTATTCACCTGGTGCTCTTAGTAACTCCAAGTTGAATTATATTTGCTTGACACCTAGCATTCACTAGACCTTGTTAAAACTTACATATACATTGTACAAATGATGAGATTAAAGTCTTGTAACATGACATACTACCATAACCAGGTTAAGATGAAGATAAAAGCACATCTGCCATGACTGGTGTAAAATTACTTATGAATCTACAGTGGTCCCGGTGTTTTTTAAACTTAACAAAATGTAGCCATCTGAGTTTGTGCACAGCTTGGGTTTGCTTGCGTAGATGCTCATGCGTTGCAAGAGCGTTACCGTTGAAGGAACCTTCTCCATTGTACAGTCTATACATTGCTGGGACCCAGATCATTGGACCCATAACAGGGTTTTTTTGCCATTATCATTTTGCCACTCTCCAAATGGACTGAATTGTTTGTTTGGCCATTCTCCAAATGGACTGAACTGTTACACCTCGCCCCCCTGTAGGACAGTGACGTTCTTGGACTTCATGGAAAATAAACCTGGTTCTAGCTCCAAAGACTGAACAGTGTGCACTCTTCTGAACTAAAAGGGGGAATGTTGGGATTCATTTTCCACAAACTGAATGGACTGGATCTCCCAGCATCCATTGTGCCACCCTCAAAGCTTCCTCATTGGTCTGTGGCCAGTGATGACATCACAGAGTTGATAAAGGGGCGCGCAACATGAAATCATTGTCTTTCCTCTGCTCATCGCTGAGCTGAATGCAGACGCTCAATTGAATTGCTAGCAACTTTCCATCTTTTGATCCGACCTGCTGGACTAGGAAAGATCTCCTCTATCCTCCTCTATCTAGGAAGTCGGCTGGCATCTGAGCTATACCTGTCAGAGCCTGTAGAGCTCTGCCCCTGATTATGATTATTCACTGCACCTGTTCCTGATATGCCTCACCTAATTCTCCTCATCTGTTTGCCCTATTTAAGTTCCGTCTGATCCTTCACTCATGGCCGGATCATTGTCTATGGACAAAACCCTTCTCTGTGTTGTCGCACCATTAAATCTTGGTTTTCACCTTTCATCAACGTCTGCGCCTGGATCCTTACTTTAACAAGCGGCACATCCTGACAGAATGATCCGGCCCTGAAATGGATTCAGCAGACGAACCGGCAGATTTTCTGGCTTGGCTTGTGTGGGATCAGCTCGAAGCGATTGCCACCCTCCCGTCACCCTGGATCCGCCTGGAGGAGATCGAGGCGCTACGTCAGCTTCTGTCTCTGCTGCGCCCGATCCTGGACCCTCAAGATCTACAGGTGGAGTCTGCTGACCAGGGAGCCCGGAAGCCGCCCACCTGGTCTGGAGGGCGATCCACTCTTCCAGCGGCATGTCTGCCGGCGGATCTCCTCACCGAGCTAGTCTGGACACGGCTGCACGCGATTCCCACCATCACGGCTCCCTGGATGCGCCTGACGAAGACCGAGACGCTCCGACAGCTTCTTCCTCTGCTGCGCCCGATTCTCAGCCCATTTGATCTGGCGGGTCTGACACTGGAGGCAGAGAAGGCTCATCAGGCGGCCAGAGAGCTGATGACCAGAACTGAGGGTCGATCCACTCCTCCAGCAGCCAGCGCAGCAACCACTTCTGTCAAGTCAGGCGGCGTCTTTCATCCTCTGGCTGCGCTGGTTGCCCCCCTCTCGGACTGGTCGGAGACAGATGAGGAGGATGAGACGGATTCAGATCAAGTTACCTACATCATTCCATACTCCACCATCGGCGTCGTTTCTGTTTTGCCTGGCGTGTCCAGCCCGGAGCAGTGCGTGGAGCATCAGTCTTCCCTCATCGGTTCCAGGCTGGCGTACTGTCCTCCCGGAACCGGACCCCGCAGGCATGAGCGCCCGTCACCACCTCGCAGCAGACGACGGCGCCGTGGGAACAGACCAACTTCTGCGGGAGAGGTCGGACCTGCTGGCCCACGACCACTTTTCCCAGCCTCGACCTGCGCTCCGACTCTTCCCGCTCCATCCGGTTCAGTTTGCTCAGCTCCAGTTCCGGTTGCCTCAGCTCCACTCTGCTCTCCATCTACAGCCAGTCCAGTTCCACAAAATTCTGTTCCAGTTCCTCTTGCTCCAGCTCAGCCTCTGCCGCCAGAGTTTGAGCCCAGTCCTGCCAGCTCCAAGTCAGAGCTCCAGAGTGTGGCTCTTCAGGCCCCGACGCCTGCACCGTGTCGTCTCCGGGCCCCTGCGCCTGCACCTCGGCTAAACCGCCAGGTTCCGAAGCCTGCAGCTCGGCTGAACCGTCAGGTTCCGAAGCCTGCACCGCGCCTGAGCCTTCAGGCCCCGACGCCACCGCGTCGTCTCCGGGCCCCTGTGCCTGCATCCTGCCTGAGCCTTCAGGCCCCGACGCCTGCACCGCGTCGTCTCCGGGCCCCTGCGCCTGCACCTCGGCTAAACCGCCAGGTTCCGAAGCCTGCACCTCGGCTGAACCGTCAGGTTCCGAAGCCTGCACCGCGCCTGAGCCTTCAGGCCCCAACGCCACCGTGCCTGAGCCTTCAGGCCCCAACGCCACCGCGTCGTCTCCGGGCCCCTGTGCCTGCATCCTGCCTGAGCCTTCAGGCCCCGATGCCTGCACCGCGTCGTCTCCGGGCCACTGCGCCTGCTCCTCGGCTGAATCGCCAGGTCACGAAGCCTGCACCTCGGCTGAACCGCCAGGTTCCGAAGCCTGCACCGTGCCTGAGCCTTCAGGCCCCAACGCCACCGTGCCTGAGCCTTCAGGCCCCAACGCCACCGCGTCGTCTCCAGGCCCCTGTGCCTGCATCTTGCCTGAGTTGTCAGTTTCCCACGCCACCGTGTCGTCTCGGGGCTCCTGTGCCCACACCTCCTCTCAACCCAGCTCCTGTCTCCAATCCAGCCAAGGGATAACCACCGGGCCGTCCGCCCGGCTACCATCTCGTGCTGGAATGTCCAGCCAGGGGACGCCCATCCGGCCCCCCTTTCCAGGTCGTCTGGAATCCGACCTGGAAAGGGGGGCGTCCTGTCAGAGCCTGTAGAGCTCTGTCCCTGATTTTGATTATTCACTGCACCTGTTCCTGATATGCCTCACCTGATTCTCCTCATCTGTTTGCCCTATTTAAGTTCCGTCTGATCCTTCACTCATGGCTGGATCATTGTCATGGACAAAACCCTTCTCTGTGTTGTCGCACCATTAAATCTTGGTTTTCACCTTCCATCAACGTCTGCGCCTGGATCCTTACTTTAACAAGCGGCACATCCTGACAATACCAAGATAGCTCTCTGAAGTAAGGCCCGATTCTGGTCATTGCCTGCATTTGGACGTGTCCATCTCTGACCTCAGCTTTGCTCAGCCGCTTCTACCACCGTTTGAACATTTTCGTTCCCTTATTTCCATCGTTTGTCGTGGAGTAGGGTGGATGGAAGAGAATCATCACCAAGTAGGATAAACCTGGTTTATTTCTGCTGAGTGTGGGTACAGGAGTTAGGTCAGAAGGGTTAGATCCCGTCTTTCTGTTGGTTGGCATAAGCTTGTGAATTTGTAAACCACTGTTTACATATGGCCAGTTAGAGTCGCTAATAGTCCCCACACAATATCATGTAGAGTACTGCACTTTTTTTAAATTAACAACACTAATGTGGTTCTGTATGGCGTTCTAACAATAACATTTGAGAACAACATTTTTATGTGCACGATATCACTGATGAGGTTAACTAATTATTGCAGTCCCATCTGAGAACTTGACTTTTAGGGTAATTTGTAATTCTAACTTAGCCTTAGGCGTCAACAAATTCAAAAAGAACTGTTTCTTCTTTGTCCTCCTGTACTTTGACTGCAATAGACTGGAGACTTGTTCAGCATGTACCCTACCTTTGTACATAACGACCTATGGATAAGTTGCCACACACTATTTAATGCAGTGAAAAGATATACTAATATATAATACATATTTTAATCAATTGACATTTCTCATTCACTTGTGTGGAAAATATACTTGAGAATATACATTTTTCTCATTAGGTATGCAATGTATTCTGTACTGTTGCAGCTGGGCCAGCCCTTTTATGCATTCCACATGAATTCTTCCAATATGATTTTGCAAAATCAATGTAATTAAACATGGAGTTATAATTACATACCCAAAGTATATCCAGGGAAAATCTAAGCATTTGTAAAACACTTAGTCAAAGTTTCAGGTTTTAGTAACAAAAATCTGATGTAGCAGAAAAAAGAAAGCTAACTTAAAAAAGTGTTCCCAGTCATGTTATTGACCCCATCTGCAAAGCCTTTGTGAAAATAAATTACAGTTTTTAGCCAAAGCTTTTGGATTCTAGTTTGTAATGACGACATAGCTCTTCGCTAATGGAGCCTCAGCCTTGACATACTGTATAGTCCCTGATTTACAAATCAATTCATTGATCAGTTGCTTGATTGATGGCTATTCGGCCCTCTGGCTTTCTGTGCAGAGCTTTTTTGAGATCTGTCCAATCCTCTTTCATGCCCTGTTCATTGCCCTCTTTTCTTGTCTCCTCTAGTTTAGCTTTCTTGGTTCTCCCTTGTTTGAAACACTTATGTAATACTTTTTTTATTTTTTGAAAATAGTGTGTTGTCCAAAGATCAGAAGTTCTCACTCCCTGTAGCAGCTGCATATATATCATCATTATGCTTCTGTGTAGCTTGCCTTTAGCTTGCCTAAGTAAGTGTACATCTTAAGATGATGTACACTTACTAAATAGGCTCTAAATAGAAAACCTTGGGAATTTTAAAAGGTTACACAGAGGAGAGATAGTCCAAGGGACACTTGTAAATCTGATCTGTGATGGGTTATCTGAAACACGCAGCACCTCCCCCAACCACCTTCAACTATCCATCGTTGTAGCCCTGACATGAATAGGGGTGTAAATTGAAAGTGGCTTTGTGAAACAGGAATGGAGTCAGATAGTACTTTAACTGATATGGTTATAATAAATAATACAAATATCTCAACGGATGAGGGAGCAAAAGGACTGACACCCAGCATATTTGTAGGAATGAGGGGAAAAAAACAGCTACAAATAAGGTTTTTGCAACCAGTGTAAAATCAGACCTCACTTCCAGCCATCCTTTTGTTGTGGTGGGAATGAACCTTTCATAAGTTCCAGGGTGAGTTTTGCACCTCTTCCTGCTTCGTCACTGCTGCTGTCACTGTGGCTGGTTTGCTTTGTCTAAAACACAGATCGGCAACCTGAAATAACCCAGCCAATTGATTTACAATTGTGCCCTAAACTTATCCACTCGACGGTGAGTTGTTTGCTTTATTTGTTTCGTTGTTATCAATGAAAATGCTGTGTGATCGACGCCCATTCAAAACACCTATAAGCTAATGCTAGGCTAGAAGTTTAAGTTCTCATTAGAGGTTGTGCTTCGCTTGCCGTCCCTCTCTAAGAATTTTATTTGTGTTTATATTGTTCTTATCAATTGTGATCTATGGGAATGACTCTCTGCTGACATATGATTGACAAACCCTACTGAAACTTCAAATCTCTGCCAGGAATTCAGTGGGACTTTACAAACATGGACAAAAAGCTTTGCCTCTTTTTCTGTCCAGGATGCCTGGATACCTGTGCCCTGCCCCTGTGCCACTGCCTTGGAGGCTCTTAACTTAAGTGCTCTCTGGGTCCCCGACATTTTGTAGAGCCCTTTGACATCTGCTTGGTGCCCATTGTTGACTCTGCTTCTCTGCATCAGCCCCATTGTGCCTATTCTTCGCGTCCTCAGCAACATGGAGTACATTTTGGTAACCTGGGGCCTCTTTGTTGAGCTCCGAGGAGAAGCTGGCTGCTGCTGTCAGGTTTGGCCTAGTTAACTCAAGGACTTTATTAAATAAAACTTTTATTTTCAAGTATTTTTTCAAAATCAAGGGGGCTGGATTTCTTATGCGTAACGGGGACTTGGATAAATTCTGGTGAATCCAGCACCTTCTATGAACCATAACCTCCAGAGAGCTGTTAGTTTAACTATCCTCGAACATAAGGACGAGGAAGAGATACTGCGACCATATTTAAAAATGTTAACAAATGTAAACTGTTTTTATATCATTGTTATCTACCAGTTTTGAGTTTCCCCTCTTTGAACTTGGTCATCATAACCCCGTGCTGTGCATACTAATTTATCGCCCACCCAGATGTAATAAGGATGTTTTAATTGAATTTGCTGGACTTTTAGCTGAAGCCTTCCGTAAATATGGCCAATTGCTTGTTTTAGGAGATTTTAATATATATGTTTGTGGTCCTGAAAAACCTTTGGTGAATGAATTTCTAAAAGTTGTGGACTGTTTGAATTTCAGGCAACATGTGTCTTGGCTGACACAGGAACAGAGACACACTCTTGATCTAATTTAACATTTGGTTTGTCTATTTCTGACATGCCAATTTGTGAAAGTGTTTTTCCAGATCACATGGCTGTATTATTTAACATAGCTTTCTCTGAAAATAACCTGGAATCTTATGCTCTTGTTTGACAAGTTAGGATCATCAACTCATCAACTGCTTCCTCTTTTAACTACCGCTTTTAACATGGTCCTTGCTATATATAGATAAACTTAGTTCCTGGTTCCACGCAAACTGCAACATTGTAATGGACTCTTTGGATAGCCGAGGTTAAGCTCGAACAGTGGATGAATGAAAATATTAGCTGATAATATAATATTTATTATATTATATTATATATATAATATATATATATATATATCATATATAATATAATATTTATGTGACAGCAATAACAGAAAGCAGAGAGAAAATGGAAGAAGGATAAGCTGTTGATTTCTCTTCTGATATTAAAGGATTGTCTCTTTCACTATCAGAATGTAGTGAGAGAGGCAAGAAGGAAATATCTGTCAAATGTTATCCTTTCTGCTCGTCAAAAGCCGCGTATGCTTTTTAGTATTACAGATTGTTATTAATGTTCCTCAGCCCACCTGTATTGAACCTTGCATAGTCATGTGAATATTCTTGTCTTTCTTTGTTGATAAAGTGGCTAGTATTAGAGCTCAGATACCTCCTTTACCCCCTCCAGTTGTTTCTGGCCCCCGATTCTTTAAGTAGGTTTTTTCTTGCTATAATTAATAGTAGCCTTTCCTCTGGTGTGGTTCCTAAAGAATTGAAACATGCTTTAGTGCACCCTTCAATAAAAAAGCCTGGTCTTGACCCTACTGCGCTGTCTAGCAACAGACCAGGTGGTGGAGAAAGTTGTCTATTTGCAGCTAGTTTTTACAAGTAAATAACATGTTTGAAAAATTCCAGTCTTGTTTAAAAGTCAATCCACAGAACAGAATCAGCACTACTCAGTTTTTAATTACATTATTTTATATTTTGACTCTGGAGACTTTGTAGCCCTAGTTTTATTAGATTTAACTGCTGCATTTGACACCATGGACCACAACATTATCATATCCCATCTAGAAAACCTCCTTGGTATTTGAAGCACTGCCTTGAACTGGTTCATTTCCTACCTCACTGAAAGATCATTTTGTGTCACTCTACAAAGTTTCCCAATGTTCTTTTCTACTGTCATGATTTGACACAAGGGATCAGAACAAGGGAAAAATAATCACATCGTGACAATACCCCCCTTTAAGGTGCGCCACCTGGTGCACTAACAAAAAACAACCAGACCACGGTGGGAGGTGGGGGCGCAGGACGGTGGGACGACTGGAACACAGAAATAAAAAAACAATTCATGGACGGATCTTATCCGTAAGGCCGCAAGCAGCTCCTAATCAAGTCCGGAGGCCGACCGTGCGGCCTAAACAAATGAGGAAACAAGTCCAGAGGCCGACCGTGCAGCCGAAACAAACGTGGAAACAAGTCTGGAGGCGGACCGTGCAGCCGAAACAAACGTGGAAACAAGTCCGGAGGACGGCCACTATGCCGAGAGAATAGCTGATGACGTCTGTGACGCCTACGTTGCATGAGTCCAGTCCTACGAAGGTAAACACTAAAGGGCGCTGCAGTCCTACAGCAAAAAAAACCCGCGAAGAAGACCAGCTGGGCGGGTACGGCGAAGAATCCCACGAAGAAGATCAGGGCAATGAGGAAATCCACAAAAACCAACACGACGGAGAAACCCCCGTAGAAGAGTCATTAAAGGACCAACAGAAGCCAGGAGTTCAGATGTCTCTGCCTTGACCCCTCTGAAAAGGACAGACCCCTTGGAACGAGGCCGATCAGCTGTGATCATCTCGGCGGACGCAGTCTCTTGGAGCCGGGGCAGATTGGTATCAATCTCGAGCTGTCGGGATGCCGGAACGGGAACACAAGATGCCGACTCAGGAACCAGAGGGCAACGAGGAGCCGGAACTGGAACTTGAGAGTGACGCGGGGCCGGGACTGGAACTTGAGAGCGACGCGGGGTCGGGACTGGAACTTGAGAGTGACACGGGGCCAGGACTGGAACTTGAGAGCGACGCGGGGCCGGGACTGGAACTTGAGAGCGACGCGGGGCCGGGACTGGAACTTGAGAGCGACGCGGGGCCGGAACTGGAACATGAGAGCGACGCGGAGCAGGGACTGGAACTTGGGAGCGACGCGGAGCAGGGACTGGAACTTGGGAGCGACGTGGAGCAGGAACTGGAATTTGGGAGCAACGCGGAGCAGGGACTGGAACTTGGGAGCGACGCGGAGCAGGGACTGGAACTTGAGCCAGGACAGGCTTTTCAGTAAACCTTGGTGGAGCTTGGTTGTGCCGGAGAAGGGCAGGAGACGAACCCCGAACAGGCTGTTGATGGCGAGAAAATACTGCGGCCGGTAGGTCGCAGCGAGGTGCATCTTCATGGAGGGAGGGGAGGACAGCGGCCGGGCCCCCCTGGAGAAGAGTAGGGGCGGCCGGACCCCCCTGCAAAGAAGAAGGGGTGGCCCAACGGCTTTGTCCATGCCAACGCCAGGAGAAGAATCACGGGGAGGAGCGCCGACCAGCTTTATGTCTGCGGGGACCAACTCCAGGGGAGCAGAACGCCAACCTCGATCCCCAGTAAGGTGAGTCCTCAGGTGGGGAATAATTTTTAGCAGCCTCCTGGCCAACCATTGTAATAAAGTCAATTTCTTGCCTGCTGCTGAATCCTTTTGCCCGGTTCGTACTGTCATGATTTATGTTGACGGATTCAGGCGCAGACAGGCTTAGATTCAGAGACTTTAATAGCAAATCCACAAGGAACAACTTAGGAAATGTATTGTCACTTAGACTTACAGATTCTACCATCAGGGGACAAGACGAGCGTAGCTAAGCACTGACGACACGACGAGCACTGACGACACACGACGAACCGGGAACTAACATGGGGAACAAGTGGGTATATATACTCGGGGAAGCAATCGGGACAATACTGGGCAGCTGGAAACAATCACCTGACACAAGGGACCAGAACAAGGGAAAAATAATCCCATTGTGACATCTACTCTGTCATGCGGGGTTCCTCAAGGATCAGTTCTTGAACCCTTGTTATTTTCGTTGGATGTATTCCCACTTGGCTCAATTTTTAGGAAACATGGGTGTTCTTTTCATTTTAATGCTGATGACACTTTAAATACCTCTTTAACGTGGCCACTCGTGTTCTTTAAATTCCCTTTTGGAATGTCTGGATGTCCTCTAATCCTCTTATTTTTAATGACAAAAAAACAGAAGTCATGCTTTTGGGTCCTAGTGTTTCTAGTAGACCTCATGTAATTGACCTTGGCTCAGTGACTTCATACTTAAAATCTACAGTGACTAACCTGGGAGTAAAAATGGACAGTGATTTTACTTTGGACAAGCAGATCAGTGCAGTGATTAAATCTAGTTTTTATCAGCTGAGGAATATTGCCAAGGTTAAGCATATGCTTTTAAAACAAGATTTTGAAACAGTATTGAAAATGCTTTTATTACATCACACCTTGATTACAGCAATTCATTATACCTTGGTATCTCCCTGTCCCACCTCTCTCATCTCCAACTAGTGCAGAATGCAGCTGCATGCTTTTTAACTGCCTGAGGGCAGTGTTGGTTGGTACTCTGTGACGGGGTAAGCCGTATTGTGTCATTTCCTGTTGTCACTGTTGTGCTCCGTGGAGCTGTTGTTCAGACTCTCTTGAATTGATCTTGTTTTCTCTGTGCTGAGGCCTCTCTAAGTTATTTTAACACACAAGCACACTAAAACGCACGTTTTGTGGTGCTGTACTTCACGTTTTGTGAACTCCTTGTGTTTCACACAACTTTTCTTGGGGTGGTAAGGTCTCGCTAGCTCAGTTAGCTTAGCTTGTTCTCTAACATAGCATTGCGGCTATGGCTACTCTTCTTTCTCCTGTCTCTAACTCTTCTCTTCTCTCTTGCTCTCTCTGTCAGATGTTTAGTTACTTCCCTGCCTCCTTTAGTGATAATGGTAACTGTAATAAATGTAATATTTTTGTAGCTTTGGAGGCGAGGGTATCAGAATTAGAAGCACGGCTCCGTGCTGTTGAAAAACCAGCAGATAGCTGAAGCCCATTAGCCAGAGTAGAGCCAACAAGGATAGAACACCCTAGCCGTCCTCCGGTAGAGCCCGCACAGCCGAGACCCCAGGCCGGCTGGGTGACTGTACGTAGGAAGCATAGTTCTAGGACCCAGCCCACGGGCCACCACCAACCGGTCCACGTTTCTAACAGATTTTCCCCACTTAGCAACACCCGCTGAGAAGCCGACCCTGGTAATTGGCAGTCAGAAACGTGGCATTACAGACACCATTGACCATAGTCAAATGCTTGCCAGGGGCCAGAACGGGCAACATCAAATCCTACCTGAAACTGCCG
The DNA here is from genome assembly GCA_963556495.2 of Valencia hispanica. Classification (NCBI taxonomy): domain Eukaryota; kingdom Metazoa; phylum Chordata; class Actinopteri; order Cyprinodontiformes; family Valenciidae; genus Valencia; species Valencia hispanica. Next base: position 46,302,820 of record OY747704.1, read on the forward strand.
GCTAAAGATAAGCATAAATACAGTAAGATTGTTATTCACACTGGCGGTAATGACACCCGGTTACGCCAATCGGAGGTCACAAAAATTAGTGTTGCTTCATTGTGTAAGTTTGCTAAAACAATGTCAGACTCTGTAATCTTTTCTGGTCCCCTGCCTGATCGGACCAGTGACGACATGTTTAGCCGCATGCTGTCATTCCATCAATGGTTGTCTAGGTGCTGTCCTGCAAATGATGTGGGCTACATTGATAACTGGCGAACTTTTTGGGGAAAACCTGGTCTGATCCGGAGAGACGGCAACCATCCCACTTTGGATGGAGCAGCTCTTCTTTCTAGGAAAATGACCGAATTTATTAGTCCTCCAAAACACTGACAACCCAGGGTCCAGACCAGGAAGCAGAGTCGTAGTTTAACCCACCTCTCTGCTGCTTCTGTACTGTTACCCACCCATTACCCTATAGAAACAGTGTCTTACCCACGGCCAAAATTAAATGGATTAAAAGTTAAGGCAACAAAAGCAAATTATGGAAATCTCATAAAGATAAATACGACTTTGACTGAACAGAAAATTAAATCTATTAAATGTGGTTTATTAAACATAAGATCTCTCTCCTCAAAGACTTTGTTAGTAAATGACTTGATTTGTGATAATCACATTGATTTGCTTTGTCTCACAGAAACCTGGTTGCAGCAGGAGGATTATGTCAGTATAAATGAGTTAACTCCTTCCAGTCATTTAAATTTTCACATTCCTAGAAATACTGGGTGAGGAGGAGGAGTTACAACCATTTTTCGTTCAGATTTACTAATTAGTCCCAGACCAATTGATAGCTACAGTTCTTTTAAACATCAAACCATTAATATTCCTCATCCAAGTTGCGAAACACTAAGACCATTTTTGTTTGTGGTTTTGTATCGTCCACCAGGCCCTTACTCTCAATTCTTGGATCAGATCTCACATTTTTTATCTGATTTAGTATTAAATACTGATAGGGTCATTATAGTGGGGGACTTCAATATTCATGTAGATACTGAAAGTGATAGCCTAAATGCAGCCTTTAGTGCAATTTTAGACTCAATTGGCTTTACTCAAAAAGTACAGGGATCAACCCACTCGGGCAAACACACTTTGGACCTTGTACTGACATACGGTATTGAGTGTGAGGAAATAACAGTCCACCCACATAACCCGGTCCTGTCTGACCACTTCTTGATAACTTTTGAATTTACTTTAACTGACCATCTTAAATCTGAAAGAAAATTTCATTACAGTAGAGCTTTACCAGACAATGCTGTAACAATTTTTAAAGAATCTGTTCCATTCTTACTTTCCTCAGTGTCTCAGAGTAAAACAGTGGATGGCAGCAATTCTATCTCTAACCCTTCAGAAATTGATGGTCTGGTTTACAGCGTTATGTCCTCATTGCGTTTGGCATTAGATAGTGCAGCCCCCTTAAAAAAGAAAGTGGCTAGCCATAGGAGGCTGACTCCTTGATTTAACGCAGAGTTGCATACTTTAAAGCAGAATACTAGGAAGCTGGAGAGAAAATGGCACTCTACACATCTAGAGGATTCCTATTTAAACTGGAATAACAGTCTACTGCTGTATAAAAAGACCCTTTGACAAGCTAGAACAGCATATTTTTCATCATTAATAGAGGCGAATAAAAACAATCCTAGGTTTCTTTTTAGTACAGTTGCCAAACTTACACAGAGTCATAGCTCTGTTGAGCCAACTATTCCCCCAGCTCTTAGCAGTGATGATTTTATGGGATTCTTCATAAATAAAATTAATTCTATTAAAAATAAAATCATTGGCATCCTCCCAAACATGATTACTTCTTCCTCAGTAAATGAGGCAGCATCGGAAAGAACTGTAGAACCTCATTTGTGCTTAGGCTGTTTTGATTCAGTCGAGCTTTCGGAATTATCAAAAATATTAGCCTCATCTAAACCTTCAACTTGTATGTTGGACCCAATCCCAACCAAATTATTTAAAGAAATGTTCCATTTGGTTCCTGGCCCCATTTTGGATATGTTGAATCTATCCTTAGTAAACGGATACGTACCACAAGAATTTAAAATAGCTGTAATTAAACCTTTACTCAAGAAACCTTCCCTTGATCAAGATGACTTAGTGAATTACAGACCTATATCTAACCTTCCTTTCTTATCCACAATCCTTGAGAAAATTGTTGCTAATCAAGTCTGTGAGCATCTAAACAGTAACGAGCTGTTTGAAGAGTTTCAGTCAGGTTTTAGAGCTCATCATAGCACTGAGGCAGCACTGGTGAAGGTTGCTGATGATATTCTCATGGCCTCAGATAATGGACTAGTGTCTGTTCTGGTTTTGTTAGATCTCAGTGCTGCTTTTGACACAGTCAATTACAATATTCTCTTAGAAAGGCTTGAACATGTTGCAGGGATCAAAGGAACAGCACTAGGCTGGTTTAAATCATATTTGTCTGACAGATTCCAGTTTGTTCATCTAAATGATCAATCTTCTTCACTCTCAAGGGTTACTTGTGGAGTTCCACAGGGTTCTGTGCTTGGACCAATTCTTTTCACCATATATATGCTTCCAATCGGTAGAATCATTAGACAGCATGGGATAAATTTCCACAGCTATGCCGATGATACACAACTATATTTATCCATAAATCCTGATGAACCCAGTCAGTTAGGTAGATTACAGGCATGTCTGGAAGACATAAAAACATGGATGAATCTAAACTTTTTGCTTTTAAAGTCTGACAAGATAGAAGTTGCTGTCTTTGGACCAGAAGTTCTAAAAAAGAAACTGATTAGTCAATCACTTCATCTGGATGGCATTAAATTGGCCCCCAGTAATAAGAAAAAAAGAACTGCTCTGTTGCTCAGTGGTCCAAAGTCCTCTTTTCTGATGAGAGCAAGTTTTGCATCTCATTTGGAAACCAAGGTCACAGAGTCTGGGGGAAGAATGGAAAGGCACTCAATCCAAGATGATTGAAGTTGTTGTCTAGTGCCCCATTCTAGACACTGAAGTCCCTTATTCTCCCCGGCTCTTTTGTTCTCTGACATTCTGGAAACAACAGAACAAATTACACAGGACTCAATAGTTTTAGTACGGCATATGTTGGAAATAGGGTGTTATCTCCAGGATCCCACTTTATTCAAAGATATTTTGTTTGCTTTGGTTTTTTATTTAGAAATTCTGCTACAAGTCACAACCCCATAGAGGAGGGGCGATACCTCCTACTTACAATGAACACATGTGATTGGCTGTTTTCTTTTACATGCCCCCAAGCAGATAAGTAATTTATGGAGGAAAATAGGCAATTATATGTAATTTTAACTTGTTCTCTGGAAAGGACACTTACAGCTCAGTAAGCCTACAGGTCAACTGCCAGGAACAGAAGGGGTAATTTAAGCTCAGGAGGATGTCATGAGAAACTGGTTTATGAAGGGGAAACAAATCCCTTTATAATATATGTTTCCTACAACTGGCTGGTGGGGTAATAAAACCCACTGGCATTGTGTTTGTTTCACCCCTTGACCTGGAGTCGAGGTCACGCTTCCTGCTGACACAGTTCCTTATTTTATGAGCACTTAACATTCTTGTGATGACAGGGGAAAAACCTTATGCATGTAATTTAAACCTTTTCCACAAAGTCCAGTGTAAAGTTTCTACAGTCTATGTTGATTTGTGAAGCCATGTCATCTGCTGGTGTTGGTCCACTCTGGTTTTCTAAGTCCAAAGTCAACGCAGCCATCTACCAGGACATTTTGGAAAACTTGATGCTTCCTTCTGCAGACAAGCTTTATGGAGATGCTGACTTCATTTTCCAGCAGGACTTGGCACCTGCCAACACTACCAAGAGTACCGAAACCTGGTTCAATGACCATGGAATTACTGTGCTTGATTGGCCAGCAAACTCGCCTGACCTGAACCCCATAGGTATGGGGCATTGCCAAGAGAAAGACAAGACATGAGACCGAACAATGCAGAAGAGCTGAAGACCGCTATTGAAACATCCTGATCTTCCATAACACCTCAGCAGTGCCACAGGCTAATAGCATCCATGCCATGCCACATTGAGGCAGTAATTGATGCAAAAGAGGACCAAACCAAGTACTGAGTACATATATGTGATTATACTTTTCACAAGTCCAACATTTCACTATTTAAAATCCTTGCTTTATTTTTTTATTTTTTTATCCCACGGTTTTTCCCATTATTTATCACCCAGTGCTCCTACCTAGTTGTAGGGATAGTTCCTGGGGTTCCGCTCTCCCTCTGCCAGCCCCATGAGGGCCCCGCACTGAAACCCAAGCCTCCTTCATGCTTGGGCAGTGAGCAGGCCCTTCTTTTCATCTGATGGGATGGGGTTTCCCCGGCTGGACGTAGCGCATGGAAGGATCACGTTATTCCAGCCAGATCCTCCCCAACCCTTCAGGCGCCCCGGCCGTCCAGGAGGAGGCAGTATAAAGCCCCAGGACTAGTGCGTGTTTTTGTGGAAGTAGCTCACATTAGCTGCTCAAGGGAACACGGGGAGAACATGCAAATTCCACACAGAAAGGCCCTTTCGCCAACCCCACCCAGGGATCCTTGCTTTGTTGATTTTATTTAATATTCTAATTTTCTGAGATTTGGAATTTGGGGTTTTCATAAGATGCAAGCCATAATCATCAAAATTATAACAAAGACTTGAAATATCTTGCTTTGCATGTAATGAGTCTACGTCATATATTAGTTTCACCTTTTAAGTTGAATTACTGAAATAAATGAACTTTTCCATGATATTCTAATTTTTCGAGTTTCACTTGTATTTTTTCTGTTTTCTCACCATTCTGAAGATCATATGTATCCCACGAGGCAAGATATTGCATGGAGTGCCAGATTGAGGTGCTTGTCAGTGATCTTGTATTTATTCAATTTTCTTATAATTGCTCCAATAGTTAAGCTCTTCGCATCAAGCTGCTTGCCTTGCCGTGCCTTGCCTATTGTAGATTGGCTCACCCCAGTCTTGTGCAGATGTATAATCTTGTCCCTGGTGTCCTCGGACTATGGTCTTGGCCATGGTGGAAGTTGGAGTCTGACCGTTTGAAGGTGTGGACAGGGGACTTTTATACAGATAACCAGTTCAAAGCTGTATGAACTTAATTGTGAATGTTAATTTATGTTTTTTTACCTTGTTTAGGTCAGGGATTTTTTTCCCCGTGATCAGTCCTGAACAACACAGGATGGCAAGCAGCCCAAACACCGCTGCATTGCTGTAGGAAATATTAAACCCAACACGAACTGACATACGAACTGAAACCCATGACATTTTTTTGGAACATGGCATGGGTCAAAGAAAATGGACTGAACTTCCTATTATTATTATTTGTATTATTATTTGTATCTTATTCCTATTATTGCTTTGTTTTTGTATATCTGTTGACCATATCCCATAATAACCTGAACATTCTACACAACCATAATATTTATGAGCTCTATTTTTTTTGTTTGTGTCTTGTTCATACAACCAGGCTCCTTAGCTAAACCTACTTCTGATTGCTATATTATACATTACGCTACAGTCAGGCCCTAGTCCTTTAGCGTGTTACCTTTACTGTGTTAAAAGGAAATTAAAGGAGTACAACCACAGCAGGGAAAAGTAGAAGATGGTAGTCAGGGATCAGAAGTGCCTGGTGGGAGGTTAAAAAAGGTTAAAAAACTGTTAGGAGTTAGGAGGAAACCTGTGCATTTACGTCTATTCACCGTAAACTGTAAATTGATTGATTGCTGAGACCCTGTCAGCATGCAAGCTCTCTGACTGACAGCTTAATGATTGGCACTTAAAGGGGGGGCGGAGATGAGTGGGGTACAGAGATGGATGGAGTGATGGAAAGTAGGAGGACTTAATGAGCGGGGGAACAGGGTGGAGATTCTTAAGGATGGAAATGCTTCGGGAAGAGTGATTAAATGGAAACGTCAGGGCACATATGGATCTGGGGATAAATGAATAGCCTGAATGAGCAAGTGGAGGAAAAGTCAAAAGTTACAAGAAGTTTTTTTAACCATGAAGTAAAATGTAATATCTTCATGAAAGCTTGAGTGAGATAAAGGAATTGGAATCTTTGATACATTCTGCTGAATGTAAGGAGGCAGCTCAGTTCAGTTAATTTACTCTATATAACAAACATATTCATACTTTTTTACTTTTTATCTGAATTTTACCACCCTTCATCCTTTACCCTCTACTCTGCCTAAATAATATCTACTGCAACATAATTCGTAAACAGGGTTCCCCTCCAACTAATTTTATATTATCAACATTTTTGTAAGGGCCTTAGATATTTGTTAGAGAACAGTATTCAACAAAGAGCATTATGTAACTTTAAGTAACGCTTTTCTTTTTGCTTTGATGTAGCTCTCTTCATTTTATGTAATGTTTTGGCAAGATATATTTATTTGACTGCCACATTGGTTTTAAGCATCTATTGTGCTGTAGCAGGAACAATCAAGTGTACAGAAGGAAAGCCAGCTGACACTGCGGCTGAACGAATGGTTACTTAATGCTACCAAAAACAGACGATAATCAAACTGTTGTTGGAGAGAAACTGTCTTATTTTGAAATGTGAAAAACAATCATAAAGGTTTTCAAAAACAAGTGTGGATTAAAATGTCTATAAAACATGCACAAATGAAAATAAACACTAACGCTGCTATTTATATATTTGGATGAATGACAAAGAGTCAAGCAGATCTTCAGGCATCTGTAAGCAAAACAGCAGGGGAGCAACATTTGACCCTTTTTGACATAGATTTTTGAGTTTCAAGGACTCCATCCGTACATGTTTGAGCAGGAATAGGACTCTGATGTGTCATGATAGATACTACCATAGATGTTAAAGCTGAAGTAAATGTTGATGATAATAAGAGTTGTCTTCAGAAATTTTTCTGATTGAGTTTTTCCATCTGATTGTCTTACTGCATATTCGCCTATCGCCTATGCTATATTCTACTTGTATAATCTTAAATAGTTATCTGATTTGCCAGAGGAGTGGCACTTATTGCAGTATGAGTTCATACTGCTATAACCGACCCATGCAACTTCTCTATCTGTTTACCAAGTGATGGGATTCTTTTTCTTTCAAGGAATGATGATGATGGTGTAAGATGTACTGCAACTGCCTACATGGTGAAGCTATCTGGTAAGATTGGGCTCAGTAAGTCTTTCAGCCTGGCAGTCATTTTCAGCTGATTTGGTAAGTAGTGCAAGCAGTTCTACAGGAAATGTTAGAACTTGAAAATCTGATTAATGGATCCAGTCAAATGGGTTTTTGTATGACCTCTTGGGTCACTGGACGCTTGTTCAAAATAAAGAGAAAATTGATGATGACATGTTCTATAGGCAACAAGTTATGTCCAAGTTGTGTTTTAACTATTTTTCACAAATGATCTGGCTAGTAGCTTTAAAAACAAAACAAGAGGACATAGGTCTGAGCAAAACACCAGGATTTCAAGAATAGTTTTAAAAAATCCAACTAGAAAAACAAATGCATTCAGGAGACCTTAGATGAAAATGGAATATATTCAGCAATTTCTTTAAATGTACACACAAACACATATGTATACGTACTTAACGTATGTACATAAAGTTCACTCATTCAGCATTGACAGATAAATTGGTGTAACCGCACAGACCTAAGTATCTGTTATGGTAAAGTATCTTAGGGTTTCCATAGTAAAGAAGACTTGAGTCCCAGAAGGCGTTTAAGTATTTAATACAAACATGTCTGGCCAGAACACGGAGGGGGCAGAGTTACTCGTGCATCCCCCTATCCAACCTTCCTAACTAACCGCTTAAATAGTATTCAGCAATCACTGTTTATCTCTGTAGATGTCTTCTCCCATCTTCACGCCCCGCCTCCGGAGTAGCTGCTCCACGCAAGTCTGATACCAACGCATAAAACAGCACACCCGAAGGCCAGACTGTTATCTTACTCCCCCGGTGTCTGTCTCTCTGGTGACCTGACATATATATCATAAACGTTAGGTTGGAACAATAACCTTGTCATTTTACAGACTAGATGGATTTACTAAACAGAGAATATACACTTATTTCCTAATTGCATAACAATTTTCCACCACATATCTCTTTCATTTTGTTTTTTTGCTAAATTGCACCAAATCTTTAGTAGACAAAGGCACATACGCACACATGCAGGTCCGGATGAAATCATCAAACTTTTTATCCCAGCGAGACCACCAGGGAAAACTCAACTAAATCAATTCATATAATGAATGGCCAAACAGACTTCTGCCCTGTGTGTGTGTGTGTGTGTGTGTGTGTTTATGGCCTTAGAGCAGCACACTTTCATAAATATTGAAGAGTTATCTTAATGCTTTCATTATGGTCCTGACTCACAATGGCCAAGCTTTGTCCTTTTGACTCTTTGTTAGAGGAAACTGGCCCTCTCTCAATCTCATCTGCTTACATTATGCTTGGTAGCCAGCTATACCTACTGCCCAGAATTAATGATAGCAGGAGAGAGAACTGCGTGCATGCATCTGCGTGTGTGTGTGTGTGTGTTAAGGTAAGATAGTAGGAAATGGGGAAGGAAGGAGGGAAAGTGGGAGAGAGATGGGGGATGGGTGTTGTGGTTGACTGGATGAGACATGCACACCAAAAACTATCTATGAATATATGTAAATATGATGGATGTGTTTGGGTCAAATTTTTCCAGCTGCCTCAGCTAACCCCATGTGAGGCACATCCTGATGAGAACTGTGAAAAACTCACTGTGATATTCGTCTTCCATCATAAGATCGGTTCCCGCTGCTCAGTTATTGCAGCTACTTTAAAAATGAAGCAATGAAATTTCCCGTTTTTCACTGCACGCTGTACGAACTTCTGCTTCAGCCCCAGAAGGAATAAGTGGGGGGGGGGAAACAAATCAGCTTTACGTCTCTGTGGAGCGTCAGGAAGTTCCGAGATGTGATTTGATAACTACTTGAGTTAAACTAATAGCCCACAACAATTTTTGATTTAAAGTATCATTTTATGTGCTCTGTGGCTCTGTTCATCCTACAACTCTAACTGGAAAAATGGTCCTGTATAGTGTGATAATAAAGTAAAATTTTATGACTCACTTTTTTGTAATTTGTGTGTTTTGTCAGTACTAAGCAGTTATAACAAACTCTTTTTGGTCGTAGTATTTGTATGACTGTATATTGAAAATAATTGTATGATTAAGAGAATAATATACAGAGGAGTTTTATTTGTGAGGACACAATGAGATCAAGACAAGTGACAAGGATTAAATACATGGCAAGACAGAACAAAGACTTGACTTTAAGTCTGTATAACATTACTCGGCAGGCAGATGGTCAGACTTAACGCTATAAACGTTATTATTCAAACCAAAAAATCGGAATTGTTTGTTTTGCCCAAGTGTGTGTGCACAAACAAGAAATGTGACTTTTTCACATTCTCACCACGTAAAGACATTCATTCTCACCACGTAAATACATTAAATACCAATATATTTAATTTATGGAAGATAAACTAAAAAGAACAATATTTACAGTGTATATATGTGGTTGTACATCTAATATGTTCTTGGTCTTTTTTGAAAACAAAAGACAAGTTAAAATGTAGTAAAATGCTTATTTTGTCTTACAGTAGAGTAGTTGACTACTCTGGCTATAAGGTGTTCATTGTGCTAATCAGAGAGACAGCCTTAGGAAAGAAACTGTCTCTGTGGTGGCTGTTTTTTACAAATACTGCTCTGAAGCGCTGACCTGTGACCAGGGAAAGTCTAAACAGTTTGTGTGGAGGATGTTTTGGGTTTGCAGTAGGGATGGGCATTCGATTAAACTGTCTTCATCGAGCATCGGGAGAATTAACGATCGATTTTCGATTAATCATTGATATTTTTATATTAAAATTCAGTTTCATAGGATATATTAAAATGCAGTGAGAATAGAAAAATAGAGTGTTTCCTCATTGAGATCTTCATTACAAGTGGGACACCTCTTGTGGCAGTTAAACGGAATTAATTCACGGTAGTTGCACAAAGAAAATATGCACTATAAGCAGCGGAGCCGAAAGCTAAAAGACGGTACTCATTAACACAACTGACGCTCATATTTATTTTCTTCTCCAAAAAATTAAAAAAAAATAAAATAAAGTCATGTTAAACTATAACTTACTAAAAAATATATATAATACTTATAGGTCTGATAGTTGTGTGTTACATTTGGCAAAAAGAGTTGAGGAAGAGGATGAGAGAGATCAGCGTACGTAACAATGAATTAGGCTCATTAACAGAGTAAAAAAGACAAAAACAAAAGAAACCGTAACTTATATACAACTTTAGCATCATTCTACTGATTTTTGTTGAGAAAGATGAGCATGTTAACATGCGCTGGGGTCAGAAGCGCAAGCAGCCTGGTGACCAGACTGACGGTCCAAGCTGCTGTCGCATCTGACCTGCAGCGCCGAGATCACCTGCTGTGAGGGTACAGACGTCGCTGTGATACACATACCTCCGTGCTAACTTGGCAAGCATCTGGAATCTTGTTTAATTCATTTTCCACCAGTCTGTAGGGTTGCAATCCAGGGGTGGCGGAGCCACCCTCAGAAAGTAATCGGTGAGTAAATTTCTCTGCTCGTTCTGCATCTCGGCTCCTCTGTGCTAACACCGACTTGATGCTAGGTTGAGACCAAGAGCAGGATGCTCCGCTTCTAACCAGGGTTGGAAGTGCGTTCAAGTACACAGCTTTGCAGTGTCGGCAGTGAACAGAGACTTTTTTTTGTCTGTTTTTTTAGTCAAAGTGGTCCCACACCACACTTTGCTGCGAACTCTTTATGACAATGCTACTTTTGAAATACACAGAAACTGGCAAGAAACTGAGTTGGCCTGTGGGTTTTATTTTCAGTCATCGCCCTCGTGTGGTAAAGTGTTTAACTACTGCCACATAGCAAAATTAATTGCATTCCTTCAAAACTCACACTACGCAACAGAACATGCATTAATTGATCGGTAAAATAAAATGTCATCGATGAAATTCTTAATGATTAATTAATCGATCGTCGATTAATTATGCCCATCCCTAGTTTGCAGAGATATTGGTGACCCATTTCTGACTCTAGACCTGTACAAATCCTAGAGGGAGGAAATATCAGCCCTGATTATCCTCTTTGCTCTGACCTGATTATTCGTCACAGTCTATTCTTCTCCTGTTTTGTGGATGAGCTGAACCAGAGAGTGATGGATACACACAATACAGACGGAATAATGGCAGTGTTGGAGATGATTTGCAACTCTTGTGCCAGGTTGCACTTCTTGGGTTGCTGCAGAAAGTATAGTCACTACTAGGCCTTCTTCAAAACAGTGTGAAGTCCATCTAGGGTCCTGAGAAAGGGTGGTTCCTAGGAACTGAAAGTTAGCCACAGTAGACAGTTTTGTTGAGGAAAGAGAGGCAAGTGAGTGAGTGTTCACTGAAAGTCCACCATCATCTCCACAGGTGAAACTTCAGGTGATTAAAAAAATTAAATTCTGCACCTCTTGTTTAAAAGGTTCTAATTAGTAGTAATTGCGGCTGCACAGTGGTGCAGTTTGTAGCACTGTTGTCTTGCAGCAAGAAGGCCTGGGTTTGAATCCCGGCCTGGGGCCTGTCTGCATGGAGTTTCTGAGTTTTCCTAGGGCATGCTTGGACTCTCTCCGGGTACTCTGGCTTCCTCCCACAGTCCAAAAACATGACTGTTAGGTGAATTGGTCTCTCTAAATTGTCCTTAGGTGTGAGTGGTTGTATGTGTTTTATGTCTCTGTGTTGCCCTGCGATGGACTGGCAACCTGTCCAGGTTGTACCCCCCCTCTCGCCCCTTGACTGCTGGAGATAGGCACCACACCCCCTGCAACCCTGCATAGGATGGACGGGTACAGATAATGGATGGATGGTAGTTCTTGCGTGAATGGCCCTGGATGTCCTATTTTGCTGCTGCCTCCCAAAATAACCTTTGTCTGAGGCCCTCCATTTGCCATGTTAAACGAAGTGTCATATAACTTATCAGGATTTACCACAAACGTTAAAATAAAAAATATTGATTTGAAATAAAATATGGTCAGACTGGTTATTGAGAAAATTAAAAATCTCTTTTTAAAACAGCTTCATAAATTACAAAGAATCAGTAATCAATGTTAAATAATGTATTTGAGGTTTGACTAGTCAATATAATTTGCTTTTCACCATTGTCATAAATGAGGGCGGTCCTAATACCAAATAAACATAATCCAATGAAGTTATGATCACTTGAAGTATTTTAGAGTTTGAATCTGAAATAATCAAAAACTCATTAAAAACACTAACCTAGCCCATTAATTTAACGGCTAATCAAAATATGCTAATCGAATACAAACTTTACCACCATTAGCCAGATCTGATTTACATTTTCTCAACCCCATTGTCAATGATTGTCACAAATTCACCACAAACTGCCACACAGCTAAGGTGGCATATGTATATCACTATTACTTGTCGATGCATACTCCACACATTCAAGGATAGTGTTGGAAGCACTTGTCTGCCATCTAGGGTTTGGAGGAATGATCAGTTATGCTTAATGTGCCTCATTCGCATTTTAAATACCTCATTTTCTATCTTTTGTATGTGCTATATCTAAACAATCAACAATCTTGCCTTGATTTGGAAACAGTAGGATACAAAAACACAGATAATTTGTTTTTAAATTTAATTGTAAATACATTGTGTTTGCTCTGAGCACACCACCGAGTAGGCGCCCATAGACTGAGCATGCATATAAGAATTAGAACACTTGATCACGGAGCAACTCACAGATACTTTTTTTGTGCCCCATTGCGATCCCCCACACACAGGAATGAATGAATAGAATAGAAAACTTTATTTGTTTGACACCGAAAGATTACAGAAATTCATCTTCTTGCTAATACATCTGGTGGTTTAAAGAAGTTATCATTACCTTTATGTGCTCTCTAGTTTCAAATACATAAAATATGTTTTTTTCTCAACATAGGTATCTCTTTATCAGTTAGGTTGTAGTCCAGGAATGGTGAAACTTTACTATTAGAGTAGATTTTTTTTACTGTGTCATTTATAATGCTTTTTGAACTTATGAAACTTGTCCTACTTAATATTTTGGTCATATTTGGACCAAATTTATAAGCTGATAACAGGTTTGCCTTTAAGCGTTTGAGGTCACTTCTTGTCACTGCTCCTCTTGGCCACCAGTGGCTTAAATAAATTTTTGCCAATCTTTGCTGGAAAAGAAGTAAGAGGAAAATTATCATGTGTGATCATGTCCAGTAAAAAAATAGTGCAGCTCTGTAGTTTAAAAACCTCAGGTATCAAAGCTGCGTTTTGTTTCTTATTTCACACCGGCACATTGCAATTAAATGGGAAAACAAATGCAACATTGCTCTCCACTTGGTGAGCTCCAGTTCCAGTTGTCTAATATTTTCCCAATAAACTGACCCAAGCAGGAGTGTGTGTGACAGAATGAGAGAGAGAGACAGAGAAAAACAGCTACACAATGAGAAAAAAGTCCAGGTTGGTTTCTGTTTTTTGCAGCCCTGTAGAACTAGCAATCAGCTTGCATCGATTTCCCAGAATCCCTTGTGGTTTGGCTCAAGCCAAATTAATGGCAGATTACAAAGGGGTTGCCTCTGTTTTTTGCTTTGTTTGTTGCCCACATGTTTGAACTTTTTCATTTCTAACCTTCCACATCTATTTACTTTTTTCATGGTGACTTTTACACTTTTGACAATAACACATATCACTAATGAACCACAGCTAACTCTTCCTCCATTCCTCTGTCTGCTTATTTACATTTAGTAGGCACATATCATCATTTTAATAGCTTTTACTTTGCGCTTTTGTTCGATTTTGTAGCTCATTATAGTTATATGAATGAAAGGATGAAAGAAAAAGCAAGCAGCCGAGAAGACAGATGTTTCATTGTGAATGTGCAATGTAGGTATTACATAACAGATGTTAAAATACTTAATCAGACTGGAGGTGCAATCTAACACTTTTGTTCATTTGGCTCAGACAGAAGTTAAAACAGGGACAGATTAAGCCCTAAACAAGCAGGAGGGGATAGAGAGACCAATCATTGATTTAATGCGGCCTGTGGAAGTGATCAGTTGTTTTGTACTGATATATTACATAAGAGAACCTGCAAAAGAGAATATTTATTTTTAACCTGTTAAACCTCATACTCACATACAACAACTTCTGTGGTCTGCCTGTTTACTCCCCGCTTGAGGTTATAACCTTCTGATGTGTTCTTATTTCTCAGATTATGCTTGTTGCTTCCTTCAGATCCAGGATTCCAAATGTTTCATAGTTCTGAGGCGTGTTCAGTAGACAGACAGTTTGTTTTCTTTTTCTTTTGGGTGAAAAGAAATCCTAGTACTACATCTGGTACTTCCACAAAGCTCACTTCTGTTGGCTCCATAGATGATCCCAACACATTAATGTTATTTTGTTATCTGTAAGCTGCCACACATTGATTCATCCTGTTTAAGAGATTATTTTCGTCAAGGTATCCATCTGTTCTGTGCCTACCTTGAGAGATGATTGTGCTGTTACAAATGGTACGTCATCATACATATATGGTAAAGACTTCCTGTTTTGGTAGGTGTGACTTAAAAGGCAAGGCGATTTTATTTGTATAGCACACTTTCAACAACAGGGTAATTCAAGGTGCTTTACATGATTTGGTGATAAAGAAAAATATCAAAATCAAAAGCGGCAATTTAGCATAAAACACACTCAACACATGATATAGAATAAAGCATGAAGCAGCAATAAAGCAAGAACACATATGATACATAAGACATGAATTGTTTACTGAAAGGCAGTTCTAATCAGATGAGATTTTAGTTTTTATTTACAGCAGCTCAGTGTTTCAGCAGCTCTGCAGCTGCCAGGAAGTCTGTTCCAGATAAAGGGAGCATAGAAAACTGAAAGCTGCTTCTCCATGTTTAGTTTTGAGTCTAGGGATGTTTAGCTGGCTAGAGTTGGAGGGCCTGAGTGGTCTGGGGGGTTGGTACGGTGACAACAGGTCTTCACGATATTTTGTTGCTAAGTCATGCAATGATTTATACACTAGTCTATTCTCTGAGCTACAGGGAGGCAGTGTAAGGACTTTAGAACTGGGGTGATGTGCTCTACTTTCCTGGTTCTATTGAGGACACGGGCAGCATCGTGGGTCAGCTGCAGCTGTCTAATTGACTTTTTACAGAGACCTGTGAAGACACTGTTGCAGTAATCAATACGTCTAAAGATAAACTAATGGATGAGTTTTTCCAGGTCCTGTTGCGACATCAGTCCTTTATTCTGTTATTGCCTTTATGTGAACCTGGAGGTTCAGGTCTGAGTCCATTACTACAACTAGATTTCGGGACTGATCAGTAGTTTCTAGCTGTATTAACTGAAGCTGTGTGCTGAATGTTGATTGTTCCTCTTTAGGCCCAAAAGTAATTACTTCTGTTTTGTTTCTGCTCAGCTGGAGAAAGTTATGGCACATCCATCCATTGATTTGCTCGATCCATTCACTTAGGGTTTGGATGGGTTCAAAGTCACCTGGTCACATGGTAACGTAGAGCTGAGTATCATCTACATAGTTATGGTAGCTAATCTTATCAATCAATCAATCAATCAATCAATCAAACTTTATTTATAAAGTGCTTTTCATACAAGAAATTGCATCACAAAGTGCTTTACAGATTAAAATGACCCCACAAAAACCACATTTACATCCCTCCCCCACTGATTTAAAAGCATGGTCACAGTTATATCCCCCTCCCCCCAACCCAACTCCCATATACACACACAGTTAAAAGCAACAGTAAAAAAGGACATTGGGCCGAGTGCAGATGAACCATGCAACGAAAGAAGCCATTTGTACCGGCAGCGGTAGATCAACAGCAGCAGCCGAGGCACCGACACAGGGCGCCAAGTGGAGGCAAGGCCAAGACCCCTACCTCCACCCAAGCTCTATCTGGAGAGCACCCAGGCAACTACAGCCGACCACAGCTCCCGGGGCAGAGGGGTCCCACCGATATTATATTGGTATGTTATATTTGTTCTTATAATATGGGCTAATGGGAGCATGTGGATATTTTAAAGGGGGGGATTATGCTTCTTCAAGGCACATTAGAGCTGTAATTAGGCCTTGAAAGTTGGGCCCAACCCAGCCCAAACCCGAGAGAATTCAGTCCGAGCTCGAAGAGTATATTTTGATTGACAGCTTATTAAAGCCCGAACCCGATTACAGCCTGACATTATTCAAAAGTCACACATCACAGCTCTCGGCTGAGTACGTAAGGTCGGAGGAGGAGATGGGTGGAAAAGGCAGAGATAGGTGGTAGCAGGCATTTCAGCAACCCTGAGAACTACCAGCCGAGACTCAAAGATTACTCTAACATGAGTGAATGGGTCAGAGCAACACTTCAGGTATGTTTCTAATAAGGGAAAGACAGGTTCTCAGGATATTAAGCTTCAGAAAGTCCATTTTGCATAATACCCCCCCTTTAAATAAGGGGACCCCACGATGGAGCCCTGGGGCACCCCACATGTGATTTCTGTTCATTCTGATAAAAAGGTTCCTATCGAAACAAAGAAGTCCCTGTTCTTTAGGTAAAACTCAAACCAGCCAAGTACTGTACCAGAGTCTGACCCAGCTCTCCAGTCGTTCCAATAATATATCATGATCAACAGTGTCAAATGCTGCAGTGAGGTCCAACAGAACCAACACTGTGG
Organism: Valencia hispanica; assembly: GCA_963556495.2. Taxonomy (NCBI): domain Eukaryota; kingdom Metazoa; phylum Chordata; class Actinopteri; order Cyprinodontiformes; family Valenciidae; genus Valencia; species Valencia hispanica. The sequence goes on from OY747704.1 coordinate 46,319,599, forward strand.
TTCTACCACAGTCTGTATGTATACGAATGTCATTGAATACTTTGACGAGGGCAGTCTCAGTTTTGTGGTGAAGACGGAAACCAGACTGAAAAACATCAAAACAGTTGGTCATTCGCAACTCACTATTACTTTGCATTATTTTCTTTCCATTCCAATCAATCCGCGCTGCGGCCAGTATCAACTGTTGCGCTCCTCCAGTCAGCTGTTCCACTGTTAAATGCCGACAACATGTCTGATTACGAAACATCTGATGATGAAACTCATTTTAGCACAATGCCAGATGGATCGGATGAAGACGAAACATTTTTTAGCACAACACCAAAGGGATACCTTTATGAACTGGAGTATACGGATGCCGAACTTCAGCAGATCCATCTGGCATTGTGCTAAAATGAGTTTCATCATCAGATATTTTGTGCAACAGATGATACTGCCCGCAGCGTGGATTGATTGGAATGGAAAGAAAATAGTGCCGAGTAATAGTGAGTTGCGAATTTTGGCCTGCGTTTTTTTGTGATGCAAATGAATCATATTTTCAAATGCATATAGTTTTCTAACAAAACGGCACAGTTTGTTGGCCCCTGAAACTAGCCGGGACTACTTTCTTGAAAGACTTCTGGCGTCCAGACCTCTGACCAGGAGTTGACCACAGATATGGGTCAGTGTATATGCACTATGCTGATGGTGAGGATGGAATGCAAGTTCATGTCTAAAAATGCAAACTATCCCTTTAAGGAAAGCTGTGGGTAGGATATCAAGACAGCAAGAGGGGGAGCTTAATTGGTTAATGATGTCTTTAATGTTTGTTTGGTTATGTTTTTGGAATTCAGGCATTTTATCTACATTGGTGTTGAGTACGGATGACATTGGTAGTTTGTTTGGCACAGATATACAGATCGATCCTCTAATTTTCAAAATCGTTTCAGTGAAAAGAAAAGGCTCTTTCTGTTTCAGAACAATGTGATTTAATGTTATTTTCATGAAAAACAATGGAAGATCTTTAGGTTTTTTTGGTTCTAAAGTATAACTGTTAACAGACATGGATGTCTGTTTATATTATGAATGCTGCGCTTTAAAATATTTTGTGACAGACTAGGAGAGTGTTTTTCCAGTGAGCCCCTTTAAAAAAAAAAAAAAAACTTTCTTGCTTGATTGGGTTATGAATCCACATGACAGCACAGAGACACAGCAAGGCCGGTGAACACACACCCACCTCATATTGACACAAACAGGCTCTTCTTCCCCCCCGCTTGTGTTTTATACACGCCATGTAGAAACCAGCAGTATTTTCTGCTGACAGTGCAATCTCTAACAAGTACAACAATAACAACAATACTCCTGGCTTTTCTGCAGCACTGGTGGAGAAGTGGGTTCAGTGTACCCTTGTGTGGGTGTGTTTGCGTGCATGTGTGTGTGTCTTCTACAAGCTGGAAGAAAAATGGGCAAACGGAGACAATGGCAGGGAGTAAAATTTACATTGTGCTGCCCTGTAAGGGTCCCTAGAGGGGTGCAATGGCAGCAACTGAGACATCCTGAGTGTGTGTAGGTGTGTGTTTATACACATGATTGGAAAGCAGCAGAAACAGTATGTGTGTTTTTGGGTGTATATGAGTCCCACATACTAAACAAAAACATGTGTGCGTGTTTATGGGACAGACAATTTGAGCTTGAGATCAGGGCAAACAGCTTCTGCCCATCATTAGACTTACTGTCTGTGTGTGAGTAGCAAAACATTATTGGGTAGACAGCTTGTGTCACATTGGAGAAATTTCTGCAATGGCTGCTTCTTTAGTGAACTCTTGACCTCACATTTGCAGCCACTGCAGATTTCTCCCACAGGGCACCTAACCTGCATGATACAGATGCCACCATGTGGAGATAGTCTTTGTTTTTCTGCTGCTTCATGTTGGCTGTGTCATCAAGCGGATTCATGCAAAAAACCTTCAGCAATATTTTGACAATTCACAGAATGAAGTATGTCAAGAGCCAAAGTAAGCTTCAGTCTATTTAATTGGGATTTTAGGGGATAGACCAAAAATGATAAATGAATTTCAACATATTTTATAAATATAAATCTGAAGTGTGGAGTGCTATAGTAGGTGCAACATCCTGAAGCAATAGCTAGCTTTTTTTTTATTTATTTTTTTACGTGTCCTGTTTGGCAGTGTGGAGCTCAGAATTGGTGTCTGAGTACCAAGTAGAAGCCCAACAGATTTACTTTCACAAGCAGAGCAGTACAGCTTTTGCTATAGCCCTCCACTTGATATATGTGTGAAAAATCTTTATTATGAATTGCTGGGGTTTTTATGGACACGGAGACGGAAAATGAAGGAGAAGAAAGAAGGAAGATGAAGAAGAGAGGTAGGAAACAAAAAGTCAAGAGCAAGGGTGAGTTGAAAAAACAAGAGAGGAAGGGGAACAAAGAAAACACAGTTGAAGTCTGCCTCCATACCCACAGGACGGCAGAGAGAGGGGGAAAAACAAAACAAACCACAAAAAAGGAACATCGACAAAACAAACCAAACATTGTGAACTAAGAATTACACAACCACATCACACAATAGCTAGCTTTTAGCCAATAGTTAGCTTCTCACTGAGCACTTCAGATAGAATAGCTTGCTGTTTTTCTTACCGGCAACTGGAAAATAGTTATGTTGGGTTTGATACTATTCACAGATCCATATTTCAACTTCAGAGATGACAAGATAGTCACTAGCATTTGTTCTAGGTTCACTGTTGTTTGCTACAGCTTGAAATTTACGTTTTTAAAGTTTTAAAAATATGCTTCTCTGTGGTCTTTCTTTTTAAGATGGTTTCTGTTAGAAGTATTAAATAGATACAAATTTGAAGCACATGAGTACATTGTCCTATGTGCTACAAAAATGGCAGATTTGAGACACTCTTTGGATGACATTACAGTTGGAGTTTTCGTGAATACTACAGCTTGGTTGGAGTGGTGGGATGGCTTGGGCCCGAAAATTTACCTTTCTTTCAAATTCAAAACCTGACAGGTATGCTCTAAATAGCAGTTTATCAGCTGACGATAGTCACAGATACATTTACTCAGAATACCATTGATGGGAACCCAAATACCACCACTGGTCCTTGTACCACAGCCTGAGAACCACAAATCTAACCCATTTCATTCTAGTCCTGAGTGTATAATATCCTGCTGGATGGCGAACCCTTACCCTAGTCTCAAGTTGTTTGCATTCTCGTACAGGTTTACTTTCAGGATAGACCTGTTTTTCCATCCATAGTTTCATCAGCTCTGATCATATTTCTTAGTTCTCTTGTCTTCAGAGCATGATACTGCCACAACCATTTCTCACGGTGGAAACTATGTGCAGTGTTATTTCACAACATTTTCAACTTTTTGCTTGAATTATTTGATTAGGAACGCAATTGGTTGCACTACCACTTTTAGGGAAACCAGAGTAAAAGTTGCAAAATACAAAAGCATGCTACATTTACTCAGATTTGTAATTCTTAAAAATCTTGCTTTCAATTTTCTACTACTTTTTGTTGGTGTATCACATAAAAACTCAATGAAATGCATTAAATATTATGGCTGTAATGTGACAAGATGTGAAAAAAAAGTTCAAGGGTGTATCAATTATCTTGGAAGGCACCAAGGTTGTCAAGCAGTACTGATGTGCAAGAAGGTCTTGGGTACATATCCCAGCCTGGGGTCTTTCTGCATGGAGTTTATGTCTTCTCCCTTTTGCATGTGTGGTTTCTCTCTGGCTGCTCTGGCTGTGGTTCCTCCCACAGTTCAAAAGCTAAATATTATTGGACAGTCACACCTTAGTCCAAAAAGACAGAACTTGGAAATGAGTGTGTGCGTGCGTTTGTCCTTTGTGTACCTGTGTTGCCCTGTGATGGACTGATAACCGCTCCAAGTTGTCAGCCCTCCGCCATGCCAACCAATCCTGATTGTTCCATGTTACTAGGTTTTCAGCCACTGCTGATAATTGGACAAAAGTTTCAGCTCTCCTTATTTCAAACTTTGACCACTTTGCATTCCTGAAATGGAAACCGGATATACAATGTCCTCAGAAAGTTTTAAATTACAAGTCAGCGTTGTTGTGAATTGAAAGGATGGATTCATTTGTCAGAAGAACTGTCATGATATCCCCTAAAAGTTCTTCTAAAGCTCAGTGCCTCTGTGTTTGCTGATCTGTGTGTGTGTGTGTGTGTGTGTGTGTGTGTGTGCGTGTGTGTGTATGTGTGCGTGTGTGTGTGTGTGTGTGTGTGTGTGTGTGTGTGTATGTGTGGGTGTGTGTGTGTGTGTGTGTGTAGAGTTTGTAATGTCTTACACACGTGCAAGCACTAACCTAAGAATCCAACCTTTAATATATGGAATTTAGGGGGGATTAAAAATACAATTTTAGAATTATATTTGTTATATACAAAATTTTATATTTGTTATATACATCAATAGTTTGTTAGCAGCTTAATGGTATCTTTATCAGAATATTATGCATAAGTTGTCGTGTTTCATTCTTTAGAAGACTAAAATGCAGATAAGATGCAGCCAGGATATAAGTTAAACAACAACAACAAAACTGAAAGAGAGAGGTGAATGGGAAGCTCAGGATGAACCAACAACCATTGTAAACAGCGAAAGAATCCAACAAGAAATGACAGAAAACTAGGTCCTTAAATACTGAGGAAAATTGATCTACAATATCTAGCAGTTTGTCTAGATATTGTAAATTTTACAATATCTAGACAAACTCTGCCAGATCAGGATATCATGTTTATGCTGGTCATTGTGAGGTGGTCTAAAATATTCAACACTCCCTGAAATGCAGCAAATACTGGTCTCTTTGGGGGATTCAGTCTGCATAAAAACATTAGATGTTATCCACATGCTAAATGATTGGGAAGCATGATAGGAAAAAAAACCTTCCTTTTCCAGCCTTTGCTGTATTGGGACATTAACTAAAGCCATATACTTTGGTTAAATGAGAGTAAGATAAAACTTTTTGGAAAGAAGCACTCCAGGCTAACAATAACACTGAACATTAGAAATGGCAACATTCAAAACGCATACTGTAATTTAGGCGTTTTCTGGGCAAATGAACTAGAGTTCCATTAAAGCGGACAAAACAGGGCTGATGTGAATGTGTAACCACGTCGAACTAGGCCGTGTATCAGTCCCGCTTGGTTCAGTTCAAGATAACCCAGTTCTGCTCGTCCTCCACGTTCTACCTACAGTTCACGTATGCGTTGTGTTTGAATGATAGCCGTGAGACGGAATGGAGATGAATGCTGTTTAATCTGACGAAACAAGATATATACTGGTCAACAATCTGGTTAGACTCATCACAGCAGATACAGCACCTTGTTGGGGATCATATGCTTACGTTAGCATCAAGCAGGCAGATTTTCTACGTATGTATTACTCCAGTGCTCTATGTTTAAACTCAGAAAATGTACAATATGCAACTCCTTAACATCCTAATCGACATTCGTACATATTACAGCAAACTTTATGATTATATTATAGACCATGGAGAATAATACGAAACAATTTACCATAGTGGTAATTTAACTGAACCCACCTCGTGCCCGTTTCTCACAGAATGGCAATGTGATCACTGAGCCCACTCATAGACTGTGTATGAGCCCACTGCACTTCTCCCGACCTACCACCCAGAGAGGGCGTCATCTTCCAATATTACATGAACTGAAATGAAAAGTAATGACAAGAGGAATCACACACCCTATTAACCCTGTTACAAGTATACCCTTCAAAACGTGGATTTCAGAAAAGTGAGAACTGGAACTTTTTTTTGTTGTTGCAAAAAATCAATTTAGAAAAAGTAGAACACATTTAACAGGGACCTAAAGAACACATATGTATGACAGTGATCTCATTATTTTAGAGTATAGTTTTTCCAGAAATAAGAATAGGTGTTTTTTTTTTTTTTTACCTGCTTCTGTATGCTTTTTTTAATCAAGACAGCTATTTTGGCAACATGTACTTAAAAAAATTGTGCCTTGTAAAATTTCTGAGTGGCTGGTAAAGAGAAAACGTTACTTTTCATCTCTCTGTCTCTGTGTGTGACGTCAGTGCAGTGGGTCAGTAGTCATTAAGAACTGATGGATGAGTTGTCTTTGGCACTGGAACAAGCCAGGATGTCTTCTACAGCACTGGAACCCTCTCCTGGGTCAGGCTAAGGTTGAAGAGCTGCTGCAGAATACCATATTGGTGGGATTTTGTTCTGCTGGATCTTGCTCAGTACTCAGATTGATGTTTAAAGTTTTTAAAATTTTATTTTGACAGTATGAGTTGAAGCAACTACCATGAAACAATTTTCTAAAGATGTTTAACACATCTTTACCTTATACGCTACATGTAATATGCACAACTAAAATATCTACTTTTGTGTTTATTACCTAATTTTATCTATAGCAATTGCATAGCTTCCCAATCGGTTTATGACTATTAAAATCACAAAAAATAAGCAAAAAATGTTTTGACCTTTATATATGACCCTAACATGCATAAATGTAAATTTGCACAATATTTTAGAGGTTTAACATAACATTCCTGAGCCTATTGTTAAGATGATCTTATGGATAACAGATACAAGTTTTATAACTAGAATGACCTCTTATAACATTTCCTATATCCCTCTCACAAGCACAAATTTCATGACAAAAGAATGTTGTCCTTAAAAATTCAAAGTTACCAATCAATAATCATCTGCTATTTACAGGTCAGTGGAGATGGCTATTACATCACATTTGCTATGATGTTTCCAAGCCAATTTTGACAAGAGTCCTAAACACCATATTAGCTTCTATGCTTTTACTTGCTTTCAGCAGTAATTCAAGAGACTGTTGAGTTAAAAATCCTTTTCTCTGCATGAACTTTACCTGCATGTTGATCAAGAGAATAAATTAAAGAGGCGACATCAAAAGCGGGAAAGCAAGAGAGTGGCACAGAGAAGATCACAAAATAAACAAAGCAGATGGAACAGCATGTTGAGAGCATGATGTGGGAACAAACTAGGAGATGAGGCGCCAAGTTGGAGAGTGATTGGCATATCTGAGCAGTGTCACAGAAAAAGTGAAGTAACTGGTAAGTGCAGTCAAACTTACAAATGCAGATTTCTTTGACTACTGGTGGAGTAAAAAATATGTTATGCTACTGTTTAAATTCTAAAGGGTTTTAATAGTGAATAAGTTAAATGGTTTTTAAAATGGACACTGCTGAATTAAAATACTATGTATTTTTCCGTAATAAAATTAGACTGATGAATAATTTCAAACATTTTCCACCTTTAATGTTACATATATTATGTACTATTTAGCTAAAAAGAAGATCAATCTTTTTGAAGGAAAAATAATGATAATACATAAACTGTGTTGCACAATTGTATGTGTAACCTAGGGTTAATTTTACTCTTTAAATCGGTCAGAATGTCCCGTTATATTAGTTTTTTCTTTCTTTTTTGGATGTATTGTATTGTTAAGTGCACTTATGTTGAAGTCCGGGAAGTATGCAGGACTGGTTCCGTCAGCCATCATAAGCTCTAGTCTAGTAGGAGGGGCTAGAAGCGCACATGGACTGTTGCGTTGCATGATTAAGTTGTGTGAGCCTGCAGCGAGAGGCTGTACACACCAAAGCCTTAAAAATCCCCTTGATATTGATTCTCGTACTAGTGGGGAGAAGATGTTTTCCCAGAAGGAAGTCATTGTGTGTGTGGAGGTGTTCTCCTCACAATCCTGTGTGATCTGCATGGCAATGGTGAGGAACGCCCTGCTGGATCCACTGTGTGTTGGGCTCAAAATATTCACACACACATACCATATAGTGACATAAGATACACATATATAAGTGCACTCACATGTGGATGTGGAAGTGGATAAAATGGATATGATGATGCCAATGTATGCATAGAAACTCAAGTCCAATTTAAAAAAACATATAATCCAGAATTAATAATATAAAGATTTTCTATCTAAATATTGGACCAAGGACAGTCACCTGCTGTTGAACCCTAAATAAAGGTTCCTTTGTTGTAATCTGTGCGTAGTCATCTTGTCATCTAGTAAGCTGGTACTTCGGTTCCATATGCACCCTGAGTTAAGTACTTTGTTGAAGCATCTTTTGACTTAATTTCAGCACACTTTTTTATGGTAGGAGTCTATTAGCATCCAACATCTTGATCTGACTATATTTGTCAACTATACCTTGCAAAACTTTTCCAATTCAGTCCGATTGGGAGATTAGTGGCCTCTTGACATAACCCCAGAGATTTTCTTTCAGATATTCTTCCAGACTCATTCCTAAACTTTAATTTCCTCTTCCTTTGTTGATCTGGATGTATGCTTGGACCACCTGTCATAATCAAATTCCTCCTAAAGCTCCTAAATATTGATGTCCATGTTTCACATCACTTCATTACTGTATTTAAAATTATAACTCAACATTACACCACTGAAGTTTTCCACAAGATATGTTGCAGTTTATATTTTCTCTACTATGAATCCAACACATGTTAAAAGGTATAAAAAAATATAATAGCTATGATTACCATATTTTACAGTCTCCTTCAAATCAAACAGCAATAAGAGGAATCCTACCGGGTTGTTAAGACATGTTGAGACATATGTTGTAAAAACATAAACTACATGTAGCAACTGTATTCAAATATTAGTTTGAAGCAATTTAGCAAAATTCCTCATTAAAAGTTTTGCATCTGATGCCCTCCTTCTCATTAAGGAATGTCGCCTAAATCATCCTACATTTTTTAATATTGTGTTCTGTCACTCCACTTTAGTCCTGCCTTTAAACATTTATGCCTATGTTCCTTTTATTGATTTGTTTCTCTTTTTTCCTCTGTTATTTTTTATCTTTTTAGGCCTTTTTTGAACTTTTTTTCAGCAGTAACGTATCATAAAAAACAGAAAAAATAACACCTAGGCTACTAAGTTATTTTTCCCTCCTTCGTCTTTTCTTTCCCTCACAGTAGTCTGTCTTCCCAAACAATATTACAAAAGCAATTCCACACCAGTCAATAGTCTCCAGGATTGGCTCTCATCTACCTTGTCCCACAGGGGCTGCCATATCATCAATACAGATTTATACTGTAGCCTGGTAGCTAATATACACAAATGCCAATAGCCTAGCTCTCTGTAGTTGGTAGAAATACAAGGAGCAATCTGAGCCAATTTTATGAACACTACTAAAAGGCTGGCAGTAGAAAGAAAACGAATCAGAGAGACAGTTATGGGGAAAATAGGAGTGAAGAGAAAAAAGCTGGGCAGAAATAGCAGGTAATTTCCCAATCTCCTGTTGAAAGGAAGTCGTCACTTTTTGTTATCAAATTACTAAGAACACTGCTCTGTGTTAAAAACATTTGAATAGACAAGGCAAATTTTTCTTTGCATATTTCCAATACAACACTTTATTTCATCCACTAACCTACCGGCTGTCTATGTCCTTAAACAAAAAAGGCTGCAGGAGTATTTCTTTGACCCAACTCTGGGTTTATGCGGTTGCGGAAGTTGTGTAGTTTTAACTAAACAGTTTATCATAAATTGTTACCCCGCTTGTTACTAGAAGAAGTCTCATCATTCCTCATACACTACCGATTTTTAAGGAACATGGGGCAGGATTTGTAAATAAAATAAACATCCATGTCCAGTTTTTTAATGCTGTTGGGTGATGAAGCGTTATAAACCAAAAAGAATAAGCCCACCCACGCATCGTTCCATTTTCTTAAACTGGCTGTGTGTGATAAAATGTGCTCCAGTTCGGGGCCCGAATTTCCCTGTCCTACGGTTGTGACGTCAATTGACACTGCGTGTGCGTTATCGACATCTTTAAAAGAGGAAGAAAAATGGTTGCAGACCTCCATTGATTCAATTGTGAGAATGGATTCTTCTGCAACTGGGAAATGACCAAGGACGACTCACAGCCCACTAAAAAGTGGCACTAAGAAAAAAAAGTTTGTCACTGTGAAGAGGTGTGTTTTTTTTGTGAAGCGTTTGTCCCGTGGGGATGGCTGCAGTTACTTGCAGTGCCGGCCGCGTCGCTCGTGAGTTTTATTTCTTCATTCTGCCCCATGCTCCTTTAAATAGGCTGTACAATCTCCTGAACAGAATCTACTGATCCTCTTTCCAGGAAATGACAAGATGATAAAATTATGCTGTATGTCGGTGACTTGTGTTATCTGCTTCAGTTCACACTCAACAGCTTGTACAATGTAAGATGACATTAGCTTTTTCCATGCTAAGTAGTAATACAAACTACTGCTAGCCAGGTTCAACAATCACACTTTACCATGGAATTGAGCAAAAAGTAGTGCTGTGTTCGATTCTCTGATTCTGAATCGATTCTTATAAAAATTCCTAAAAATCGATTCGGATGTCCAAAAATCGATTTAAGTGTTTAACATTGTTTGCCCTTTTTAACCACTAAAATAGGAAGGAAAAGTCCAGACGGAGATTTTAAGGCTTAGGTCTGAAAGGCTTAATATAGTTTCTCCCGGTAAATTGTAACCTAACCCAGTCTTGTGTCATCGAATTACAGGCATATAATTAAGGCAATAGCTCAAGAAAACGTTTTTAAATAGCACTGACCCATATCTGACCATATCAATATCGAATTGGAACAGATTGGATGTGATCGGATCGTGATAATCGATTCTAACTCTTGAGAATCGGAATTGAATTGATTCTTGAAATTTTAATTGATACCCAGCTCTAACACCAAGTCAATATAGACAAGTCAGGAAGCTATATTTATTGCTAATTTTGGTTTTCTTGCAATTGTGTTTAAAATGTTTTATTATATGTTTAAACCTATTTTTGTTTTAATAACATTTTGAAAATGTATTTAAAGTAGTTATATTGGACATGAACCAGTTTGATTTATTTAAATTCAGTTGTTTAAAGGTCTTTTTTTCCCCTCTCATTCTGATAATTTTAATTTAGAAATAAACTAGTAAGTGCATTTTTAATAATCCATGTAATCCTGATGGTATAAGCATTTTTTATACTAACCTATTTTTGGGTTAAAAACCTATCACAACTCTGGGTTTTCAAAATAAATAAAAATTGATTGTTTTTAACTGTAGTTACCCACACAAATGTTAAAGCTGCTCTTCGGTGTTTACTGAGATTGCTACCATCATGTGGCCGTTAGAGGTACTGCAGTCAGCAAAACTGTGAAATCCCATCACGTTCATACTTATTAGTCGATTAGACGATCAGATGTCATTTTTGCTGTTTGTCTAGAGCTAGACAAAATTCTTCTCTTTGATTTATCACGAGTTTTTGTGGGTGCCTGGGATGGCTAGCTTAGCTTTTCTAGCGTCTAACTGATGGAGAACACCACCTCCTCGTGAACTCACATACGTGGGTACATACATAATTACATCATGGCATGCACTCTCTCAAGCACCCCTGGCTATGCAGACCAGGGGTGCTTGAAAATGGGGAGCCTAATTCTCCTCCCCTTCCTGTTGGTCCATGGGTCCTCTGGTCGAAATAAAAATGAATGGAAGTCAATGGAGCGATAAAAGTTATTTTCTGGTTTGCTTTGTCTTATGTCCTGAATCACACATATGATGTACCTCAATTTAAATGACAACAAATGAGGTGCGTTTCAACTGTGTTTGTCAAGTGATTTGGGATTTATTTGAGTTTAAAAATTCGCAATAAATGCCTACAAATCAGAATTCGCATACATTGTCTATATATTAAATATATTAAACAATATATTAAAATTCAAGGACATCATATGTTCAATCTATGGCGCGTTTCAAACGGGATCAACAGTCAATAGTATTGTCAGGACATTTTAACAAATGTATTCAATACTCCAGCTTTAATTATGCTATGTTTCGACCACTGAAGAAATGCCATGGGTCCATTAGTACTTTTAATTTAATTTGACTTTGGTTTAGTTTGACAAAAGCTTTTTTTCTCAGAGAGAAATTCATACCTCTTACTTAAAACTTTTTGACTTTTGTAACTTTGAACATTGAAAATAGTTTTTTTCAACATTAAAAAATTCAAATGCTGTTTTTCCAATGAAGCAGGACAGAATAGCATCTCCAACATCAGCATACTGAGTCACACAGATGAAAAAAACGTATTCTGATCATTTTCATATTGACAAAAAATGAATGACAAATATTTTAAAGCATTAACATTTCTAATTTAGCTTGTCTTAGTTTGTTTGTCAGACTAATAACGTTAATTAGGGACATTGAGTATATTCTCCTTATGTTACACCCCTCCTTGGTCTGTGTTTCATCAGACTTCGGGTCAGCTTCAACAGTTGCATCGTTTCATTTTAACTAAATGGAAGTCAGGAATGATTGACACTGTTGAAAAATGCGTGAGTAATTACAACACATGGGTACATTCAATATAAAACCATAGTTAGTGTCTCAAACTACAATCGGGAATTAATAAAAGGTGCTAGAACTTATTTATATTCCTTTTAATTGCTTAACAAGGAAGGATGTTGGAGCAGCCTGTAATGAATAAACAGTGACCATTTAGAACTGTTCAGTGTTTGATAGCAGGATGATAAGGGACAGCTCATGATGAAAGTGGGAGTGTATAATTATAAACTAATCACTACCTAATGATTCTCCCTGCTTGTTATTTTTACAATTATGTCTTTGATTTTGAACCTTTAGGGAACTGCTACTGATAAAAGCCTTTTGCTGCTAAAGTATTCCTGATTTATTCACCACACTTTCGTTAGTAATTATGTAGTTGTGTATAGTGTTACCATTTTCCCCTTCGTCCTAAGCCACTTCCTTCCCTTGTATATTAACCTTTTCGTAAGAATTTATGCAACTAAAAGTACAGCAGGGAAAACAAGTATTTAACACATCAATGTTTTTCTTTGGACATCTACTTTATATCTAAAGTGAATGCTTACATGAAATCAAAAGTAGATGTCGGTAAAAACAAGTCATCCACGAATGCAAAAAATAAAATTTAATCATTTTCTGTATTATGCATAAGATTAAATGAAACACGTAATAGGCATTCCACCAATAAAGAACAAGAAGCTGCAAAAACATATAGAAAGCTAAGAAAATAAGTAAAACATGGTTATAAAAAGGATTCCCATTAACAAGACATGATGTTCTCATGATGGGTAACATCAGAGCTAAGCTCTCATAAACTTACTACTAACTGCATTACCCTATGTCTAAACTTCAGAATTGAGTGAGAAGTGAGCACTGTTGGGAACATAAGCTTAAAAACCATTAACCATAAACAAGGCTAGACCTGTTGCTTGTCTCTGACATCTCTGACACAGGAGTCAAAAGTATTATCTGAAGAGGTGTCTGAAAATCACTCTCATAAAACTTCTGGATGACCAGGAATTATCCGGTTACAGTTTTTCTTTAAAAATATGTAATGCACTCAATGCTAACGGCTCCATGGCTGAGAAAAAAAAGTATGATGAAGCTAGTTTAAAGTTTGCTGCAGAACATTTGGACATGCTAATAAAAGTAGCCCAATTTTTAGATGAGACCAACGTTTAACTATTTTTTATGTCTTCGCAAACGCCATGTTTAGAGGGAAAACAGAACTGACACCACTCCAAAAACAGTACACCAACAGTGGCATTTAGAGGTGAATACTTCATAGTGTAAAGCTGTTTTTCTGCAAATGGTACTGACAGACTTCATATATTTTAAAGAAACGATTAATGTAGAAATTCACTGAGAAGATAAATCTAGGATGGATTTTTAAGCAATACACTGATTCAAAATATAAATCCAAGAAAACTCTCAACTGGTTCCAGAGAAAGAAAATAAAACTGCTAGAAGGAAAGTCATTGAAAATAACAGAACACACAGAAGGTCTCCCAGAACCTTTAAGATTTTAAGACAGTTTATGCTGAATAATTAATTGGTCACAATCATGCCTGAGCAAGACATGTGACTAATTTCTACATACAGATGTCTTGAAGCTGTAAAACGAAGCGAAGTATCTATTAAATTTCAAAGGGCAAGTTTAATTACAGTGGCTTGCAAAAGTTTTCGGCCCCCTTGAACTTTTCCACATTTTGTCACATTGCAGCCACAAACATGAATCAATTTTATTGGAATTCCAAGTGAAAGACCAATACAAAATCATACATGATTCCAAACATTTTTTACAAATAAATAACTGAAAAGTGGGGTGTGCGTAATTATTCAGCCCCCTTTGGTCTGAGTGCAGTCAGTTGCCCATAGACATTGCCTGATGAGTGCTAATGACTAAATAGAGTGCACCTGTGTGTAATCTAATGTAAGTACAAATACAGCTGCCCTGTGACGGCCTCAGAGGTTGTCTAAGAGAATGTTGGGAGCAACAACACCATGAAGTCCAAAGAACACACCAGACAGGTCAGGGATAAAGTTATTGAGAAATTTAATGCAGGCTTAGGCTACAAAAATATTTACCAAGCCTTGAACATCCCACAGAGCACTGTTCAAGCGATCATTCAGAAATGGAAGGAGTATGGCACAACTGTAAACCTACCAAGACAATGCCGTCCACCTAAACTCACAGGCCGAACAAAGAGAGCGCTAATAGGAAATGCAGCCAAGAGGCCCATGGTGACTCTGGACGAGCTGCAGATATCTACAGCTCAGGTGGGGGAATCTGTCCATAGGACAACTATTAGTCGTGCACTGCACAAAGTTGGCCTTTATGGAAGAGTGGCAAGAAGAAAGCCATTGTTAAAAGAAAACCATAAGAAGTCCCGTTTGCAATTTGCCACAAGCCATGTGGGGGACACAGCAAACATGTGGAAGAAGGTGCTCTGGTCAGATGAGACCAAAATTGAACTTTTTGGCCAAAATGCAAAACGCTATGTGTGGCGGAAAACTAACACTGCACATCACTCTGAACACATCATCCCCACTGTCAAATATGGTGGTGCCAGCATCATGCTCTGTGGGTGCTTCTCTTCAGCAGGGACAGGGAAGCTGGTCAGAGTTGATGGGAAGATGGATGGAGCCAAATACAGGGCAATCTCGGAAGAAAACCTCTTGGAGTCTGCAAAAGACTTGAGACTGGGGCGGAGGTTCACCTTCCAGCAGGACAACGACCCTAAACATAAAGCCAGGGCAAGAATGGAATGGTTTAAAACAAAACATATCCATGTGTTAGAATGGCCCAGTTAAAGTCCAGATCTAAATCCAATCGAGAATCTGTGGCAAGATCAGAAAACTGATGTTCACAAACGCTGTCCATCTAATCTGACTGAGCTGGAGCTGTTTTGCAAAGAAGAATGGGCAAGAATTTCAGTCTCTAGATGTGCAAAGCTGGTAGAGACACACACTAAAAGTCTGGCAGCTGGAATTGCAGCAAAAGGTGGTTCTACAAAGTATTGACTCAGGGGGCTGTAAAATTACGCACACCCCAATTTTCAGTTATTTATTTGTAAAAAATGTTCGGAATCATGTAAGATTTTCGTTCCACTTCTCACGTGTACACCACTTTGTATTGGTCTTTCACGTGGAATTCCAATAAAATTGATTCATGTTTGTGGCTGTAATGCGACAAAATGCGGAAAGATTCAAGGGGGCCGAATAATTTAGCAAGCCACTGTACATTCGCTGTGTGGTTTTCATTAACTACGCATAACATAATGTAGGACTTGTTTTTTTATATCTTTGTGTGGATTACTTCTGTTTCCAACGTCCAGAGTGAATTTTACATCAACAGAAATACACTTACTGAGAAAAACATTGAAGTGTCCAATACTTATTTTTCCCTCCCATGTGATTTTCTTTGTTGAAGTGGCAGTTATATCCAAGCATCTTTTTTTTTGATGACTTCAACTGGCAGGTAGGCTTTTTTCTACTGTTTACTCCCCAACTGTTTATTATGATGAAGAAAAAGGAACACTGAGGATGTTTCCAGCTGTGATGATAGCTTTGATTTTGATTTACCTTTTGCTGAAACACAAACAGACAAGCACATATGCAGGACAGGAAATCACTGCCGCTGTACACTAGGACCAGATGCTAGAAACCCTTGCTGGAGTGTGTGTGAGTTTTGTGTCAAACAGTGTGTGCTGGGGATGTGAGGGCTGGGGAAGCGGATTAATGAGGCTTTGTCAACCTGGGGAGACAGGAAGGGATAAGGTTTGCATGTAGGAAGTGGAGAAGAGCCCCACTGTTGCTCAGATGCACAGCTAACAACAACAGGACCACAGTGGGAAACCAGAACCATGATCTAAAGCTGGAAGAGGGAACAGATGGGGAGAATGATTAAACATGCAAGTCATATGCATGTACGCACAATATAGCAGTGACTGAAAGGCGCCGATAAGCATGCACATTAGGTATGCACTCATATACAGCTTCACCCATTCAGTCCCAAACAAAAGCCAGTCACACCTACAGACCTAATTCCAATTCCCGGGCTTGCTACCTCTTGACTGCTTTTACCTTATAATGACATCAATCTTCAGAACACGTATCTGTTTGGTTTTATGTGTTTACTTCCTGCCGTCAGCAGTCTTTATTCAGGTTACAAAGGCAACTTATGCAAGACATCACATATTTCATAGCTTTGCCATATGCGGGTTGAATCCAACTCAGTGTTTTGCAGTGTAGGATGACTGTAAGCTTCCACAAGCGCAAAAATGACTTTAAAAGTTCTGGAAATTATTTTATAATAGAAACAATTACTCTTCCGAATTAGAGCATTTACCAGTAACAATAATAATTCACTTCTTAAGTCATGTTGGACAAAAATTAAACAAAAATCTGAAATAATATTCAGAGAAAACAAGCATTTTCTTTTCAAAAACAGCAGTCTCAAAAAGGCAATAAATGAGTGCATACTACAGTCTTTAGATTTCATCTTCATCCTCCTCAGTCAATTGATGGATGAACTCTCACCTTGCACAGCATTATTACAGTGTTTCTGTCCATGTGACCCACTGGATCTTTGCCACTTTTGTCACAAACAGAAACATATGGCAGCTCTGTTTGTCTGTAAAGCTACACTTGCGCTTTGATATTTTGTAAACAGTTGTAAAGCTGCACATCAAAGCACAGCCTGCTGTTTTTTCCATCTATAACCTGATCAGAATCATCCACTATTCAGCAGCTCGGGGAGGACGTCAGATGAGAGAAAGGGTGTTGTATTGCATGCATCGCACCAGTCACTTTAAGTATGCTTATTGGTCCCTTTAAAACTATGAAAACCCAGACGTTTTTATCAATCTATGAATTCCCCCTGGACAGCACATGAAAAGTGGACATGTCCTGGGAAAAGAGGACAGTTGGTCACCCTAATTTATGCTTGCATATGGACCAGTCATGGTTCATATGATACATATTCCTGCAGGTTTGGGATGTTTCTCCTCATGTAAACACCTGGTTTTAAATGATTTTAGTTTTTTACAAATCTTTTGCAAAAACCAATTGAATGCCATTGAGGCAATTTATTTGAAACAGTTTGGTGACACAGAGACACAACCACAGTGCCTTTCAAAAGGACTCATAACCCTTTTCATAGTAAGACCTCAAATGTCAGTGTATTTGTTTATTTATTTTATGACTGACCAACACAAAGTAGTGTAGAATTATGAACTGGGAGAAACACTATATACAGTTTTCAAAAATATTTTTGATGTAAGATGACTTTTTTGCACTCCGTATATTAAGCACTGAGTTCATACATGTGAGCCTCTTTTGAGCCATTGATGTATGTTTGCATCTTTTGCTGCAATTTAAACTTTTTTTTTTGTGATAGCTTTACAATTTTTTTTTTTACCAAACAGGTTAGGCTCAGTCAAACTGGATGGAGAGTGCAAGTAAACATCAGTTTTGAAGTCCATCCATCCATCTCCTGTGCCTATCTCCAGCATCCATTGGGCCAGAGGCAGGGTACATCCTGGACAGGTTGCCAGTCCATCTCAGGGCAACATAGAGACATACAGGGCAAACAACCATGCATGCACAATTTAGAGAGACCAATTAACCTAACAGTCATGTTTTTGGAGTGTGGGAAGAAGCCTGAGTACCCAGAGGGAACCCACACATGCACAGGGAGAAAATGCAAACTCCAGGCAGAATGACCCCAGGTTGGGATTCAAGGCGACAGTGCTACCAGCTGTGCCACTGTGCTGCCCAGCGGTTTTAAAGTCTTGCCACAAATTCACAATTGGGGTTAGGTCTGGACTGGGCCATGTATACAATCTGCTCTTAAACATTACATTGAAACTCTGGTTGTATGTTTAGGGCTATTGTCTTGCTGTAAGGGGAGCTTCTGTGTTTTTTTTTTTTCAGGATTGCCTTGTGTTAACTCTGACCAGCTTCCAGGGCAATGTACAATGTTAGTTTTCTGCCACATGCAGCATTTAGCATATGGGTCAAAAGGTTTTATGTTGTTTATGTTTTATGTCTCATCGTACCAGAGCACTTAACACATGTGCACTGAGTCATGTAAACATGTAAGTGTAGGGTCTTGAGAGCCTCTTGAAAAAATAACGTGAATACTAGAAAAAGCTATTTGAAAGCATCTGCATTTGATAGACTAAAAGATAAAAAGAAAACAGGACAGGAATTTATAAAAGAAACATATATTGGCCAATATATTGGTGGTTGATGTTGATTGTGTTGCCATTCTATTACTTTTTAATTGACTCAGCAAAAATCCTTGTGTGCTCTACCAAGAGTCAGGATCACAGGCCCCTTAAAGCTTTATTTTGTGGGTCAGAAGTTGGAAAGTTTGGGAACCACTGCCTCACATGGCTTGTGCCAAATTATTATTTGCAGAATAAACAACTTATTGTTGTCCTGTCAACATATTCTTCCACCTGAACTCTGCAGTTATCTTTGGGCTCCACTGCTTCTCGGATCACAGCTCTGCTTGTTTTACTTGTCAGCCTAAGTGGTCAGCAATGTCTTGGTAGATTTGCAGTTGGGAAATCATCTGCTTTAAACAACTCCCTAATTCATCCCAGACCTGTCTGCTGTGTCTTTATGATGTTGCTTGTTCACTACAGTTTTCTAACAAAACTCCAAAACCATCATAGAACAGCTGCATTTCTTCTAAAAAGAAATTACACACAGGCAATTGATTGCTTGGTTTTTTATGCAAGAGTCCCCGATTAAAATGTGGCTGATTGTTTAATTTTATTTGTAAATTCCATTTACTCCCTCTTTGCAATTATGTGCTTTGTTTTGCCTTCATAACACAAACTCCTAATAGAAAACATGTCTGTGATTTTAATGTGACAAAATGTGGAAAGGTTCAGTGGGTATAAAAACCACTGATAGGCACTTTAAAACATCCAGGACATGCTACCCCAAGGAGCTGGATTATAAAACAAGTTATTCTCGGCTCTATGTAGTTCAGAGAAAACAGGGGCGTCTGCAGTCCCTTGCTACCTCAAAAAACTGATAAAAAAAATTTATTCTAAAGAAAAGTATGGATAATACATCTCTTCAAAAAGTCTGACATATTTCTCATTACACTTTTTTTTTAAATGAGAGAAATGTCCCAACCGTGGTGGGATTTTTTTCAGATTTCCAATGCAAAAGTAAACACCCTGCAAGCAAAAACATCCATCAAGTCAGGTACAGCTTGAGCTAATTTCCCCTTTTATACAGATGCAGAGAAACTCACATTCATCTGTTGTTTGATTGTTCATATAGTAAAATTGATCAGGTGTCCAATTCTGCAAAAAGGTCTGACTCCTTATCTTCAAATACATCCCTTGGAGACAAGGACAGCAGAACATGTTCTGACATACTAGGTCAGATAGGAGCTGTGATCATCTGTTTAAAGTTTTTTTACTTCTCCCAGTGTTGTACAGTATGTGGCAACGCCTTAGCCACTGATGATCTTTCCTTTCTTCTCAGTCAATTGTTTCCTGGCCTTTATGTGGAAAGTCTGAGAAACTCCAGTACGGCTTTGCATCAATGTGCCAGTGGACCATTCTAAAATCCATAAAGTTCTCATCAGTTCTGTTGGTCTCTTTACTGATGTGCTGTTTGTTGCTCTCACTGAGTGTGTGAATAAGAATGTATTACTGCAGATCTGGGCCCACAGTTCACTGCACAAGCCTACTGTACCTTATTAGCCCTAACCCATCTGAGTGCAAAAGCCACAGCCTTGTTCCTGTTGATGACCCCCGGCTGAAAAGGGTTTCCCTCCTCTGTGTGTTATGACTGTATAACATTTAATCTAGATCATAGATTTTTTAGAAGTGGTGGAAAGAAACCATGATGCCACAGGAAAGGATGTAGCAGAAATATGTATTGTAAGTGTGTGTCAGTCAGAATGTTTCTTACACTCATTAGTATAAATGAAATACTTTTTGGATGTTTGGATCTGAACTGCTCATTTTCCAGGGTGGAATTATTATACAGCTAAACAAGATCTACAAAAGGTCAAACTTTGAAATACTCAAATATGTAAATGCATGCCATCTAAAAGTTAATATTCAGTTCAGTTTATTTATATAGCGCCAATTCACAACAGATGTCATCTCAAGGCACTTAACAAGAAGTCATTTCAATACATTTATACAAACATTCCAATCAGTTAAAAAGTTTCCTATTTAAGGAATCCCAGCAGATTGCGTCAGTCATTGGCGTGAGGTTGGGCCCCGTTGATGCAGACTTTCCAACCACAGCAATCCTTCAGCAATCCCTCATACTGAGCAAGCATGTAGCGACGGTGGAGAGGAAAAACTCCCCTTTAACAGGAAGAAACCTCCAACAGTACCAGGCTCAGTAGGAGCGGCCATCTGCCACGACCGTCTGGGGGTTTGAGAAGACAGAGCAGAAACACAGAAGGAACAGAAGATCTGATATAAGAGAACTTTCTATGTTACAGAAAGTAAAAAGTTAATAACAGGACACAGTGGATGTTCAGTTACTGGGAGGATCATCCCAGTCGATGCCCCCCGTCCAACAGGGCATTGCAGCCAAGCAGGATACCAGACCAGGTATATCTTCTATGGAGAGAAAAACACTGAGAGAAAACAAAGTTAACAGTCGAAATAACAGAATGTACTGTAATACAACTGGAGAGTCGTAGGAGAAAAGGAAGTAGCAGAGTGAAGAAAATTGGTAAGTCTGTCCTCCAGCAGTCTAAGCCTATAGCAACATAACTACAGAGATAGCTCAGGATGACCTAAGCCACTCTAACTATAAGCTTTATCAAAAAGGAAAGTTTTAAGCCTGGCCTTAAAAGTAAACAGAGTGTCTGCCTCATGGACTAAAGCTGGGAGCTGGTTCCACAGGAGAGGAGCCTGATAACTAAAAGATCTGCCTCCCATTCTACTTTTAGAAATCCTAGGAATTACAAGTAAACCTGCAGTCTGAGAGCGAAGGGCTCTGTTAGAAACATAAGGAACAATTAGATCTCTGATGTATGATGGAGCTTGATTATTAAGGGCTTTGTATGTAAGAAGAAGGATCTTAAATTCTATTCTGGATTTAACAGGGAGCCAAGGGAAGAGCCAAGAAGGGAAGCTAAAACAGGAGAAATGTGATCTCTCTTTTTAATATTCATCAGAACTCTTGCTGCCGCATTTTGGATCAACTGAAGGCTTTTAATGGCATTTTGTGGACTACCTGATAGTAAAGAATTACAGTAGTCCAGCCTTGAGGTAACAAATGCATGGACTAGTTTCTCAGCATCACTCCTGGACAGGATGTTTCTAATATTAGCAATATTCCGGAGGTGAAAGAAAGAAATCCTAGAAACCTGTTTAATATGGAATTTAAATGTCAAGTCTCGGTCAAAAATAACGCCGAGGTTCTTTACGTAATTCCTGGGGGCCAATTTAATGCCATCCAGATGAAGTGATTGACTAATCAGTTTCTGTTTTAGAACTTCTGGTCCAAAGACAGCAACTTCTGTTTTGTCAGAATTTAAAAGCAAAAAGTTTAGGGTCATCCATGTTTTTATGTCTTCCAGACATGCCTGTAATCTACCTAACTGACTGGGTTCATCAGGATTTATGGATAAATATAGTTGTGTATCATCTGCATAGCTGTGGAAATTTATCCCATGCTGTCTAATGATTCTACCAATTGGAGGCATATATATGGTGAACAGAATTGGTCCAAGCACAGAACCCTGTGGAACTCCACAAGTAACCCTTGAGAGTGAAGAAGATTTATCATTTAGATGAACAAACTGGAATCTATCAGACAAATCTGATTTAAACCAGCCTAGTGCTGTTCCTTTGATCCCTGCAACATGTTCAAGCCTTTTTAAGAGAATATTATGATCGACTGTGTCAAAAGCAGCACTGAGATCTAACAAAACCAGAACAGACACAAGTCCATGAGAATATCATTAGTAACCTTCACCAGTGCTGTTTCAGTGCTATGATGAGCTCTAAAACCTGACTGAAACTCTTCAAACAGTTCGTTATTGTTTAAATGCTCACAGACTTGATTAGCAACAATTTTCTCAAGGACTTTGGATAAGAAAGGAAGGTTAGATATAGGTCTGTAATTCACTAAGTCATCTTGATCAAGGGAAGGTTTCTTGAGTAAAGGTTTAATTACAGCTATTTTAAATTCCTGTGGTACGTATCCGTTTACTAAGGATAGATTCATCATATCCAAAATGGGGCCAGGAACCAAATGGAACATTTCTTTAAATAATTTGGTTGGAACTGGGTCCAACATACAAGTTGAAGGTTTAGATGAGGCTAATATTTTTTTTATAATTCCGAAAGCTCGACTGAATCAAAACAGCCTAAGAACACCTGAGGATCTACAGTTCTTTCCGATACTGCCTCATTTACTGAGGAAGAAGTAATCATGTTTGGGAGGATGCCAATGATTTTATTTTTAATAGAATAAATTTTATTTACGAAGAATCCCATAAAATCATCACTGCTAAGAGCTGGGGGAATAGTTGGCTCAACAGAGCTATGACTCTGTGTAAGTTTGGCAACTGTACTAAAAAGAAACCTAGGATTGTTTTTATTCGCCTCTATTAATGATGAAAAATATGCTGTTCTAGCTTGTCGAAGGGTCTTTTTATACAGCAATAGACTGTTATTCCAGGTTAAATAGGAATCCTCTAGGTGTGTAGAGCGCCATTTTCTCTCCAACTTCCTAGTATTCTGCTTTAAGGTATGCAACTCTGCGTTGAACCAAGGAGTCAGCCTCCTATGGCTAGCCACTTTCTTTTTTAAGGGGGCTTCACTATCTAATGCCAAACGCAATGAGGACGTAACGCTGTGAACCAGATCATCAATTTCTGAAGGGTTAGAGATAGAATTGCTGCCATCCACTGTGTTACCCTGAGACACTAAGGAAAGTAAGAATGGAACAGATTCTTTAAAAATTGTTACAGCATTGTCTGATAAAGCTCTACTATAATGAAATTTTCTTTCAGATTTAATATGGTCAGTTAAAGTAAATTCAAAAGTTATTAAGAAGTGGTCAGACAGGACCGGGTTATGTGGGTATACTGTTATTTCCTCACACTCAATACCGTATGTCAGTACAAGGTCCAAAGTGTGTTTGCCCGAGTGGGTTGATCCCTGTACTTTTTGAGTAAAGCTAATTGAGTCTAAAATTGCACTAAAGGCTGCGTTTAGGCTATCATTTTCAGTATCCACATGAAAATTAAAGTCTCCCACTATATTAACCCTATCAGTATTTAATTCTAAATCAGATAAAAAATGTGAGATCTGATCCAAGAATTGAGAGTAAGGGGCTGGTGGACGATACAAAACCACAAACAAAAATGGTCTTAATGTTTTGCAACTTGGATGAGGAAAATTAAGGGTTAGATGTTCAAAAGAACTGTAGCTATCAATTGGTCTGGGACTAATTAGTAAATCAGAACGAAAAATGGTTGCAACTCCTCCTCCTCGCCCAGTATTTCTAGGAATGTGAAAATTTAAATGACTGGAAGGAGTTGACTCATTTATACTGACATAATCCTCCTGCTGCAACCAGGTTTCTGTGAGACAAAGGAAATCAATGTGATTATCACAAATCAAGTCATTTACTAACAAAGTCTTTGAGGAGAGAGATCTTATGTTTAATAAACCACATTTAATAGATTTATTTTTCTGTTCAGTCAAAGTTGTATTTATTTTTATGAGACTTCAATAATTTGCTTTTGTCGGCTTAACTTTTAATCCATTTAATTTTGGCCGTGGGCAAGACACTGTTTCTATAGAGTAATGGGGGGGTAACAGTACAGAAGCAGCAGAGAGGTGGGTTAAACTACGACTCTGCTTCCTGGTCTGGACCCTGGGTTGTCAGTGTTTTGGAGGACTAATAAATTCGGCCATATTCCTAGAAAGAAGAGCTGCTCTATCCAAAGTGGGATGGATGCCGTCTCTCCGGCATATTAAATTAGCAAATCGAAGTCATCAAAGTCCTGGCATAATTCTGGCTGAATATATGATCACTCCTCTTAACAGAAATAGTAAAGCTCATTTGAATCAGTTGGTTTCCTGCCACAAACTCAGCTATCAAGCATAATCCCTAAATGTTCAAAAGGGTTTAAATCCGGGCATGTAGCTTGCGCTATCTATACCAAAAGTTTAGATATTTGTTGGGGCTCATTGTCCTCTTGGAACATCCAATTGTCCCCAAGTTTTAATTATTTCAAACACCCTTAAAGCAAAGCTACCACCTAAAAAGCTGGAGGGTTAATTCAGTGTTCTTAAGCCTCACTTTGACTCCCCCAAACATGCTTCTTGTCATGGTGGTCAATAACTTATTTTAGGTCTTGTTTGGCTATAAAACCTTTCTCTAGAAGACTTTACTCGTGTTTTTGTTGCGAGCATCAAATTTAAGTCTTCTTTGAAGGTTTTGATTTTGGGGCGATTGCTTATGTTTCAACATGTTGATGTAATACTCACTTTGCTATGGACGTCATGAATCTTTATGGTTTCCAGGGTTGGGGTTTCCAAACGTTTTCACCAATTTCATTTAAATTGAGGTGACAACTTGGATCAGATAAATGAAACTTGGTTATAGATGAGCATTCCAACAGGGCACGATCAGTGATCGGTTATTCCTTCAGGAGTAGAACTAACAGACTCAGAGACTCCTTCATCCCACGGGCAATTAAACTGTTTAACATCACGCATGGCAGGAGGGGTTGAGGGGGAGGGGGCAGGGGCTGAGCACAGGTCTATGAAATCCTCCTTGTACAAATTTGCTTTGGATATGGTGTAGAGAATTTGACTGTGCAATTTTCTTTTACCAAAGTGCAATACTTGGAACTCAATCCAATTAACTCTATTTAAGGATGTTATTTCTTTTTTGTACTATTCGTAACCAGTGTTACACTCTTACTTCTGTGTGCTGTATTTTTGTGGCTGGAAAACCAATTTCCCTGAGGATCCTCTAAAGGGATTAATAAAGTTTTATTCTATTCTACTCTACTCTATTCTATTATTCAATTATCCCAAGCACATGACTAGACTGGTTTTGTCATGGCTAAAACAGGCTAACTGTCATCCTTCCCTGTTCGTTCGCTCCCTCTCCTCATCATTGTCCTCACCTGAGTCACTAATCAACCACACTTGATCCTCCTTACCTCCTGTGTTTTTAACCTGTCACTTCCCCTCACTCAGGGCCGGATCATTATTGACTATTGTCGATGTCTCCATGGTGTGTTGTCCTGCTGTTGTCCATTCGTGCTCATCCAATGTCCTGTCTCTCCGTTCCTGCCATCACCATCATCATCATCATCACTTCAACCAGCAGCCCTCCAGTAAATATCCTTGCATTCACCAGTGACTGCGATTGGGTCCTTGCTGCATCACCCCGCACCCCCTGACAGAATGATCCGGCCCTGAGTGAGGGGAAGTGACGGATTATAAACACAGGAGGTTTCCGGGAGCAGGGAACAGAGCGTCACTCCCTCACCAACTGCCAGCGTAGCCACTGCTTCATCAGATCCTCCGCCGACCGACGCAACAGCCTTCTTGCCTGTTCAGTCTCTTCCTATCTGGCTGCGTCGGTCGAACCAACATCTGGGATGGAGGACTACCTGGAGCAGCGGTCAGCCTTCAGCGGGACAAGGCTGGCGCTCTGTTCCCCGGGTACTGGTCCTCGAAGGCATGAGCCTCCTCTGCCTTCTCACCGCAGGCAGCGACGCCGTCGAGGTAGGGCCACTTCCAGGGTGGAAGTGCGAGCTGTCTACTCATCCCAAGTCCTCCCTGCCGCGATCAGCACAACAGCTCCTCCCAGTCCTTCGGCCCTCGACAGCCCATCGAGGTCAGCTTCTCCCGTCAGGCCGCCAGAGCCGGAGACAGTTTAAGAGCCAGTAAGCCAGTCTGGTCCTGCCTGTGAGCCGGTCAGCCAGCCAGTTCTAGAGCCAGCCTGCCCAGAGCTAGCTCCAGCAGCCGCTATCATGGCTGCTGTCTTCCTGGCAGTCACAGTGGCAGCTTTCCAGCAACCGACATTTCCCCATGGGTCGCCGGAGTCCCCGGAGAGGGTCAGGGAGGACGCGTCTCTGCCCAGAGTGTTCCCTGAGAGGGTCATGGAGGACCCCTCTCCGTCGCTAGAGCTCCCAGGGAGGGTCAAGGGTGACCAACTGTGGCACTGTGCAGCCTTTTTGAAAACAATTAATTCAATTGAGCTTTACCATTTTTGCCAAGAACTGTGAACAAATATTCTGAATTATGCCAGGACTTTGTTGATGTCTAAACACATGTGGTTTCTCTACAATAGCATTTAACCAAATACCAGTGGTGGGGCTCCTAATTCTTGTGTTTAAATTTATTAAAGTTGTGTGTTGTATTAAGGTGGTCAGCAGCAAAGGGGCACCACAGGGGACCATACTCTCACCATTCCTTTTCACTCTGTACAGCTCAGACTTTCAATGTAAGTCAGAGATCTGTTTGCAGAAATAATCAGATCACTGCAGTCGTCGGGTGAATCAGAGATGGACAATATTCTGAATACAGAGAGCTAGTGGAACGCTTTGTGGCATGGTGTGAAAACAACATCTCACCTTGAATGTGAACAAAACAAAGGAGATGATTGTAGATTTCAGAAGAAACAGGGTTAAGTCAAACACTGCATCATGGGAGAAGAAGTGGAGTTGGCTGAGGAGTATAAATACCTCAGAGTTAATCTGGACAACAGTCTGGACTGGAGACTCAACAGTGAAACCGTCTACAAGAAGGGACAGAGCAGACTGTACTTCTTGAGGAGGCTTAGGTCCTTTAAGGTATGCAGCAAAATACTGCATATCTTCTAAAAGTCTGTTTTGGCGAAGGTGTAATCTCTTCGGCCATCATCTGTTGGGGTAGCAGCATCAGAGCCAGGAAGTTAAAAAGGCAAAACAACCTGATAAAGAAGGCTGGTTACGTCCTGGGGACGACTGAAACATCTGGAGATAATGCTGAAAAGGATACTTTATAAAATCAAAAAATACTAGACAACCCTGAACATCCTCTTCGTGAGATTATCCTACAACAACAGATTGTGTTCAGTCGGTAGCTTCTTAAGTTTCACTGCAACATAAATGGCTACAGGAAATCCTTCCTGCCCACAGCCATCATGACCTACAACAACTCCATGAAGAATTAAATAGTATGAGCTACAGCAACAATTAATTTCCCTCTGGGATCAATGAAGTATTTTTGAATTGAATTGATTATCTAAGCCTCAATAGTCAGTGTACATTTTGCATGTCTTCAACTATGCAGAACAATAAAAAAGGTCAACATGAAGTTGACCTTTTGACTTATTCTTTATGGTAAGTTTATGTAAATGATATCCCCTGTTATGGAATTAAATGTATTCATCCTTAAACAAAGATGAGGCTGCAGTCCCATGGGCGTTTTCTTGTATTTTATTAAAGGATCAGGCCAGGATCATACAGGTGCCCCAGGCTGGGCCAAGCTCGAACTCTCCCCCACCTCTCACATTCCTCATTCCTCAATATTATTCCTCTCACCCTGTCTGATGTCTAGTCTCAAGGTTATGAAAACCTCTAACACTGCCAAGCAAAAGGGAACTAGGTCAGAGGCCTCCTAATCAAATCTGCTCCTCACAGACTTCTGTTTGAACACTGATTATCTTCCACTCAATATATTTCCCAGATGCATTTACTAACATGTAATTAATTGATCAATTAATTCATATTACCTTGAAATATTTCCATCACACCCCATGATAAATTACTGACATGTTCGCTTGATTATTTTTTTTAACACCAGGATACTTAGATCCTCATCCCATTTAGTTTGATCCTGAGTTTTTGTGTGCTAATTTTGAAACCAGATACGAAGGCAGATCTGCTCATAAAAAAACTTCACAATGCAAACTTCTCTCTGCACTAACTCATTTAGCAAGGCATGGCTTATTTATAGCACACTTTCAAAAACAAGGCAATTCAGGTGCTTTACACGATTAGGGGAGAGCAACAGTAAAAGCATAAAATACAACATTACACAGACACAAAACATATGACCTTCCACCTATTATTAATGTCTTACTCAAAGGCAGCTCTAAATAGATGAGTTTTTAGATGTGATTTAAAGCAGCTCTGTGTTTTAGCAGCTTTGCAGTGTAGTGCAGGTTGTGCAGGTTCATCGTCTTCATTTTCCTTATGGTCCGGATTAGACTCTGGGCCAAACATATAAGGCTGGATTGACAAGTCTCCCATTGTTTACATTTTCTCTTTAAGTATTAATAAAAACTTTTAGCGCTGCTGGATAATCGTATCTCTGCTGTCAAACTACAAAAATGGCTAAACTTGACCTGAGCTGCACATCTGTGACCTGTTGGGGGTCGGAGTTTGAAGTGGCTCCTTTTCATTTAAAGAGACTGTGCCAAACTGGGTAGCTCCCATATGCACCTCAGAACAGGAGTATAAGGTGACCTGTGGAGCTTCAATAGTGAGGAATTCAGACCCAAACATTGTAGTTCCACAATGTAGGGACCACAACTGCATAGTTTAAATGTAAAAAGGAAATATTTAAAAGCATGATATGTCCTCTTTAAGGTAAGACTCTAACCAGCCAAGTACTATACTAGAGAGTCCGACCCAGCTCTCCAGTCATTCCAATAGTATATCATGATCAACAGTGTGAAAAGCTGTACTGAGGTCCAAAAGTACCAGCACTGTGGTTCTATCACAGTCTGTATGTATGCGGATGTCATTGAAAAGTTTGACAAGGGCAGTCTCAGTGCTATGGTAAGCACGGAAACCAGACTGAAAAATATCAGTATCAAATAGCAGTATTAGGAAACTATTTAACTGATGAAACACAGCTTTTTCAATAATCTTGCTAATGAATGAAAGATTAGAGATTGGCCTGTAGTTCTGCAATAATGTAGTGTCCAGGTTGTTCTTCTTTAGTAGTGGTTTGATAACTACTGTTTTTAAAGCCTGGGGTACGTCACCTGACTGGAGGGATGAGTTAGCTTTTTGAATCAGATCTAACCTAATGACATGGATAACTCTGTTAAGAAAAACTGTGGGTAGGATATCAGGACAGCAGGAGGAGAAGCTTAATTGGTTAATATTTTCTTCAAGGTTTGTTAGGTTTAGTTTTTGGATTCCAAACGTTTACTCTACTTTCAATGTTAAGCGATATCTGTTCAGTCTGTCTTTGTAGATCTCATAGTGAACCTGGAGTTGAGTTTTTCGCCATTTTCTCTCGGCTCGTCGACATTTCCGTTTTTTCACTACATACCAGTGGATCGCTATTTCATTGAGACTTCTTTCTACCCAAGACTACTTTAACTTTAGTTGGAGCATTGGTATTGTGAAGGTATTATGGGTATCGTTGGGGTAAGCAAGCCATATTATTTATTGCATTTATGTAAATTATGGTCAGACTTTGGATTCTTGTAAAACAGAACTGTTTCTTTTTACCCAGATTGCCTGGAAAAAGTATCCTGCTTTTAATTTAAGTGAAACTACCCTTTTGGTAAACTTTCACCTATATCCTTTGACCTATTAACCGATTATCAATTCCATATTTGATCCTATTTTATTTTCATTTAAATTCTTTTTGGTTTATGTTATAAAAATGTTGAAATTACTGCTTCTGTTTAAATTCTCCTGTGTGATTTTTGTTTTATTTTAATTATAGCTTGAATAATTTAATATTTCCTTTTTTCATTGCCTTACATGGAAAGGAGCCGTTTTGAATACTCTCTATAATAAAGGGACTTTAATTGAATTAGTAGATAATTTTTTCCGGTTTCCTGTCTACTATCCCCTACTCACCATTTTTGTTTGTGTATGTCAACAGGAAAATAGTTAAACCTTGATGAAAAATCAGCCTTTTAGTGTGCACATGTGAATGAATGCCCATGACTGTGGTATTTAACCACAGTCAATAACTGGATATTTCCAATATATGAATGTGTATCAATGAACATCAGAAAAAAAGTTTCTGTGTTTGATAGTCGGTAAAATCTTTGGCATTCTGGTTTGTGTGCCAAACTTTTGATTTTCAGCAATGCTGCTAGAGTACCCTTTTCATACACTTTCTCCTAATTCCCCCTTCTGTCTCTCCAAATACAATGCTGCCTTTATCATCAGCTAAAACAAATAGCCTCACACTCCCTAGACAGACAGAAACACACACATTGTAAGTAATCTTTGTGAGGACTAAACTCTGACCAAGATTTATTCTCTAACCCCTATACCCCAAAACACATTAATTACTTTAGTTTAACATTCATTCAGGCAGAAATGTCTCAGAGCTGTCATGTGTGTTAAAGTAAATACCGATAAGCACTTCATTTTAATCACATTTCTTGCATCTAAAATTGGTCCTTACAAAGATAGAATTCCAAAAGTACACACACACATATACTGGTGGGAATCATTTCTGTGTGTAATTTTTCCCATTCGCTGCTGGTGAAACAGGCTGTTTGATTGGTTGCTGCAGTGATAGATGCCTGGCCAGTTTTCTGATTACTACAATCTTCGATCTCCGGGGCCCAACATAATCAGAATTAATGTTCCCCTCAGTGGAAGGAATAAAGGTGTGTTTGTTGTGTGTGTGTGTCTGCAAGAGAAACATTGACATTGTCTAAAGAAAAAAAATAGGTTTTAGACTATATTTTGACATTATGGTATGTGTACAAGAGTGAATGGCAGATGGTGCATAATAGTGTAAACTTGTGATACGGTAAGATCAGCTCCAGTTTTATCTCTAATACTGTCCAGGACAGCATAATTGTTTAAGATACAACTTTCTTATATATAATATATATTAGAAATGTAAAAAAATATCGATGCCCGATTATATCACAATATTTTATCTCAAGATATTGTATTGATATTTAAAAAAAATAAAAATAATATATATATATATATATATATATATATATATATATATATATATATATATATATATATATATATATATATATATTTTTTTTTTTAAGGATTTGAATGGAACCATTACTGATGACAGTCATTTTTCTGGTAAAATTAAAATGACTGGTAGTTTGTGGCTATTTTCACCTTCTTTGTTCCAGTGGGTCAACTAGATCTAGTAATAAAACTGGATTTGTTAAAGTAAGAAACATGTTGGAGTGTTTGGAAAGACAGTTTTTCTACAGTTAAATCCAGTTTTAAAAATCACAATATATTGTCTTACTCATAGCATCGCAATATATCACAGTATATCGTATCTTCCCCGCTGTATCATGATACATATCATATCGCCAGATTTTTACCAATACACATCCCTATTATATATAATTTATAGATGTTTTTTTTTTCTTTAATTCAATACCACATTTTTTTATGCCAGAAAGCTGTCCACAGTTTATTCTTAATAGATTTTTAAGTCACCTGACAGCGTTCTGCCATTCCATTTTCCGTTGTGGTGTAAACTTTATTGTTTATGTGTAGCTTCAGACAAGTCAGTTTTTTCTTGCCAGCAATGTAAAAATAAGAATAATTTAAAAAAAAATAAGAATAACAAAAAACTAACTTTAAAAAAGAAACAAAAGAAAAAAGAATGAGTTGCATCTTGAAACATAAAACCCCTCTCATCAAATAAAAGCAGGCCCAATGTATTCATTGAACTATTTCCAAGCTTTCAAGACTTGAAAGAATTCCAACATAAAACTTTATGCTTTGTAGCAGTTTAAACAGTGTGTTCACAGTAACCTAACTACATAATATCATAACATTGATGAATACCTACTTGAACTTGAACCTTTTATATATTTCCACATGAATATCTAAATCTCTATAATCAGACCAGAGATTTCAATAATTTACCATCTGTTTACATTCAGTCAACAGTATATGTTGCTGCCTTTGATCATATCACGTCTAAAACTTTGTGTCACCTATTTATTTAACACAATGCCAAAGGCATTTATGTCGTTTTAATACATGTTCACAACTTTGCGAGGTCAGTCGGTTAATGAAAAGTGCTGTACATCAGAAAGCATAGAAAATGTGTGACTGAATGGATAGCTGTAAATAAATGATTTCTATATCTTTTAATTTGGTATACTCATCCTATAGTTCAGTGAATATTTTTGTTTCTGAATGATTTTATATTGTCCCACAATATTGTTGAGAAGTAACCCCAGAGAACTATGTTGCAATCACCATATTTCACTCTGGGCACTGTGTTTTTTGGTGATGGGCAGCGTTTATTTTTGTTCAAAACATAGCTTTTCAAATTTGGGTGCAAAATACCCAAATATGGTGCCTCTCAAACACTTCTTATAGTGACTGTATTTAATTTCACAACATCCTCTGCAACATATACCTCTAGCTCACATGGGCCAAGCGCTCATGGCTCAGGAAGTAGGAGCTCATCCTGTAATCGGAGGGTTGCCGGTTCCAACCCCCTGCTCCATCTTTCTCAGTCGTTTTGTCCTTGGACAAGACACTTCCTTACCTACTGGCGGTGGTCAGAGGGCCCGGTGGCGCCCGTTTGTATGGCAGCCTCGCTTCTGTCAGTTTGGCTTCTGTCAGCTGTGGCTACAATGTAGCTTACCCTCATCAGTGTGTGAATGACTGAATGTAGTGTGAAGCAGTTTGGAGTCCTCAGGACTAGATAAATTGCTATACCTATACAAGTACAGGCCATTTAGATTTTAGTTACGTTTTTTTGTGTGTATGTGTGCTTTTTAAGTTTTTTTGTGGCCACAGCAGCCTTTATTTACAGTGAATAGTGTGTAAAAACAGGAGAGAGGTGTGGGAAGAGACATTCGGCAAATGTCCGTGGGGTGGACAACCGCGTTGGGGATTGAGGCCTCTGAACATGGGGCGCCCGTCTTAACCACTTTGTTACGCGACGCCCCTTAGTTACGTTTTTATGTGTTAGGTATTCAAATGAACAATCTGTACATTATTTGGAATTTATTTGACAGCATAAACACAAATTACTTTCTTTTAAATATAATTGCAAATACATTCAAGAAGTCTGGGGTTAAACTGTGGCATGTGGAGTAATTCAGGCATGATAATTAGCCCCAAATTAATATTGAAATTATTGAATTATTACACTATTTTTGAGACCACCCCAACTTTCAAAGAAGGTCTTTTGAATCAGTAATCTTCAAAGGCTTGTGTCAGTGCTGACTGACTACATATCCAAAAGGTTAAAGCATATACATGTTCCGAAAAAAAACAAAAAAACATCTACAAAATCTACAAGTTGCCACGCCTAGATGGGCATACAGGCCAATGACTTTGAACAGCCAGTTGGTTAAACACAATTAATTCGGATGTAAGTATGTGTCTCTTCACTCCATGTACTCCAAATGTTTCCTGACCCTCTTCTGAAGGTCACTCAAAAGTAAAAGTATTCCATATTCCAACTCTAGCTGTGAAAATACATTCATGCTCATTTAACTGGGGATTATACATTAACTACTGTATAACTATGGGACTGTCTCATTTCAATACATTTTAGACCTGTAATGAACTGGCAATCTGCACATGGTGCATGGTGTTGGCCAGAGGGGCCGATGGCGTGATATGGCAGCCTCGCTTCTGTCAGTCTGCCCCAGGGCAGCTGTGGCTATATTCATAGCTTGCTTCCACCAGTGTGTGAATGTGAGAGTGAATGAATAATGGAGTTGTAAAGCGCTTTGAGAGTCTTGAAAAGCGCTATATAAATGCAAGCCATTTTTATTGTTGTTATTACAACATAGATCAGTGTTTAGAAAATCAACTTTTATTATCATGAAATTGACTGAGGTTTCAACCCGAACATGGGCGGATCTACTGGGGTGGCATAGGATGGCAGTTGCCACCCTAAAAGAAAGCCTTGCCACCCCTGCTGCCACCCTAGCAGCTATGAATTCAAACCCGTTAACATTCTGTAGGCCCGCGGGCCCAGCCCAGCCCATTTTCTAGTTTAAATCCATCGATTTTCTGACTTCTGACTTCTATGAACCTATACATATTTTATATCATTGGTAAGCTAAGAGTCTTGTGATTCCAATTATGGATGGCGATCAAGGATACAATCATAACTGTAGACACAGTGAGCGCTTTTGCCAACACAAACGTTCTCCTGACGGAGGTATAAAAATATGGAACTCACCATTTTGTAGTCCAATAAACGTGACAAAACCGATCCATTTCAAACAAAAATGCTCTTTTTACATCAATAAGGGTCCGATTAAAGTCCTCCAATAAAGGGATTAGACCAGGAAAACAGTAAAACCGATAAAAAAATGTAAAATAAACAGTGAAAATGTGCTTCCGAAATGTCTATGGCCATTTTTGTAGTCTTTAAGGCTTTGTTTCCGATTCCTTCGCTTCTACTTCCGCCTACAAAGGTCACTGAGCATGCCCAGAAGAAAAACATTTTTTTATCCGGTTTATTTCATCCATCCGCCAATCAATGGCTCATGGATGGAAAGTCATGTTATGGTAAGTAACTCGAACCAATCGCGGTCCAGAACTCTGATGATTGACGCATCAAATAGCCAATGTAATGCTGTAAACGCAGATATATAACTTGACCGGGCGGACTTAGTCGCTGCCATAGTATTTGACGTGCGTAAAATGTCTTATTCATGAAGAGATTACGCAAAGTGTGTACCAATAACATACTGTTTCAGCACCATGTCCAAACACCCTTTATAATTCAATTACAACATTGAAGGAAGCCGTGGAGCTTTATATGGTAAGATGCAGTTCTGATTCTGATTATATTTTTAATTCAGTGAGGACTACGGCATTTACCCAGGAGATGGTGCATATGGCACACTTTTGACCACCTTTGACCTGTAGTTAGAAAATGTGTGCAGAATACTCATTTTTTAGTTTATTGGTTTCAAATTTGGTGTGGATGAAGGTAATACTTTAGGCTTTAGACCCACAGTGTGTTTTAGGTCCCAACCTATTTATAAAGCCATTTTTACACCATGTATATATATAAAATAAATAATCGGACACACAAAGTGTATTAAAATTCATATTGCTTTGCAACAATAGCACTAAGAGATATTAACACAGTTCTGGGATAAATTTTAGAGTGTTTGCTTTCCAAAGAGATCCCAGCCATGTCTCTACTCAAAATGGTTCAAGAACAGCTTTAGGTTAAATTTGGGTATGCGTTTTAAGAAAATGTAGGGCGGAAATTGCAGGAATGTTAAGGGGGTAAAATTGGACATTAGGAGCTTGAAGCTCATGAAAATAGTTGCATTATATTCTCTTTTGTGAACCTTTAAAGCTGCTAGTTTGCTGAAAGTGCTGCAGAGAGTGCACCATGTGGCCGTTAGACAAACTGCAATCAGCAAAATGCGCACTCCCATGACTTTCAGGCGTGTGCTCATTATTCCGAGCTCTGCGATGGCAGATGCCATTTTTGCTCTTTTTGTAATGCTGGATAAAATTATTTTCTTCTTTGACTTACAGGGAGCTTGTGTAGGTGTCGTGGCTGGCTACCTACGCTTATCTAAGCTAGTTTAGACCACGTACATGGGTACGTACGTGCATCATTACGTCACGCTACGTGCTCTCACAAGCCCACACGCGCACCCTGAACCACCTCAAAACAAATGGAATTGCTGCCTCTACATGCAACTGCGGTAGAATCAAACTACAGCAAAATACAGCACTTGATTCAATTGTATCGTCAGGAGATGAAAAAACTGACTATAGATAAATAAAATTGTTTTATTTTAACAAAATTATTGCGCAATGCAGCTTCAATGTGCTTAAATAACCTGAAGCAAAACAAGTACATGTATGCATCTATCATATATATAAATACTGGGGAGTGAAGAGGTGAAGCATGTGTTTGACTGATCAATAAAACCAATATATATATAAAATTCTGGCATATGGTGGAAAATTCTTGCCCCTTTCTTGCCACCCCATAAATATTTTTCTAGATCTGCCCCTGAACCCGAACATATTAAGCTGATGTAGAATTGGCCTGTGACCTTTAACAACTCAGAATCTATCGACTGTACATGGACATTTGTTAAAAAGAGCTTGAAATGGTAAGATCAAGCTCAAGCCTTAGATCCATCAAATAATGGCCTTTAAATAAAAATAAAAAAAGTAGGCTACATAAGGTCATATCAGGCTGTAAAAAATAATCAATTCCTGAAATGCATATTATACAATACAGCATATGTCTTTTGTAATTCCAGACTAAACAAATAAAAGTCATTACTGAGGCTTTTGTGTGTTGAAATGACGTTACAGATTTTTTAAAACAATAGGTTTTCTAGAGAAACTGATGTCAGAAATACCTTTGAGAAGTTTCTTGACTTTTTTGCATAAATGTTCGCTTACACTTATAAATAAGTTTATTCCTTTTTTTTCACCATCAAGTACAAATTTTATTAACATATGTGTGAAAAGGTTCACAACATTAGGAAATCGCTGCGTTACTTTATGCAAACATAAAATAAACACTTTTAAGCATGCAATAAATAAAAATAAAATGGGGTAAACAGATTAATATATACATCAGTGCAGGGTATGATCAGTGCAAAATCAGACAGGTGCAAAAACACAAAAAAACATATGCTAGTCATGAAATATTTCAGCCACAATTAAAAAATTTAATAAAATGATAAAGTAATAAATATAACATACATCTACCCTGTGAAATAATGGCACTACAAGCCATTTTCCAAACTGTCATCTCAGGAACAGAAGAACAAATTGGTGTAAGCTACAGCTAGGATTCTTGGCAAAGCCATTAAGGCAGGAATTTTACTTCGTTAGTGGTCTCTTGACAAAAGTAAAAGCCATTTTGGAGCTTCAGTGAGCAAAGAGAGCCAGCTATAAAAGTCTGAGTGCCAGAGATTTAGGACTAAACTCTCAAAATGCAGCTCCTTCTGCTGGCCATATCTTCAAACCAACTGCACAAAAAAACAACACATCAGCTGTAAGTGAGTAAGAAATGTTGATCAGTTCACAGTAGTACTATGCACCAGATTCTAAGAATTTGTCATAAACCTATTGCACAGGCATCGTATTATGCTGTTGTACTTCAGTCTGAGCGATGAAGCAGGAGGGGAAAAGGAGTTTTATTTCATCTGTGTGGCTGTGTTTGTCAGCATTTATAGGGTTGATTAACAGTTGGATTTTGCTTGATTGGAATTTAGTGTGAAAATCCTCGACACATTCAATGAAACAAATTTTTTAACTTGGAAAATTTTGAAATTCACAATTTCTTTATGCATTTGCAGCAACAACTACATTGTTATGATTACAGCAATGCTCTGACATTAGTTTGGTCTTGCTCTCATCTCTCTCAAAGTCTTGGTCTTGAATTCAACATGCAGAAAGTTGTGGGGGAAAAACAAAGAGGTTTCACTAAAACAAGCTCGTTGTTTTAGTGAAAAGGTTGCCCATTTTTGCACATTTAGCAGCGTCTGTTTGAGCTTTTTTTTTTCTCTTCTTTTTCTCTCTGAGCCACCCTTGCTTTTTCAACTTTCAAACACCACTGACTGAGTGCTCTGACATGTTACATCAAAGTGCGCTATAAAAGAAAAAGAAAAAAAGAAAAACGATCTCCATATCCTTGATATCAACTGTTGTGTATGCCAACTTGTATGCGACTACACGGAACCAGTTAAACATTTTCCCCTACTAGTTTGAACTTTTGCCAAACTACTTCAGAAATGCTCTTACCAGTAACTAATTTTTGCCTCGCTGCACCTAATGCACTCAGCTTGCCATAGTATACCGGCTCTTGCGGCCCAAACATCAGACCGGCCCACTGGGAATTGTCCCGGTCCTCCCGATTTGCTGCTCTGGGCCTGCTCTACCCACCACTAGCGGCTAGTGACAGAAAGACAAAATATCTAGTCCAGGGGCCTCAAACTGTAGTCCTCGAGGGCCGGTGTCCTGCAACCTTTAGATGTGTTTCTGATCCAACACACCTGAATCAAATGGTTAAATTGCCTCCTCAGCAGGCAAATAGGTTCAAAAAGGTCCTGTTGATGACTTAATTATTTGATTCAGTGTGTTGAAACAGAGACATGTCTAAAAGTTGCAGGACACCGGCCCTTGAGGACCGGAGTTTGACACCTGTGGTCTAGTCAAATCAGCATTTCAGAATAATACACCAATAGAATAGATATTTATGGAATATGTTAAATGTCCTTCATTTGTATAGCGCTTTTCCAGTCAGAGGACCACAAAGCGTTTTACACTACATTCAGACATTCACGCACACATTCACATGCTGGTGGTAGCAATGTACTACATCGTAGTCACAGCTGCCCTGGGGTACGCTGACAGAAGCGAGGCTGCCGTTCACACAGGCTCCACAGGGCCTGACCACCATCAGCTGGCAAGGCGGGTGAAGTGTCTTAACCAAGGACACAACAACCGAGAAAGAAGGAGCAGGGCAAACGACCGGTTTACAGGAGATATTACGTTTTAGTGATTACAATTTAGATCTTACCCTGCCACTCATACTGGTGATTATTTATCAGATAAAATGAGTTATGCTAGGCTGGCCTCCTAACAATAATTTAATGTAAAGATAGGTCTTTTTTTAAAAGTGGCTCTTTAAAAGCAACAACAGATCCACAAGCTTTAGCTGCCTTTTAGGAGCCACACAGTCCAATGCTATTATACTTAAATCCATGTCTTAGTTAGGGCTAGCATGTGGCTTAGTTTTGGAATGGCCAAGTCAGAGAAATAAATCTGAGAGAAAATATATAAAGTCACCTGAAGAGCGCTGTGAATAAGAGAGGTGTGAACAGGAGATGTTTTCACAATCTGACAGAGTTGCAGAGTGTTTGTAATACAGAATGGGTAATATTATCGAGCCAAGATGTGGAGTGCTGATCAACTCCTACCAAAGAAAGCGATACGTTTTGTGATTGAATCAAAAGGTGCTTCAACCAAGTCTTAGTTGAGGGGTGTACACATTTTTTTCCAGTCAAATTGCACAGGACAGATGTCAGATTATTTGTAGAATTTTTTTTTACATGATTTATCACGCTCTCATTTTTTTAACATCCCAAAAACACAAAAGTATTTTAACTGGTGTTACGACTCTAGTCGTAAGTTTTCTTTTCTTTCACAACATATCTCCTTTTCAGGTGCCTTTTGATGATTGGTGCGTCCAGACGGAGACTACCTGTTGATTGGCTGCAGAGTATATAGGCTCTTGATTGCAGAGCTGTCCTCATCCATCCTCAGCTCACTCCAACCAACCAGACTCGCAGCCCATTGTTTGTTAAAACATCTCTAGTAGGGGTTGGGTTGCCATTTAAGTTTTGTAAGTTTTCTCCTGTGTTGTTAGTTTAGGGAGGTAAGGTTTGTGTCTTTATGTTGGTTATTTTTCATGAGGTAAGATTACTCTTGCATGGTAGTTTCCTTTTGTTTGTTATGTTGGCCTGAGACCCACCCTGAAGCTCAAATCAGCGATGTTTAAAAAGAAATAAAACAAGACTGTAATCTTTTAAATCTGTGTCCTGGCCTGCTTGAATTCTGTTGGAGGATGGATCATCTTTTTTTGTTGCGACCTGTACACTCCTAGGCGGGTCGTAACACTGGTGTATATCTTTTTTTAGAGGCAATGTGTTTTTTGTATTTTTTTTTTTGTCTCATTGCTAATCCTCGAGGGATGTTGCCACAATGTAAAGAAAGCCACCTCCTTACTGTTTTTTGATGTCTGTCCAGTTAGAACAGAATCTGTAGTTCTGAGACAAAAACACATGATCACATTACAAGTTCATGCAACATAAAAATATCTGGGTCCAGTAAAAAGTTCACTTAAATATAAACTCACTTTTTTCACAGAGTGAAAAATTTGGAAGAAAATCATTTAAAAACTACCTGTATGTTACACAACACTGATAGTATAGTGAAACAATAATAGAAAGAAGTAAATTGAGAAAGTATGTGATTGAAAGTGAAATAAACTATTGTCTCATGGCATAGCCCAATTATGTGGATGTTTTTGGTGTGTATTAGCGTGTCGGTGTGTGTATGACAGTAAATTTAATTGCTCTTCACCTTCACTTCAAAAGCTTTTAGCCTGGTCAGCACACAGCCAATCGGAACAAAGAGCCAGTCTGAGAGCAGAGCAGAGCCGAAGTGAGGCTGTCTCGTTACTAAGTGGATTACCTTCACACTCTCCCTGTCATACAGAGCTGCATTGTGCGGTACACAACTGAAACTAAATTAAGTGACAAAAATTGTAACCGCGTAAGATTTGCGTTTCCCTTTTACTTCCCCAGATGCTTGAACAAGCTCTCGGTTTTACTGTGGATTTTCACTCTCCCTCAGTTTCTGCTATTCTTCCAAAAACTCACTTTCCTCCTCTTGCCACAGAACTCATTTCATTTGCATTGATAAGTATGTTTCTCAATTTGTGGCCTAAAGAATAAGTGTCTAAAACTGCCTCCTGCTATCTAGACACAGCTGCACATAAGCCAGTCGCAAAGTTGGAATAAATATCCTTGCAATTATAGCAGAGGAAGAGAAAAAGGAGGCAAAAAGCTTCACCTGTCAGGAAGATACAGCAAGTGCATACCTCAATTTCTTTCACTTGCACACACACAAAGATGTTTCACTTGGTGTCGGTGTCAAAGATACACAAAAGTGCAAAATAACTTTATGCTAAAAGACAACGATAAAAGGATGCACACGGGTTTAAAAAAACAGACTTTTAGTTTTTTCTTTTTGGCACTAATTTGTCAGTTCCTGTAAAGAAATAAGAAATGTCTTCAATTTACTTGTTACAGTTTGTTTGTCCTGGAATGCTTTGTTTTTTATTGTTTACTAACCAACACGACTACTGAACGTGACAGCAAAGACGAGCAGTACTACGTTAAGATGCGCCAATACATGTGCTGTCATTGTGCTCTGACTATCACTGCAGAGTAAATATCCCCTTAAACGGATGAATCGAGATTTTTAGAGTGAGATTCCGTTAAAGGTTTATGAGCAGTCAGTATCTGACCTATGGAAGATAACACTAGTCATTTAAGTAAAAATCCAGATAAGGTGGTCTCGGATGGACAGACAGCTTTATAGATAGGGTGAGGAGGAGCTCAACTATGAGCTCAAAAACTCATTGTAGAGCCACTGCATAGTAGTTCAGGCATCTGATCAGGATTCCTCCTGAAGCTTTGGAGGTTTTCCATGCATGTCTCCCTATGAGGAGACCCCAGGGAAGACTCATAACTTGCCGAAGGGACTATAGTTTCTGTCTAGCCTGAGGATGAATCAGGAACCCGCTGCTTGAGCTGGAGGGTGTCATTAGGTAGAGGGGTGTCTGGGTTTCCCTGCTGGACCTGATACATATGTAACGTGATCCTGGATAAACGGAAGAGAAGGGTTGAATTGATGGATGGATTAGGCATAGGTAATCCTCTTGTATAAAGTATTGCCAAGCTCTTAAAAAGCTATGGTTGTAAAACTGCAAACTTCTTCTCTTGAAAACATTCATATGGTTTGAGGTTGCTTTTAAGAGAGGCCAGCTAAAGTGTTGAAGAGAACAGCGTTTCTGTTACTGCATGGACCTTAGAGTGAAACAAAACTGCCTCTGCACCATTTGCTACTGCACACTCCCAGTCAGCTGGCTGAAAGAAAACTTCTTAGCTTTTCCTTCATAAACAAAAATGACAAATCTTACTGTTTTGGAAATATTTCTGGCAGTGAAAAATACAAATTCAAAAGATGCTACACTGTTAGGCTTATTTATGTATTATTTATCGTATTTAGATAACGCTGATATAGGTAACATTCTCCACAATGAGCAAGGGAAAATGGATAATCGATTTGAGAGCCGTTTACTCTGTTTTTGTTTTGTATACCCGACTCAAGATAACACTTAATAAAAGTTAAAGATAATATTTTAACAGTAATAACATATGAATACTCTTTTAGAAGTGGCAGGGGTAATGCTTTAATTTTTGTTTGAAAAAAAAACCAATTTAACAATGTTATGCAGTTTTGTGTAAATATCATTAAACCGTGAAAACGGCCCATGCCTAGGGGTGATGCCAACTTCTTAAGCATCAGATAATTGTTTTCTAAATTGCACCAAAGCTGCATTTCAGAAGATGCTTTTCTGCTGTAATTTTAAACACTATTCCTCTGCTCTAATATACCTTTGGGGAAAGTTACCTATGTAGATTCTCATTTCCCTCCCAGTCTGTTTCCTACAGAAGATTAAATTACCCACCCAACACCTCCACTTCCTCATCCCTCTGTTTTTTGTTCTTTCTGGATCTTCAGCCCAGCTTCCTTTCACTTTGTTCTTTTTCCTCTATTTTCCTTTCCCAGCCTTTTTTTCCCTTTGGTTTTTCTGTCTCTCTTTTTGCCACGTCCAACTCTCTACTGATTAAGAAAACAGAGGGAAAAAAACAGTTGGTAGATCGGTGGGAAAGTTCAATTAAGCCGTAGGCCTCTGGGCTTTTGTGTTGGTGTGTTAATGTGTATTTTATTGTGTGCACACCTGTGTGACTGTGTCTGTGCATGCTTCTATTAGTCTTGTTGTGTGTGAATGCGTGTGCATGAACTGAAATGAGTGTGGATATGTGCATTCTCTTTGAATCTTCATCGGCATGTGCTCCAGTATCAGCTCTCCAGGATTAGTTTTCCTCTCTAATCAAGTAAGAGAGAAGCCCGCAGGTAATTACAGCTTCTTTCCAAAAACAACTGAGCTTTCATGTTCCTGTTGGACTCCATCACAATCCAATTATGCAGTTTACTGCTACTTCAAATAAAAACACAAAACTGTTTGACTGAAGAAGGATGTAATGTTTGACATTAGCTTAGTGAAAATAACCAAAATCTAAGATGGTTAAAATCACACTAGACAGTTCAAAAATGAGTTGGTTCTCTTTTGCGTATAGATACAGAGGTTAATGTATAGGTTTTCATTTCACGATTGTTTCAATATTTTTCTTTCTTAACTGAAAGTTAAGATTCCATTGCTTTTTCTGCCACAGAATAGTTCTGTTGAGTTAAACTTAAAGGTTTTCATGGGCTCAGTGACACAGTAATTAGAACGATTGCCTTTCAGAAAGAGGGTTAGGTTGGATCTTTCTGGATGCAGTGTCTGCATGCATGTTCTCCTGCATACATAAGTTCTCTCCAGGTACTTCGGCTTATTGCCACTGCTCTTTAAACTGCTCAGGAGTGGGTGCATGGCTGTGTCTCTGTATTGTTCTTTGATGGACTGGTGACCTTTCCAGGGTGTACCCCACCTCTCACCTAATGACCGCTGGAGATGGACACCAGTGCCCGACAACCCTGCAAGAATATGAAGGTGTAGAAAATGGCTGGAAGAATAAAACTGTAAAATGGCATTTACTCTC
The DNA here is from genome assembly GCA_963556495.2 of Valencia hispanica. Taxonomy (NCBI): domain Eukaryota; kingdom Metazoa; phylum Chordata; class Actinopteri; order Cyprinodontiformes; family Valenciidae; genus Valencia; species Valencia hispanica. Next base: position 46,363,332 of record OY747704.1, read on the forward strand.
TTCATTTTGCTATTAGGATGCAGAATTGGCTTGGTTCATCAAGGTGTGACATGCATTTTTTTACGTCTTGCTATATAATTACTTCATCAAGAAGTAGTTATCTTTTCTTCAACTGAAAGCTGGTGGTTCTTAAATTTATGCCACAGCTTTTAGAGGAAGAACAATTTCTGTTGGGTCCCTGCTGGGGGGTGGGGTGCACCTGGGCCCCGGCTCTCCCAGTTCAATTTTCAATTCAGTTTATTTATATAGCGCCAATTCACAACAGATGTCATCTCAAGGCACTTAACAAGAAGTCATTTCAATACATTTATACAAACATTCCAATCAGTTAAAAAGTTTCCTATTTAAGGAATCCCAGCAGATTGCGTCAGTCATTGGCGTGAGGTTGGGCAGATTTCCAACCACAGCAATCCTTCAGCAATCCCTCATACTGAGCAAGCATGTAGCGACAGTGGAGAGGAAAAACTCCCCTTTAACAGGAAGAAACCTCCAACAGAACCAGGCTCAGTAGGAGCGGCCATCTGCCACGACCGTCTGGGGGTTTGAGAAGACAGAGCAGAACACAGAAGGAACAGAAGATCCGATATAAGAGAACTTTCTATGTTACAGAAAGTAAAAAGTTGATAACAGGACACAGTGGATGTTCAGTTACTGAGAGGATCATCCCAGTTGATGCCCCCCGTCCAACAGGGCATTGCAGCCAAGCAGGATACCAGACCAGGTATATCTTTGATGGGGAGAAAAACACTGAGAGAAAACAAAGTTAACAGTCGAAATAACAGAATGTACTGTAATACAACTGGAGAGTCGTAGGAGAAAAGGAAGTAGCAGAGTGAAGAAAATTGGTAAGTCTGTCCTCCAGCAGTCTAAGCCTATAGCAGCATAACTACAGAGATAGCTCAGGATGACCTAAGCCACTCTAACTATAAGCTTTATCAAAAAGGAAAGTTTTAAGCCTGGCCTTAAAAGTAAACAGAGTGTCTGCCTCACGGACTAAAGCTGGGAGCTGGTTCCACAGGAGAGGAGCCTGATAACTAAAAGATCTGCCTCCCATTCTACTTTTAGAGATCCTAGGAACTACAAGTAAACCTGCAGTCTGAGAGCGAAGTGCTCTTTTAGGAACATATGGAACAATTAGATCTCTGATGTATGATGGAGCTTGATTATTAAGGGCTTTGTATGTAAGAAGAAGGATCTTAAATTCTATTCTGGATTTAACAGGGAGCCAATGAAGGGAAGCTAAAACAGGAGAAATGTGATCTCTCTTTTTAATATTCATCAGAACTCTTGCTGCCGCATTTTGGATCAACTGAAGGCTTTTAATGGCATTTTGTGGACTTCCTGATAGTAAAGAATTACAGTAGTCCAGCCTTGAGGTAACAAATGCATGGACTAGTTTCTCAGCATCACTCCTGGACAGGATGTTTCTAATTTTAGCAATATTCCGGAGGTGAAAGAAAGAAATCCTAGAAACCTGTTTAATATGGGATTTAAATGTCAAGTCTCGGTCAAAAATAACGCCGAGGTTCTTTACGTTATTACTGGGGGCCAATTTAATGCCATCCAGATGAAGTGATTGACTAATCAGTTTCTGTTTAAGAACTTCTGGTCCAAAGACAGCAACTTCTGTCTTGTCAGAATTTAAAAGCAAAAAGTTTAGGGTCATCCATGCTTTTATGTCTTCCAGACATGCCTGTAATCTACCTAACTGACTGGGTTCATCAGGATTTATGGATAAATATAGTTGTGTATCATCGGCATAGCTGTGGAAATTTATCCCATGCTGTCTAATGATTCTACCAATTGGAAGCATATATATGGTGAAAAGAATTGGTCCAAGGACAGAACCCTGTGGAACTCCACAAGTAACCCTTGAGAGTGAAGAAGATTGATCATTTAGATGAACAAACTGGAATCTGTCAGACAAATATGATTTAAACCAGCCTAGTGGTGTTCCTTTGATCCCTGCAACATGTTCAAGCCTTTCTAAGAGAATATTATGATCGACTGTGTCAAAAGCAGCACTGAGATCTAACAAAACCAGAACAGACACCAGTCCATTATCTGAGGCCATGAGAATATCATTAGTAACCTTCACCAGTGCTGTTTCAGTGCTATGATGAGCTCTAAAACCTGACTGAAACTCTTCAAACAGCTCGTTACTGTTTAGATGTTCACAGACTTGATTAGCAACTATTTTCTCAAGGACTTTGGATAAGAAAGGAAGGTTAGATATAGGTCTGTAATTCACTAAGTCATCTTGATCAAGGGAAGGTTTCTTGAGTAAAGGTTTAATTACAGCTATTTTAAATTCCTGTGGTACGTATCCGTTTACTAAGGATAGATTCATCATATCCAAAATGGGGCCAGGAACCAAATGGAACACTTCTTTAAATAATTTGGTTGAGATTGGGTCCAAAATACAAGTTGAAGGTTTAGATGAGGCTAATATTTTTGATAATTCTGAAAGCTCGACTGAATCAAAACAGCCTAAGCAATACTGAGGTTCTACAGTTCTTTCCGATACTGACTCATTTACTGAGGAAGAAGTAATCATGTTTGGGAGGGTGCCAATGATTTTATTTTTAATAAAATTTATTTTATTTATGAAGAATCTCATAAAATCATCACTGCTAAGAGCTGGGGGAATAGTTTGCTCAACAGAGCTATGACTCTGTGTAAGTTTGGCAACTGTACTAAAAAGAAACCTAGGATTGTTTTTATTCGCCTCTATTAATGATGAAAAATATGCTGTTCTAGCTTGTCGAAGGGTCTTTTTATACAGCAGTAGACTGTTATTCCAGGTTAAATAGGAATCCTCTAGATGTGTAGAGCGCCATTTTCTCTCCAACTTCCTAGTATTCTGCTTTAAAGTACGCAACTCTGCGTTAAACCAAGGAGTCAGCCTCCTATGGCTAGCCACTTTCTTTTTTAATGGGGCTACACTATCTAATGCCAAACGCAATGAGGACGTAACGCTGTGAACCAGACCATCAATTTCTGAAGGGTTAGAGATAGAATTGCTGCCATCCACTGTGTTACTCTGAGACACTGAGGAAAGTAAGAATGGTACAGATTCTTTAAAAATTGTTACAGCATTGTCTGATAAAGTTCTACTATAATGAAATTTTCTTTCAGATTTAAGATGGTCAGTTAAAGTAAATTCAAAAGTTATCAAGAAGTGGTCAGACAGGACTGGGTTATGTGGGTGGACTGTTATTTCCTCACACTCAATACCGTATGTCAGTACAAGGTCCAAAGTGTGTTTACCTGAGTGGGTCGATCCCTGTACTTTTTGAGTAAAGCCAATTGAGTCTAAAATAGCATTAAAGGCTGCATTTAGGCTATCACTTTCAGTATCCACATGAATATTGAAGTCCCCCACTATAATAACCCTATCAGTATTTAATACTATATCAGATAAAAAATGTGAGATCTGATCCAAGAATTGAGAGTAAGGGCCTGGTGGACGATACAAAACCACAAACAAAAATGGTCTTAATGTTTTGCAACTTGGATGAGGAAAATTAAGGGTTAGATGCTCAAAAGAACTGTAGCTATCAATTGGTCTGGGACTAATTAGTAAATCAGAACGGAAAATGGCTGCAACTCCTCCTCCTCGCCCAGTATTTCTAGGAATGTGAAAATTTAAATGACTGGAAGGAGTTGACTCATTTAGACTGACATAATCCTCCTGCTGCAACCAGGTTTCTGTGAGACAAAGGAAATCAATGTGATTATCACAAATCAAGTCATTTACTAACAAAGTCTTTGAGGAGAGAGATCTTATGTTTAATAAACCACATTTAATAGATTTATTTTCAGTCAAAGTTGTATTTATTTTTATGAGATTTCCATAATTTGCTTTTGTTGGCTTAACTTTTAATCCATTTAATTTTGGCCGTGGGCAAGACACTGTTTCTATAGGGTAATGGGTGGGTAACAGTACAGAAGCAGCAGAGAGGTGGGTTAAACTACGACTCTGCTTCCTGGTCTGGACCCTGGGTTGTCAGTGTTTTGGAGGATTAATAAATTCGGCCATATTCCTAGAAAGAAGAGCTGCTCCATCCAAAGTGGGATGGATGCCGTCTCTCCGGATCAGACCAGGTTTTCCCCAAAAAGTTCTCCAGTTATCAATCTAGCCCACATCGTTTGCGGGACACCACCTAGACAACCATTGATGGAATGACAGCATGCGGCTAAACATGTCGTCACTGGTCCGATCAGGCAGGGGACCAGAAAAGATTACCGAGTCTGACATTGTTTTGGCAAACTTACACACCGAAGCAACACTAATTTTAGTGACCTCCGATTGGCGTAACCGGGTGTCATTACCGCCAGCGTGAATAACAATCTTACTGTATTTACGCTTATCTTTAGCCAGCAGTTTCAGGTTGGATTTGATGTCGCCCGTTCTGGCCCCTGGCAGTCCATTGACCGGGCCGCCCTGGCACGGCCGGTTGCCGGGGGGGGGCCCGTGGTATCGTCACTGCTGCCCCCCGGGCCCCTGCATAGTAGCCGCTGGACGTTCCCCTGGAGTTTTCCTTTGCTCCACTCTTGCGGGATGCGGTCGGCCCCGCCCGGGGCTCTGGGGGTCCTTTGGACGTCTTTGCTCCGATCTCCTTCATGTCTGCATCGATTCCTGGGAGACGGATTGATGCCTGCTCACACCAACTATCGAACACTCTTATGTAGAAACCTTATATGCACCAGCATGCTAACACACACATAGATGTGGGGTCTCTGGTCTTTAAGGATATATTCTTGGGCTGAGGTTATCATTACTAGAGCTTGAGTAATCGGTACCATGAGTTTTTCTGTGACATTGTTGTTGTATTTTTATATCTATTTTTGTGTAATGTGGTAATTCTTAGTTCACAATGTTTGGTTTGTTTTGTCGATGTTCCATTTTCGTGTTTTGTTTTGTTTTTCCCCCTCTCTCTGCCGTCCTGTGGGTATGGAGGCAGACTTCAATGTCTTCCTGTGTTTTCTTTGTTCCCCTTCCTCTCTTGTATTTTCAACTCACCCTCTCTCTTGACTTTTTGTTTCCTACCTCTCTTCTTCATCTTCCTTCTTTCTTCTCCTTAATTTTCCGTCTCCATGTCCATAACATCAGGAAATAAAACCCCCAACAATTCATAATAAAGATTTTTCACACATATATCAAGTGGAGGACTATAGAAAAAGCTGTACTGCTCCGCTTGTGAAAGTAAATCTGTTGGGCTTCTACTTGGTACTCAGACACCAATTCTGAGCTCCACACTGCCAAACAGGACACGTAAAAAAAAAAAAAGTAAAACCAATTAAAAAAAAAGAAAAAAAAAAGGAAGCTAAGAAATCTCTAACAAATCCTCAGTACAAAGCTCCACATCTGCTGCTCCTCCATTTAGACAGCCTGCCCGCATTCCACTGAAGATCTGGTCTCTGTGTGGTGCCTCTAATTCAGCTAACAAGATCCATTGTCCAGTCAGTGATGTGTCTAGGATTTACAGCTATGGCGCTGGAGGACCAGAGCTGCCCACTTGTGTTTCACATTGTTGTTCAGTATGAGTGTTCCTGTGAATGGTTGCATTCCATTTAAGATTCTTTGTAGCCGGTATTATTATCTGAAGAAATAGGCAGGTATACTAAATGGATGGATAGATCAGCTGCAAGAATTATATTAACAAACATCAAAAATACAAGATTGCACCAGCTGATTTTTTTGAATTTTGTATGAACCCAGAGAAAGAATCTCTTGAAGCACTGAATAACGTTTTGTGAGTTTAGTCATTATCCTCATCTAACAAATTTGGTATCTGTCTTACATTCCTCCAATGACTTTGAGTTTATGTTGTGTAAATTATTAAAAGCAGCTTCATAGTGCGAGGAAAAAACAACTGGCATTTTCTCAACTCCTCCAATTTACAGGCTTTAAGATGCAGAAAATGCAACTGTGCAGGTAAGCTGTTAGCTAAATCAGCTGGGGGTTTTTCCAAGATACTTACACTGAGATTGGGTAATTGATGCAAACCATTTGACCAAAATTTGAACTTCCAAATTAGTGTTCTTTATTCTCTTAGCAGAATTATACTGACACTTAGTGTGTTCGATCATTGTTAGAAATAGCCTTCTGGTAATGCAGCATTTCCTATTTGGTCATTTCCTTTAAAGTTTTAGATAGCAACATCTTTTTAACTAGTTTCTGCCTCTAGCACTTGACATTTTCTGGTTTTAGGAATCATTATTATGCAGTTTACAAATGAACAGGTCACAAGACACAAGTCACAAACGTGTAGGCCTATAAATTTGTAAAAAAAACTTGTAGGCTAAATTTCATAATTAGCCTGGCACTTATAGCTGCATCCTTTGAACAGCAACAGCTGTGCATTGGTGTTGGTCTTTACAGTTTCAAACATTCCTTGATTAATCTATAAATCCATTGTGTTCCATTTATCAGAGATAAGGCCAGGGGTTACATGTCCAGGAGGGAAACCCAGACATCGCTATCAACAGCAACGTTTCCCAGCTCATTCTAAGGGATCCCACATCATTGGCAGGCCAACAGGGAAATATAGTCTCTCCGGCAATTAGGTCTACAATGGGGTCTTCTTCCAGTAGAACTTATCTGAAAAACCTCCGGAGAGAGGGGAGCAAGGAAGCTGATCAGATATCCAAACCACCTCGATTATATGGTGCAGCAGTGGTGTTACTTTCTCATCCTATATCTGAGTTCAGTCACCATACAGAACACCCGATATCAGCTGCCTGTTTTCAGGATCTATTTCTCTCAGTCGCTATCCATATCTCATGGTCACTATTGAAGGTAGAAATGTAAATCAAGAGATCATTTTGGGCTCAGCTCTTTGTATGACAGACTGTAGCATCGTCTGTTCCTGCAAATAGGGTCCCATTCTATGTCCAGCCTCTGCTCCATCCTTCTGTCACTTATAAATAAGTGATGGAAGTTGTGAACTGCACCCTGAATGGAAATCTTTTTTGAGTTTGAACCATGGCATCAGACTTGGAGGAGCTGACTCGCATCCCTGCTGCAAACGCTTTAGCATAGGTTGATGCTGAAGGCTTATGGTTGCCAACAATAGAACATCATCTTTAAAAAGCAAAGAGGAGACCCAGTGGTATAGGAACCAGACAACCTCCTCTTCATGAGTAAACCTTGAGTTCCTGTCCATGAACCTGGATCAAGGATCGGATCAAGGATGTCAAGGATTTTGACAAGCAACAGCATTGGCAGAGCCCGAGTGGCACTGGGAACAAGCTCGACTTTGTTTTGCAAATGCAGAGACAGCTCTTGCTTTGGTCCAGATAGCCCTTAAACACAAATCAGTAGTCCGTACTACTGAAGCACCCCTTAGAAAATGTCCCTGGGGTTATAACTTGGTTATAAGCCTTCTTTAGATTTGCAAAACAATTGTGCACAGCATAACCAAAACCTATTGCCCATTTAGGTACTCTCCAATACCGAAATGTATTCTAATAAGGGGGGCAGTTCTAACACTGGCCTAAAGCCTGATTGGTCAGCTCCCAGACTCCAGTTCATACAGAACTGGCTCTCTTCTGATGAGGCTAGCAGCGGCTGGCTACCCTGTGTGTCTGTCACAGAGTTGAGATACCCAGCAGCTGGAATCTCACAGTCAGACAAATGTTAGTTCAACACCAGACCTGTCCCAAAAATGGAGGTGCTTTAGATGGTGAGGTGCTGGGGCGCAGGGTTAGCAAGTGAAGGCTAAACCTCCTGGTCTAGCTTCTAGCCTAGCTAGCGCACAGCTAGAGGTTAGGTAGCACCTCACAACTGAGCACTCAGCACGTCTTCGTGTTTTGTCTGAAATTTTTGACAACGTTTCACAACCACCTGTCCATGTCTCCTGGAATTTGCCACTCAGGACCGCGGTTAAAGGAGCAGAAACTTGAGTCAAGCCAGCCGATTAGCTAGCGCTCTTCTAAAGATTAGCTTTGCGCATACTTAGTGCATTACGGTAAAAGAGCATTGGAACGGCCTTGCAGACGAAAACAATGAAATGAAGAGGAAACGAGAGACTTACAGTAAAGACCTCATTACACGAAGCTGATTTCATGTAAATGTATTATGACATAATGCATCTTGTCAAAGTATTTATGTATGATAATTAGAGTTTCAAAAATGTTAGCTTAACTACAGCTTCCAAACTACGTATCCATTATGTGACGTCAGCGAAAGAACCGCTCAGGTTGGACAGCCGTACACAACGACTGAAATGGCAGAAGAAAGCGGGTCAGAGAACGATGAACCTAACATAGCAGTGGAAGAAGTGACAGCGGAGAGACGTAAGGGAAACACAGATTGGTAAGGATTAGAAATACCTTTTTATCGTGGCTTCTTTTCTTTTCAAACAATTAACTAAATGGTATAAATGAGTATTATAATAATAACGTGTAACCCAATTAATAATCAACAGAAAAGGATAACTGGGTAATTGTATCTAAGTGTATTTTCCATAAAGTAATATAGTGTTGGATATTGGTCCACGAAAGTCCGATTTTATTCAGTGAATAGCTTAAAAAACGGTAGGATATAAATTACTTTTCCCACCATTGTTTATTTCTGAGAATGAAAAAGCTACTATTTTTAGAGATATTCAAAACAATATTGTCTATTTTGTGTAGCACTTGCAGTCCAGAGCGTCCACTCTCGGCCTATTTTGAAGTCTGTTTCTCAAAAAATGCTTACCCATGAAAAATTAGTATATTTCAGCAACCAAAAGGAGTATTTGAACCATTTTGGTGTCATTGTAAAGGTAACATTGAGTAGAATTGATAGATGTATCATTATGGATGTTATCTGTTACTGGTTAGGAGAAACTGAAAATGGAACACAGCAGAATTAGATTTTTTTTTGCTCCACCTAAAAAAACAAACATGTTTTATATTGACAAACTCTATCTTGAATGGCAGTGGTTACTCAATAAAATGTAAATACAACATGTGGACATTATCTCTGCAAAATATTATACTGATTATGTGAAGCAGGACAAAACTAGAGAGGTTTTAGTACAGGCAAATCAGGCGAGGTGTCCAGTTTGGCACAAATAGTGCCATTTCTATTTTTGTCATGTAAAAGTTATATTTTTCATTTTAATGTCACATAGTGTTCAGTAGTCCTAAAATAAACACTTTTGGGCCTTTTTGGAAAAAAAATCTTATAATAATGCAATAATGTTTATATGTATGTTTTTGTATTGTGCGTTGTGCTCCCTCTTGCGTGATGCGCATGTCTTGCCGGCTGGTAGTTTTTATTTTACGCAAAGACTTCGCAGCGGATTGGTCAATTTGCATGAGCGATACCTCGTTGGTTTCTTAGAAGCCAATAGAACAACGCCAAAACTTGCCAAACAAGATTGACAACACAGTCAGCCAACCAGGGAGCAGAGAACAGAGCCTCATGGAAATGCCAGGCTTCTCAGCGAACAGACTAAAAACACTTTCTAGGAACCAAAAATCGTGATAGAAATGCCCAGAAAGTTTTGAATGGTGTATAAGAGATGGAAGTATCAGAAAACAGCTTTTCTTTTCCAAAGAAATCATCTTTATATGGTAAAACAGGAAAGGTAAGGAAAATTGTACTACTGTGATTCTGAAAAGCGATTTGTTGTTGTGTCACCCCCAATTTCCACTGCATGCGCTCTGCTCTGCTCCGCTCCGCTCCGCTCCGGCATGCACTCCGCAGCAAAAACGATCCCATTGTAGTCAATTAGAGCATTTCCACTGCCGCCGCCAAGCGGTGCAGGGCGCAATCAAGTCCGCAATCAATCTACACAAATAACTGAGCACCAACCGGATAGAGAACAACCACATTTCCGGGTGTTTTTCAAAATAAATCAATAAAGACGGACTAGACATTTTTAGTATGTGTAGCTATATTACTATATGCCCGCGTGTATTTATACATATGTTGTCCAAAATGTCTTGACACAGAATAACAGAGAATAACTGTTCTTTTCTATTTGTTTTCCACGGAATGAAGAATTTTGTCCTGATTTCCGTATTTATTACTGGCTTTTATCGCGAGATCTCGCAATTCCCGCTCATGCTCCTTTGACCACCTCTGGGCTGCGGACCGGACCGGAGCGGATCTAGAGCACATGCAGTGGAAATTGCAAACGGCTGCGGATTGCGTGGCGGAACCGGAGCGATGCTTTGGTGTAGCATCATGAGAGATGCATCTTTGGAATCTGAGGATTCTCTGCTTTCATTTGAGGGGTTGCCTGTGTATGTAGCACAAAGGATTGCTGCAGTAGAGCCAGAAATGCGGTGGCTCGGTTGGCAAAACTATGATGTTACGAGTTTATTCGCAAATATTTATTTACGTGGCATCTGAGTTGTGTTTGTGGTTGGTAAAAATAGTTTAGATATCCTTGTAACACGTGGTCTTCTGTTTAATTTGATGTGCATTATTACTATTTTTCTTACAGGTTGTGTTGTCTCAAGCCTGTTTGAAAAAAGTAAATCCATGGGTCCCCCAATTGGGGGACCCTGGGGTTTAAATAAGATGCTTCACAAGCATGTGGGATATAAACTGTTATTTTAGTGAGCAAAAGTATTTGGGTGGTCTACACTTTTGTGCACAAGCCAAAAAGAAGTGGTAGTTAGAATGGCAGTAACGGGTTAAGTTAAAAAAAATTAAAGCCAAAATCTTGTAAATTATATTTAGAACCTCGATGTGTATTGTAATTCTAATTTTTCTTTTATAAGAGGCTGTGGCTTTTTCTCAAAAACATAAAATAGCGGCCCCAGTCACAGTTGAAAATCCGCTGTCAAGTGTGTCAACAAACCTAGCATGCGTTCTCTTATGCTCGTTCAGTGCGCGGCGATACAGTTCGAGTAAAATGCTAGTCACCGCAGCGGTTTTTTCCTCTCAGTAGGATTATGCAATGTGTGTGTAGGATATAACTTTGAAATAGTCCATTGGGTTCAGATTTCTTTATTATACGTTATGTTTAAAAATGTCAGCTTCGTGTCATGAGGTCTTTAACCATAAAACATGTTTATTTATGACTTACAACTTTTTTTTGTATTTCTAGAATAAATATAATGTTACTGTAAATTTTTGGAACAACATCAAGTCTAATACCTGATAATGCCTATCCTGGATAGTTTCCATAAAATTAAAATTAAAACTACTAAATAAAACTACTAAATAAAGCTAACATTGACACAACGTGGAGTCCCACTATCTTCTCTTTAGACCTGTCAGCTCAGCTGGATTCATCTGCTGACATTACAAATGTTACCACGACTGCAGCTGTCATGTTGATAATGTAACTGTTCCCCACAAAAATTGATCTAAAAACACAAATGTGACTGCTTGTTATCATTCAAAGATTTTTTTAAAGTTTGATTTTATATAGAGGAGGAAGTTTATATACACCCAAACATATTACACATACACAATTTTTGCTCACTGTCTGAAGTTAAATCAGAACTAACTTCTCTTGTTTTAGGTCAGTTAGAATTACCAACATAATTTCTAAATCCCACAAGAATGACAGAATGTATATGTTTAGGTTCTCCAAAAAGTTTACATTTAAATCAATAAATATTTATTCTGGTTACAGTTTAGATTATCCTTTAACATAATCAACAGAGAGTTTGTTGTCACCTCTTAGCATTTTGGAGAAATACATTTCTGAAAGTGCAACAAACGCCTATCCTGGATAGGCATTATCAGGTATTTGACTTGGTGTTTCTTCAAAAAATTTACTGTAACACATTTATTCTGGAAATAGCATGGAAAACTAGTAGGTAGGTCATAAATAAACATGTTTTATGGTTAAGTCTCTCTTCCTCTTTATATAATTGTTTTTGCCATAGACATATACATTATTTATTTACAAATGTATTTCCAATTTTATTTATTTCCACATTTATGTAATTATTTATTTATTTTCACATTTATTTATTTATGTACAAATGTATTACCTCATTTTTTATTTATTCCACATTTATTTATTTACTGTCCATTTTGGCAGGGATGGTCCTCCATACTATGTAACACTAAAGATAAATGACAAAGATGTTCATGAAACTGTTTTACTAGTTTATATTACATAAATATACTGTTAATTATACAGTATGTCATTTAGAGGGTCACAACTGCTCTGAAATTCTAAATGGGCATCCTGAAGCACCACTATGCTGTTTCTATTAGATCTGTTGGCCAAATTTTGCAACAGCCTAGATTTAATTTGATGATGTTGTAAAACATTTATATTGTTGACTCTGGCCATTGAATAAGTTTCACACTTAGGCTACTTTGAATGGGGCCAACTTGGAAAAATAAACTTTCTAGGAGATAAGATGATGCTAAGATTTTATATGTTTTATCTTTAAGCATTAAAAATGCTTTAATATAAAGCCTTTATTACATCTTGTCTGTCAATCCAACAAATTCAGGAAAACATAAAGCTATGTTTTTGAAAAAATTTACTATAGGCGTTTAACATCTGCAACTGTTAAATAAACCACAGTTTTTGTTTATTTATATTGACTATCAACACATGATATATTAATATATGTTTATATGACAACAATTAGAGAAAAATGGAAATTTCTTACAAAGGTATCACAAGCTTTTAAATTGCATTTTGACGTATATATATATATATATATATATATATATATATATATATATATATATATATATATATATCCTTGCTGCAAACCTTTCTTTTTGTTTCTTTTGTTTATGAAGCTTCACACCTGCAATCCTGCAAATCATCAAGCTGCTGGTATGTTTTTAACGGTTATTGCCAGATTTCTGTTTAAGACCAGTTGGTAAACAGCAACACTTGGCCCCAATCTAGCTTTAAACCTTTGTTTGCGCAAACCGAAGCACCCTGCTTTAGCCTGAGTTTTCCCTGCTCTCTCCCTGGAATCCTGTCTTGACTTACTACAATCTCATGCTCACCCATCTGCCAGCCACTCTGCCACTGCAGCCCTGCCTGCTTTGGGGATTAGTTTTTCAAGCTGTAAATTAAAAATCCACCTAAGCACTCTGTTCCATCTACGTGTGTACCCTTGGACACCACCCATTAGTTAGAGGTTGTACCAGTCCACTGAGGCTTGATGTTAATGGTTTTATTTTATTTTGTTAAAGAGTTCCATGTTTTATTGATTAATTGATTAATTGGTTAGGTTTTTTTGGGAGTTGTCTGAGTTAAACTTTTGAAAATTGTACCAGTCACTATTGTAGAGATTTAAAATCACTTGCTGTGTTTCTTTTTCATAACAAAAAAGAAGCAGGGACAAAATAAAAAAGAAAATAACATACCTTTTTGATATACCTTCTTTAAAGAAATAGCACAAATAATTTAAAATGAGGTTCTGATACGTTTATCCAACATAACTTCCTTACTTTTTGTAAGAGAGTTGCTATGAAAATGTAATAAATCCTCAGAGAATCATGCCATGTACACACGTAGCAGGGATTTTGTAAAATCAAATATCCTCCCCCTTCTATTTAGAAAAAAACATGGGTCCACACCACCTTTTTTTGGAAAAAAATATCCATCCACACGTGCATTGTTAAAGCTACATTGTGTAAGATCTTCTTCCATCTAGCGGTGAAATTCTATATGACCAACCAACTGAATATTACGTTCTAGCCCCCCCATTCCGAGCCCATTTTAACTCCTACGGTGGCCGTTTCATGCCAAGGTTAACATGGCTTTCAGTACTACGACTTCGTCCAGTGTTCCTTCCAGTGATGAGGTTACTTTAGAAAACTACATTGCATTTAGTTATAGTCAGACGTCTGCCGCGTCGCGAGTAGATAATCTCCCTCTGGCATTCGTCATGGTGCAACTGAGTGTAGCAAAAGCGCGAAAGGCGGAGCTAGAATTTCCAGGAATGTCCCTCTTTGGCGAATGTATTCCAAAGATGGAGGCTCAATATGGATTCACCCATTCAAGCGACTCGCTCGTATGTATTCTGAATAGCAGATTCTACACTTACAAGAGTACTTTCATTAGTAGGTGGAAGTAATTACACATGAAAGAGCACATATTTTTGAAAGAACAAAGGGGTTTTTGCTAAAAACAGGGCTTGAAGTATTCCGGCACCGTGCCAGATTTCCGTCATTTGACTATGATTCAGAAAAAAAACACACACACACAAAACCCCCCAGAAAAAACCAGCCCTCTTGAATGCAGCATCCCACGCGACCCGGCGGTTGTTTCTCCCGAAATCAGAAGAATGACGTCGTTGTTGACAAGGTTCTAAAAAACAAGTGGCGCTGGGCATGGGTAGATGAAAAGGGCGTTTGGGAGCTGGTGGCAGAAGCTAAGGGAGCCTGGTACCTGCTTTTTTGTGTTGTGCTCCAAGAAGCTAGTATATGCAACTAGCAGGAAAAAAGCCCTTCACCGTCACGGACGAGACGCCGGGCGTAAAGCAGCTGTCCGCGCGCTCCGACACACAAGCCGTTTGCCGGGAGCAACAGCCACAGCGGACGCAGCGCCCCCAATGAACGATCGTGTTTGTGACTTCAAAATGCGTGTGTGCTCGTTCATTGCAGAACACGATTTATCAATTACGATCGCTCAAGCGCTCGTAGATCTGTGTAAAAAAGTAGCAGTTGATAAAAATTCTTTAACAAAACTCTCCCTTTCCAATCAGCATGCCAGTTATATGAACTGGGGTTGCCAACCATCCCTAAAAAACGGAATCATCCCGTATTTAGAGAAAATATTACGCGTTCCGTATTGAGGTGAAAAGTAACGCAATTTGTCCCGTACTTCAGCTACAATGGAAAAAAGACACAAAGGTGGAGTTATTCTGTGTCTTTAAGCTGTGCAGCTGCCTCGTCTTCTCTTATTCTCTCCTCCCGCTCCTGTTGCTCATTCAATCATGCACGTCATGGCTTGCTCTTTATGTAAACCGCAGAGCATTCTAAACTCAGTTTCTTACTTTCGTAATCTACAGCAAAGGCTTTTGAGTATTTCCAGTTTGCCTTCATAAGAACAGATATTTCATTTACAATGTGATTCAAATGCAAAGTTGGCATCTGAGTCTTATTTTTCTGTTCATGTTAAACTTTTGTTTTTTCACTCATCACTATCTGCTCTACACTAATTTAACCTGAACATCCCTCCATGATCTCCGCCAAGGCAGTTCAGTCCCCCCAGATGGTGATCTGGATTACCCCCAAATTCTAATCCCTTGATCCTGGTAACATTGCCGACATTTCCTGAAAATTTCTTCAAAATTCATCTCTGAGGGCTTTTCTAGTTTTTCCTATTAAACATACATGGAGCACAAAGAATTCCCAATTAAAAATAGGAAGCTAGATACATTTCTGAGTTTGTCATACATAAATTAAGCAAACAAAAAATAAATCAATGCTAAATTATTCTTATTTTTGACCTGATCCATTCTGAAGCAAAGCACCTCCTGCGAGCTCTACCGGCTTCCAGAGTTTGAAGGTTAAGTGCTGCACCATTTCAGTCTCCCTGCAGAGCAGAAACACTTCTGAATACATGGTAAAAGGTGAGCCTCTTTTCTATTTAAGGTTTCAAATTTCTCTGACTCTCGTTCAGATTAGCAACAAACTTGCAGTTGAAAGGTTTTACAGGATCCATACAGCCTTGTGAGGCTCAAAGCTCCATGAACATCCAAACGGCACGACCTCCATCAGAGCAGTTTGGCAGCTCACAGACGGTGAAACTGTACAGGGCACTTTCCTCTCAACTTTGCCTGAACTCTCCAACTGTGGGCTGTTCATACATTCCCCGAGCCAGAATCCATGTTCCAAATGCCATCCGCAGCCTGCTGAGCCAAAAGGCATGACCTTGGACTGATCTCTGCTTGAGTCCTGCAGGTTTTTAGCCTTGTGCCCCAGTTAGTCATCTTTACTTGAGTAAGCGTGCACTGCAAGCTGTAAGAGATGGAATGACTGTGGCAGTAACAAACTAATTATTGATTGGTTCAGTATTTATGACTGCTTTGAAAACAACAGACAAATAAAATGTAAATAACAGAGCATTTAGTTATTGGACCTATTTTCCAAAGTTAGAATCAAAGAAAGAGAAGAAGAAAGATGTCTTAAGAAGATTCCAAAATTATTTTTAAACTTTAAATGTCAACATACTTATTAAAATGGTTGTTACACCTAAATAAAACATGCAAAGTCCAAACAATGTTAACTTTTTCGGATATTTTTTGGGATTCTATTCCACAGTCAATCCTAAAACATTTGTTAACGCTTTTAAAAAGTTCTGTATACAAATCCTAAAATGTACTTTTGTCATAAAAGATTTTTCATATTTAAGTAATTCTGTGGAAATCACTATAAGATAAGAGGTCTCCGGATACAGCCCCAGCACCATTGCTCAGCTGTAGAGGGGAGATGATCCAGTGGATCAGGGAAAAGTGTCAGGTGTGGGTGATTGGCATAAGCTATGTTGTTTCTGATAATTCTTCCCATCCTCAATTAAAGTCGTATGCTGAAGTTTGGAAGGAGGAACCCAGAAGAGTGTTGGGAGATGGCAGGCACAAACTACACCCCACCATCACACAGAGGTTGTTGCTCTGACATATTTGAAACATATACTCGGAATGTGTTTGCACTAAATGCTGTTTGATCCAAAACTCTGCATTACATTGTTGTAATGCAATGTGAGTGTGCCCATGACTTACCAGTCTAAATACAAGAATAGATCAGCTGTTGCACAGTTCCTTTAGGCCTGTCTATGTGACAACAGCAATGGTTTGTGCTTAAAAATAAGTAAAAAAGTGTTTGATGAACTTCAACATCTCACATACATATGATAACTGAGTATATGTTGCAATTTAGCATTTTGCAATCCATTAAAACAGAGAGTTTGGGAAACAATCCTGTTCAAGTCTGGATGGTCAATGGCTGCAAATATCCTTCCAAGGTCTCTGTGGTTATATATTGTAAAGGTGTTGAGGCATTGGTACATGACAAAACATTTTTATTTTATTCATATATTGCTTAACTTCTTTTCTCAGAGATTGCTGTTTTCTTAACAAGATGTATGATTTTGGAGTCTTTTTTCTGGGCTATTTGCAGGTCATTTAGGAGTTTGCAGATTTATGGAGAGTGCTATGAGTGTCACTGACAGCAATTAAGGATTCAGAAAAAAACATACATCTTCCTACATAAAATACATATTATTTATCAAAGTAAACACCTGTTTCCTATGTATACATAAGTTTATAATGTTAACATAAATTCAACAGCTATTGTATTAGGTACACCATGTTAGGACTGGGTTGGACCCTTTACCTTTCAGAACTGCCCTAATCCTTTGCTTTAACAATTCAACATAATGTCAGGAACATATCTTATTAATTTAGTCCAAACTGAACTGATAGTTGCTGCGAATTTGTCGGCTGCATCTCCACTATCTAAAGCTCCAGTTCCTCCACTTCCTAAAGCATCTATGTCAAATTGAGATTCTGGGACTGGAAGCCATTGGTGTATTTCTCATTGACCTCTATAAGGAGGTCCATCCTGGTCACAGGCATCACTATCTAAAATGACTCTTCAAATAAATTTAGATTTTTGAGTTACTACAGCATTTATTTTCCCTTTGGGATTAATAATTTTTTTTCCAATTGACTTTGAATTGAATTCTGACCAACATTAACAATTTGACTGATGCCATTTCTTTCATTTTGAACCAATGTGCATACATTTTAATCCATACTACTAGAACTCACTGTGTATTTCTCTGTAAACGCAGAACCTGGTTGTGTGCAAAAATCCCAATAGATTAGTGAATTCTGAAATACTCAGGCCAGACTCACTAAAAAAACTCAGTTCAAGTTAATTTATTAAATTGTCAAGTAAAATAAATGTAAAAAAAAAAAAAAAAAAAAACTCTGCCTTCTAGGCAGATTCATTAATTTTGTCAAATAAAATCGTGAAGCCTTGTTGGTCCATAACTTTTCTAAAACTATGTGAATTTTAATTAAAACTATTTTTAATAATCAATATGTAAAGTAAAGAAGAAAAGTGATAATTTCAACCATCTAGCGCTGATGGCTCATCTGAGACCTGTCAATCAGAAGGACATGCCCCTTATGATTCATAATTTCAGACTTAAATTACATCTAAACTTGACCTATTAAACACATTTTTTCTATGTATTTCCTGCACACAAATACCTAAAACCCCGTTACGATTCGTTACAAGTCAAATTATTAACAAACTATATCAAAACAGAGTAAACTAGCTAGCTTAGCTAAAGGGCTAGACTAATGGATGGGAACACTGTCAGCAGGGGCAACATATGTGAAAATGGAAGACTGTAGCTGTATGTGTCAACTCAGATAAGCATTTAGAAACAAATAATAAAGCTATGCATGTTGTACATGATGCACTGTAAAATCATTATAGTAGTTTATTTTATGTAGCTAACCAGAGGTAGTGTAGCATACTGACGAGGTTCTGTGGGACAAAATATCTGCTGCTGTCAAACTGAGCAAAAAGGAGAGCTTTCAGGATCCAGAATGACATTTGTGACATTTAAGTGCTGTAAATTCACAATACTAGTATATACTATGTAATACTGATGAAACATAGCGTGTTATGTATAGCATTTTAAAGCAACACTAAAGAGTTTTCAACACTTTAAGCTTTTCCTTTCAAACTGGTTTCAGTGGTTCTCAAGCCAAAAACCTGAGCAGCTTCAAATGGGACAGCACTCAGCAAACCCTCGGCTGGCCAGAAACTGCACTCAACAACTTTGGTGGTTCAA
The DNA here is from genome assembly GCA_963556495.2 of Valencia hispanica. Taxonomy (NCBI): domain Eukaryota; kingdom Metazoa; phylum Chordata; class Actinopteri; order Cyprinodontiformes; family Valenciidae; genus Valencia; species Valencia hispanica. The sequence goes on from OY747704.1 coordinate 46,382,090, forward strand.
GTAGGCACTAGTGTGAGGTCTCTACCTGCTTTACGGCAACAGCTGATGGGTGGAGCAACGACCATTTTTACAGTTTCATGCCATCTAAAACAGTAACAAGCAATGTCCTCTTTTTATTTGTTTCTGAACTGACAATAATCAGACATGTTTGAAAACATGCAAATTACACCACGTTGTTTGATGACATCATTATCTGCAAAGCTGGTGTGAGCAACAGAAGGGTGCAGAAAGGTTGTTTACGACAATTGTAACTCCCCTTTCAACCAGTTGGGAGGAGAGGCGGGAAACTTATTAAGTGTTGCTTTAATTACTGTAAGTCTTAGTGAGGGACCTGGTATCACTAAATGGTTATTATTAAATGAATCGGTTTTGGATAAAGATATACATTTACTAATCAAAATACCCTGGTTTTTATATTCAGTCTATATTTTCTAATGACTGATCTTTGATGCGTAGTGTGTGACATCTTAAACTAAAGACATATTTGAGATACTTTCTTGGACTTAATTTAATATATGTGAAGTGTTTATTCGTTTGGCGAGACTGTTTGTTTTGCTTTGTGACAGATGCGTCATGCATTATCAGATTAAAAAAGATGATAATGCCTTCCTTTACAATGTAAGAGCGCTAAGTGGCTTTATGAGGCGCCCTATTGATGCAAACAATAGGTTGAAACATGTGAGTTTTCTCACGTGAAGTAGCTGAGGGGGAGTGCATTCCGGTGGTAATTATGTGTTTATGGCATGTGAGTGACACCTTCCATGTACGTAGTCATTTGTGTCACTGTAAAGATATTGATTACAGCATTCCCAAAAGTACATTATACTTTGCTGAAAGAAAGACATGCAAAGGTATAATTTAAAAGTTGATATGTTCTGTTTGTGATAATGCACATAATAAAATAAAACTTAAAATGTTCATAATTTTTTAATGGTATGTTTTACATACAGTGCAGCCTTTTCCGTTTTTGCCTTTCTGTCGCACTAAAATGTGGATAACTATTTTGTTCTACAACACTATTTACAATGTTAATTTTCAATATATTAAGTTGAGTCTTCATCTTGTGGACTTCCATCCTGTGAGCCTTGTCTCTTCAGAACATTAACGGCCTCTTTTATCAATTTTATCTCAGTCTCAGTCTATTTTCAGTTGCAGTGATCAGTCTCAAAACAGTTGTGTGCAATTTGATGCGGTGTCTGCATAATTTGCTGTATTGTCTCTGTCCAGTCATGTCTTTGTGTACATCAGTAGGAGGGGTAATCTGATGATGTCTTGGATAGGTAACTAACATTTCTTGAGGATCAACAAGCCTTGATTGTGTGCATTTTTGTTGCCTGTGGATGGCCACCCTCTCTTCGGTGTTGTGTTGATCTTAGCTGTAAATAAACAAAATCAATTTAGAAATTAGTCAAAAACTTTATAAACATTGAGATGTTAAAAAAATTCAAACACAAAGCATCAGAAGTTAATTCTTGCAAGATTGAGAGAGAAAACTAGATGTGCCTGAAACTGTTTACTGCTAAGTGTGTTCTTCTTAGACATCTTGAGAGCATTGTGGTCTTGCTTGTAGATGAGACAGGCTATGATTACAGTAAGTATAACAGTGTTTCAGAAGATGTTAATGTACCAGGGAAATCATGTGGATCTAGTTGTACTATGTAATACATGGATCCAAGAAACCCACACCTCCAATGAATTGGTAGTTGCCTCCCTCTTAACATCACTGGTGGTTTTGGTGGCTTTATCCCAGCGTGGAATCTTCTGTGCAGGTTATGGTCCAGCAAAGAATCAAGTGTCCAAGGTAGATCTTTAGTATTTTTTTAGGATCAACAATTACAATGGTAATTATTATTATCCACTTTCTCATAAAACTTCCTTGCTATCCTATTATCCTCTTTACTTTCTGTATCATACTAAAAGAACACATCCACAGCACCTAATGGATTATCATTTCTACCTAATTAGTATAACATGAGGAACCAGTTTAATGTCTACTTTCACAGACAGGTATTTTGGGAACTCTGAGATATGGTCCATGATCATTTAGAGGTTGTCTGTGTTTTTTTTTCAGCTAAATCATTAAGATTGAGAGACTTTCAATCAATGCTCTAGATGTTTAGAATTGCGCAAACAATCCATGTCCATAAATCCATTTCTTTAATCAGCTGTCTAAAGTAAACAAAACTTTGGTACAATGAATCCAAAAATAATAGAAATAGGAAAATAGGTAAGGCAACTTTATTTTATGTATAGCATACAACAAGGTAATTCAAGGTGCTTTGGGTAATTAGGGGCTAAAATAAAGACAGCAAAAAGCATAAAACATAACATTATAGACACAAAAACATGTAATTCTCGCTATTGTTAATCAGTTACTCCAAGGCATCTCTATACAGATGGGTTTTCAGCCTTGATTTAAAGGAAATCAGGGTTTCAGCAGCTTTGCAGTGGTCTGGACATTTGCTGGAGATTAGAGGAGCATAGAAACTGAAAGCAGCTTCTCCATGCCTGGTTCTAATTATAGGGATGATTAGTAGACTAGAGTTGGAACAACTGAGTGGCCTGGGGGGTTAGTATAGTGAAAACAGATCTTCAACATACTTTGGTGCTAACTAGGGCTGGGCGATAAATCGCTTTTATCGATTAATTCGAATTTGCCGTTCAAGAGGATTTATTTTTGGGAAAATCGAGATTCATCCCCCCACTGCTCTTTTGGGCTTCCATAGTTTGGAGCAAGGTCAGCTCGTCCTTGTCTGGCAAAGCGTAGACATCAAAATGGCAACTAGCAAAGAGGAGCTTGCCATCACAGTTTTAAAAAATCGATTAAAATCGGAAATCGGATTTGGTGTGAAAAATTCGGAGTGCTAGTGCTAAACTTCTCAGTGATTTATAGACTAGTAAAAACATTTTGAAGTCTATTCTATGAGATACAGGGAGCCAGTGCCAGGACTTAATAACTAGGGTGATACGCTCTACTTTTCTAGTTCTAGCGATAATGGGAGGAGCAGCATTCTGGATCAGCTGTAGCTGTCTGATTGACTTTTTAGGCAGACCTTTGAAGACTCTGTTGGAGTCAGGAGCGGGCTGGCCATAGGAAGGTTTAGGAGTTTTCCCGAACAGTCGGTCTGTTCTAGAACCGGTGGGTTTTTTTTTTTTACTTATTTTGTACTTTTTTTGTACTCTGAAGCAGTTGAGCCATGATCCTACTGTGTGTCTGTTTGTGTGCGTGAATGAGGCGTCTTCCTTTATAGAAGATCTTTGTGAGCGGTAACCTACCGTTGCGGCGCACCTTCGCTGAGCATTGTTGTCACTCGGCAGAGCTGCACATGTTGTGAACACACATTTCAGTGGGTCTACAATTTGAAGACATCATTTGATTCCTAATGTGGTTTAAAAGATTTTCATGCAAGGCAGTTACTGTTTAAAAGTGACTTCATCCAACACCCTGAATATAATGAATCCTTTCTATTTTATTTCCCTGGAATGTTGCTACTCAGCGCTGCTATTTATTTGATCCGGAGATTGTTGTACAAAAACAAAATATAGTCCACAATCCCAGGTTTAAGATTTTTTCTTCATTCTAATAACGGATGTCGCTGCGCTCAATTACGTAACGTTTGGAAATATTCCGGCATGTTTTTGTGTAGTGACCAGGTGGGTAAAGTATGCAAAAACTGTTCACAAGTAAGAATTGCACTGTGCTGACAAACTGCCTGGGAGCTCCTCCTCCCCTTCAATCAGTGGGGTGAACCAGGTGGAACAACTCTTCCAGGCAATCTAGGTGTGCCAGTACCTGGCTCTGTGGTTGTCTTTGGACCACAGTGAAAGGAGCATATATATAGCACCACAAGACCAAGCCAACCTCATCTTCATCATCAAAAGTGACTGTGCAAGACCAAGGCTTCCACAAAACTGTGAAGCACAGCCAGTAAGCGCCATATTGTCCATGGTTTTGGCTAGACTGATTTAAATTGCTAATGCTACTCTGGAAAACAGACTCTTAACTCTTGTGGACTTTGATTGGACTTTTGCAGTGATTTGTAACTTAAAATGTTTGGTTTTATAAAACAAGTGGGGTATAAAGGAAAAGTAAGAAAAAGCCAAATTCATTGTTTGATCAAGAACTGTGCTTGAAATGTTTAAAAGCAATTGAAACTTTGTAGAAATCTTAATAAACAAAGTTCTTAAGTTAAAAAGGGATAGCCTAAAAAATCTTTGGGTAAAAAATTTAAGATCTAGTAATTTGGCTAAAAAAGTATGGAAGCACAGTTTGGCTAAAAAATATTAGATCTATTTATTACCCTAAATATTAAGCCAATTGAAGGTAAAGTTATTTGACTAAGATACTTGGTTAAAAGTTAAGAGAATATACATTTTGAAATGAAAATACCAACTGATTTGTTGTTCTAAGAATAATCCTTTACTATAGAAATACTGCTTAAAATTACTGATTAAAAATATATTGAATCTTTGACTAATTTTGAATGTATTTGGCTAAAATGTGAATTTAGCTAAAATATACTGATTCTGATCATTTGATTTAAAATGGTGGTTATTTATTTAGGAAAATATTTGCTTAAAACCTTGAAACCTAAAAACCGTGTGTTTTATAGTGGCATTAATGTGTTTATTTGAGTTAAATGTGAATAATTTTGTTTAATTTGTCAACTCAAATAATAACTTGTATTTATAATTTTTCTTTTGAGGTTATTCACCTGTTTACTGCCCACCAAAGAACATTGAATAAAAAGCAATCAACTGATCCCATGGCTGTTGAGTGAAATCCAGTTATAATCTTCATGTGGAGGGACTGTCCCTTTCAAGTGGGGAATTGCACAAGAGATCGGAGCTGAACTTGACATGCACTACTTCAAAAATATTTTATTCAAGTAAAAGTATAAAGAAGCTGTCCAAGAAGTTATTAAAGTAAGAGTAAAATAGTGTAAAAGGCTTCACAAGTAGCCTACTGAGTAACTGATCAGAATATCAGATCAATTCTATTGGCACTCGTTTTTTGATTTCATCTGACAGACAAAAATACAAAGTTATATGCAATTTCTGATATTTTAAAGAGTACAATGAAGGAATTATTACATACAAATATAATTTCAAAATAAAAAAATTAAGGAGAAGAAACCTTTTAAAATCAAAATATTAATCGTAAAACTTATTAAACTAATACAACAAGTAATGAATCCATGTTAGAACAGGGTAAAGTGCTTCCAGTGACAACATATAGTGTTTAACTTATATTCAGTTCATCTCCCAAGCTCAGCAGCTAGAAAATAATATCAGAACAACAAAGATTATGCACAAAAAAGAGGTCTCACTTTAACATAAACTCTAGGTTTTTTTCTTTGTCTGGTGCATTTTTGGTTTGAACGTGCTTGTTTTGATTCAGTGAAATTATTCGCAGTAGGTAGTGGATCCAGGAATTTTACCCAAGTAAGAGTAGCAATACTTCATAATAATTACTTTTACTTAAATAAAAGTTAAATGTTTGGTGCAGTTAAACTACCTAAGTAAATGTAGGCTAACGTAGTAAATGTAACTAGTTACTACCCACCTCTTGTCATGACAGCATAAAAACATAATATTATGGTAAACATATTATTAATATAATTGGTAGCAAACTGTTATTATGCTGTTATATTACTAATCAAGTATTTTAGGTAGAATTATTGTTCCACTTCCATCCTTTGTGCGATCCAATAAAAGTCCTCCCCAAACCAAGCTCCCGGCTGAATTTCAACACCAGCCCACCCCTGGTTGCAGTAATCAATCCGACTGAAGATAAATGCATGGGTGAGGTTTTTTTTAGGTGATATTGCGACAATAGTCCTTTAATCCTAGAAAGGTTAGATAGAAGGCTGACCTTGTGATTGCTTTTATGTGACCCAGGAGTTTCAGATATGAGTCCATTACTTCACCTAGATTTTGATGATCAATAATTTCTAGCTGTATAAATTGAAGCTGTTAATTGACTTTTTATCGTTCCTCTCTAGGCTCCAAAAATGTCCTCCATTTTGTTTCTATTCAGCTGGAAAAAGTTATGGCACATCCATCCATTGAATTGCTTAATGCATTCACTTGGATAGGTTCAAAGTCACCTGGAGACATTGTAATATAGAGCTGAGTATTATCTGGATTGTTATGGTAGCTAATCCTATTGTTGGTTATAATCTGGGTTAGCAGGAGCATGTAGATATTAAATAGGAGGGCCTCAGGATGGAGCCCTGGGGCACCCCACATATGATTTCTCTCTGTTCTAATGAAGGATTCCCTATTGAGACAAATAATTTCCTGTTCTTAAGGTAAGACTCATACCAACCAAATACTGTTCCAGAGAGTCCGACCCAGCTCTCCAGTTGTTTCAATAACATATGATGGTCAACAGTATCAAATTCTGAACTGAGATCCAACAGTACCAGCACTGTGGTTCTACCACAGTCTTGGTGCTGTGTGAGCACGAACGCCAGACTGAAAACATCAAAGTGTTTGGTCATTGTTAGGTAGCTAGGTAACGGTTAAAACACAGCTTTTTCAATAATCTTACTGATGAATGGAAGACCAGAGATTGGCCTGTAGTTTTGCATTCAAGTGTTGTCCAGGTTGTTCTTCTTTAGCAATGGTTTGATAACTGCTGTTTTTAAAGCCTGGGGGGAAACAACTGACGGGAGGGATGAGTTAACTATTTGAATCAGATCAGACCCGATATCATTTCTGAATTTGGTACTGATGTACAGATTGATCCTCTAATTGTCTGAATCCTTTCAGTAAAATAGCTGACAAATTCATTACAAGCCCTAGTGGAATTTAGTTCAGAGGCTACAGTCACAGGAGGATTAGTTGGTCTCTCAGGTATTGCAAATAAAGTCTGGGCATAATTAATGTTTCAGAAAAAAACGTTTCCCTTGCATCTTTCAAAGTTAAGTAAAATTGGTTCAGTCTCTCTTTGCTGAGCTCACAGTGAACCTGGAATCTTCATGTCGGTTTTTGCCGCCATGACCAGTTAGGCAGGTTAAAGGGGCAATTACCTTTTTCTTTTTTCTTTTTACAAAGGGTAAGATTGTTTGCCCTGTTTTTTCCCATTAATAAATTAAATCATTGTTTGTTTTACCTCAGGCTATCCTCTTGTATCAAAATTGGCTTGTTGATCTGAAACATTTAATTGTGACATTTGTCTTGTCTATTTTTACCCGTCCTGCACAAATTGTTGTTACTGATTCTATCTAACAAAGAAAAAAATATATAATATCTAAAGTTCAGCAGTATCTCAGTAATTTAGACATCTACAAAAGTTTAGAACAGCATGTGAGCTTAATAATATCTGACTTGAACCCGAAAGCACCCGCTAATGGTACTTTTAAAAGACTTAACATTCAATTAGGCAGTCTCATGTGGATTGACACACTCAGACTGAAATTATCACCAGCTGATAGTAATGTACTTTATATGGAGCTCCACCTCAGCGTTGTGACCTCAGCTGCAGCTCCTGCAGACGGAAAGAAAAGTTAAAATCAGATCTCACACGGATAATGTTTAATATTATGTCACTTGGTTTCTCACCCCAAGTTCCTCCAACCAAGGCATCGGCTGGCATCTGCGTCTGCTAATAGGGTCGTTAATATTCATATCTCTAGAGATGAGACGAGTACCTATCGGTGAGCGTTCACACACACTAAGAAACCTCAAAGAGGAATCAGTCGGTTGCTCAAATATAATTACTTGACTGCTGACTGTATTTAGTCAATGGATGGATTGTTGTTCTCATTCTAACATGCATCTACATATATTTCCTTTTTATGTACCTTATGTCTTCTTTTGTTTTCATCCAGTCTTCATCTGGCTTCTCTGAAGCTCCACATGGCTGATTCTCTAATGATTTATTCAATTCAAAGGTATTCTTAGAGCACCAAGAAAAAGTAAAAATGATTATTTATAAAGTACATTGATTTTGACAATTTGGGGATATTGTGTGAAATTCTCATGGCTACTGTTAATTAATCTTCTACAATGTACCATGTCATATTTTTAGAAATATTTACACCTTCTCTGATAATTTCACAAGCTCATTCTTAGTGTTCCCAAACCAGCTTGTCAGACATTTGCAGACATTTAGAAAAGTCAGTTGTGACAAATCTATAACAAGAAAGTACATACATTTATTTGTTGAAGATTTTTTATATATCAAAATTAAAAGTATTATAAATTAGACTTAGCTAAGTACATTTAAATAAGAAATCATATCAATACATAGTTTATATCTGTCCAGAAAACATTTTGCTGCTCAAAGATGCAGAGAAATTAAGCAATTAAATAATAAAGACTCACAACTTGAGAGTTTAGATGAAGGCAACTGGACTTTTCTTGCTGTCTTGAAAACCGTTCGTCTATCAACCAAGAGGCTCCCTCAGTTCTTCAGTTTTGGACATATCCTGGACGACTGAGAAATTACACCATTGTAAAGACTCTCAACGCTCTTGATCTGAAATGCTCAGCCAATGTCGGTCGACTCTGAACATACATACACGTCACTGGACAAATACAATCATGTCACCACCTGGAACCTTCACACCCCTCTGTCCCGCAGAACATCCCAGCCGAGGACATGATGCACTCACTAGAGGTCATTTATTTTGTTGTGCCCATAAATGCCAGCTATTTTGATTAGCTTATGCCCAAAGTTCGTCTTCTCCCGACCAGGGCCTTCTTGCTCTAGGGACAGCTAGATTTTGTAAAAAGAGTTTTTCCTAGTTTAAACAGAAATGCTTGGCAGTTATTTCACAAATAAACCAAAAAACCTGCCCCTAAGACCCAATCCCAGCATTACCTCTTGAAGCTTTCCTCACATTTTCACTTAAAAAAAATAAATAAAAAAGTTCTTGCTTAATATTGTAAACTACTGTCTTTAGATTGTTTTCCCTCCTGCTTTAACACTGGCATTATTAAATCCCAACCAAAAAAAGTAATGTTTCTGCCTCCATGGTTAATGATTTTAGACCATTTTCTATTGTGTCTTTTTAAGTTTTAGAAAAACATTTAAAAAAATAATAATTTAACCTTTCGAATGTTCACAAATATTCTTAGATATATAAATCACATTTTATTTCGATTAAAAGATCGGAAACAACACTACTTAATATTGTAAATGACCTTATATGCAACATGGGTCAGAAAAATGCTTCTATACTGGTATTAACAGACCTGAATCCAGTCTTTGATATAGATTCAAAAACCTTTTTACCAGACAAACAATTCATACCTCAATGACAGGGAATTCTTTGTAAACATACTGCTCCATCCAACTGGCTAAATATCCTAATTTAATTACTGTATTTGTTTTGTTTTTTTACTCTAATTAGACTCATTTGTTCCATTGCATTAATCATTTTGTGCAAACGTTTTTCTAAATGTTAAAGATTTCATATATATTTGTCTTCTTTAACATTGTATATATAATTTATTCTATTTGTCGAATAAGAATTGTTTCATCGGACAAGTTTAGTATTTTTGGTGTGATTTCTGATGGTTGTTTGCATGCGTGTTGCTTGTTTTGACTTTTATGAAAGCACTCTTACATTTGATTGCATAAAAATACTCTTTAAATAATAAATGATAAAGGAATTTGACATTATTCACCAGATTTTACATCTGTAACCTTTAATCCTTGTCTGGCTACATTAGTATATAAAGACAATGTATGTTTTAAAGGGGGGGTATTATGCTTTTTCCAGGCACATATTACCCTTCTATAGCACACTCCAATAAAATTGTCACCTTAAATCTTTTAAAGTCCATCATATATCCAAATCCACCTTAAAGAAATTTACTTCCGTATTGGACGCCTTGATTTTCACCTGTGCCTCTCTAAAAACCTCCTACTCTTTCTGACACTCCCCCTTCAGTTCGTCACATACCGTGCATCATCGCAGCATGCACGGAGTTGGAAAATAAATCACACAAAAAAGACGTGCAGCTGGTGTGTTTATAATTACTGCACCTGGGACTCAGCCGGAGTTATGTGAGGTGGGGAGGGGTAGGGGAGCTCTGCACGGGCGAGGCTCTCGGCTGAGTAAGTAAGGTTGGAGGAGGAGATGGGTGGAAAAGGCGGGGATAGTTGGGAGCAGGCAGAGACTCAAAGATTACTCTAACATGAGTGAATGGGTCAGAGCAACACTTCAGGTATGTTTTCTTTTTTTTTTATGAGGGAAAGACAGGTTCTCAGTATATCAAGCTTCAGAAAGTCAATTTTGCATAATACCCCCCCTTTAACAATTTGTGCATTACACCAACTGTGATGTATTTGAAATGTTTAGATGCATAAGAGCTGCACTATTGGCAAAAATCTGGCGATACGATATGTATCACGATACAGGGGAGGGGATACAATATATCGCGATATATTGCGAAACTATGAGTAAGACAATATATTGGGATTTTTTTAAACTCAATTTAACAGTAGGAAAACTGTCACAGCATTCTAAATGCCCCAGCCTGTTTCATACTTTAACACATCCAGTTTTATTACTAGATCTAGTTGATCCACCAGTCATGCTTTTAATTTTACTACAAAAATTACTGTCACCATGAATGGTTCCATTAAAATCCTAAAAATAAAATAATAAAATAAAATAAAAAATTTTAATATCGATACAATATCGGGGGGGGGGGGAATATCGTGATATATCGGTGTATCGATATTTTCTTACATCCCTAATGTATACGTGTGTTCGATATGTTAATCTTTGAATCCAATTAAGAGATAAACAGGCAGGCAGGCAAGAAGAGTTGACACATGGAATAATTTTATCAGAACATGGTATCTGGCAAAATTGGAAACATATTCCAATCTTTTTTCTAAAACACCTAAAGACATTTGAAAACAGTTTAGAAAAATGAAAAAATACAAGGATTTAAAACCATTAATCTATTGTTAATACTTGCTTAAAGGGACAGTTCTGACTTTTTGAAGTTTTACAGAGGTAATTTCAGTATTAATTCCTTTAACTGTAACAAAAAGGTGCTATATGATCTTCTGTTCCTTCTGTTTCTCTGCTCTGTCTTCTCAAACCCCCAGACAGTCGTGGCAGATGGCCGCTCCTACTGAGCCTGGAGGTTTCTTCCTGTTAAAGGGGAGTTTTTCCTCTCCACCGTCGCTACATGCTTGCTCGGTATGAGGGATTGCTGTGGTTGGAAAGTCTGCCCAACCTCACGCCAATGACTGACGCAATCTGCTGGGATTCCTTAAATAGGAAACTTTTTAACTGATTGGAATGTTTGTATAAATGTATTGAAATGACTTCTTGTTAAGTGCCTTGAGATGACATCTGTTGTGAATTGGTGCTATATAAATAAACTGAATTGAAATATCATTTTTAGAAAAGCAAATAGATCCACAGAACTAACAGCTAGCAGAAAGTTAGACAGACCCTCTTCTTTTAGTTATTTTTGCGGTCCAAACTGAAAAGGTTTCTGTGGGCTATAACACAGTACTAGTAGATATTGTCTACACTTTCACAGGATAAAGGTATGTTTTCTATCTTTTCTTGGCTGAACAGATCTAATGCAATTATGGTAAAGTTCTGGTGGTTACAGCTATATCAATCCAACTCATCAGCTGTAACATGTCAGTCTTCTCTAAGATGATTCGTTCATGAGCTTTTCCAGGTTTCATAGTTGTTTGGAAATTATCCTGGCAGATGCATCATCAGCTGATCCGGTGGACTAATATTAACAGCAGGAAACAGAAAAGGCTTCAGATGTATGCAGAGAATGTAAAGAAAAACACATGTTCACACAGAAGACATTGCAAACCACCAGATGCCATTGTGCAGCAGTGGCTACAATATTTGGGTATGTTTCAGATATCTGCTTAAATATAAATCAGACAAAACTAATACCTGCTTTTAAAACAGGTTTCATTTTTAGATTGTTTAGTCATTTATTTACCCTTCAAGTGTTTCCTTGATGAAAATTTCAAAAGCAGGTCTGACTTATATACAGCGTTTGTTTTTACGAGCCTTACGCACTTTTTCTATTTTCATTTTTTCACAATTTTCTATCTCTGTGAGGTTTTCCTTTGGCTGCACCACAAACTAAACCTTATCCACCATCAAGTGTAGGCTGCTAATTATTTCCCTTGGTGAAATGATGCTGGTTCTGAAACTCAGTAGCTAATTGGTGATTTCCAGCGACAACACTTGTCTTTACTACAAAACAAAAGTGGAACAGTGAATGTCCAGCAAAATGACATAGAAGAGCAGACAGCGGAAAAAGCTTTAAAGCTTCAGTTTATGAGTCTGTGCATCGGTAATGATTAGATTCATGAATAATTTATTGAACTGCTTACAAATCAATGAAGTTTAATGAACAAGAAGCACACTTGTGATCAGGTTCTTACTCATACAGGAAAGGCTGAGTGTTCATTTTGCTGGTCTAACTCAGAGGACCCATGGCAGTCTGGAAGGAAAGACTTCCAAATTGGCTTTTAGGACCAAGAGTGATGAGAAAGTCAGGACAGAGCTCTGTATATCCTGTGGGTGGTGAATGTAAGAAATGAGTGTGGACAGAAAAGAAAAAAATAGTGGTGATAAAGACACAAACAAAGAAAAATGAGGGAGAAATAGAGCTGAAGTGTTTCCTCGGGGGGTGAGAGCTGTCTTTTAGCTTGATGTTTGAGGATTGTAAATCCACTCTCTATGGATATGTATTATTTCCTCTGTGGATTTACATTTACAGCCATCTGCAGTTTGCGAGGCAGACAGGGTGGAAGAGGGCGTGGTTGAGAAGCCGACAGAAAGAAAAACCCGGGACGTGCACAATTTGGATGGAAAGGTGGTTTTTAAGTAACTGTTTACATGGGACATCTGCAATGCTTTAATTTGCATAAGGTAACAGCTTGCTGTAATTACTGACACAAATTAGAGACGAGAGCTTGCACTTCTCCAATTCCAGCACAGCAAAAATGTCAGAAGCATCCTACACATGAATTTAATGAATAAAAATGACATGGTACAATAATAATACAGCATGACTGCAAAGGGGAAGAAAAATCATGCTACTGTACAACCCAAGGTGCCAGATGATTCATTTAAATTTAAATGGCTAGCATGCAAAAATATTAGCTTCTAAATGATCGTCGTACATTTAAGAACAAAGTGCAAAGCACCTGAGGTCCAATTTATACAACTTTCCATAGAATCCTTACCAAAACCGTGCTTAAGCTCAGAAAAAATCTACTGCGAAATGTTTTTCACTCGTGACATAGTAGCTCAAGAAATATGACCTAAAATGCACAATGTTAGTTACGTGAATATTCTTATAGCCTACAGGATTCAAGTGTTTCTCACGTTTCCTAACATTTATCCTAAATCCTACCGTTCTTTCTCATCCAACCTTGTCGTCTTTTTAATAACACTGTATATATAATTATGTGGCTCATATTCTATTTGGCCTAATTTAATTAAATGTCGTTATTGAGAGCAAAGCGGAACTGAAGTCTCCACAGAGTTGCCCAAAAAATCTGGTACTGATTCTTGAGTGCAGTATTTTTAAGAAATACTCTGATGGGGTGAAAAAGATCTGTCTGATGGTCTGAAAATAAAATTTGATGTCGTAAAATGTAATTTGCTTGGTTTATAAAACAGTCGCACAGATTTCTTAATCCGTTCCCTCGGTTTTCAGAAATCTTGGGTACGGTTTCGACATGCTGCTCTCCAAGACCTCAAACTGTCGTCGAGGTCTGTTGGAGATAACTAGCTGGTGTTGCGTTCTCTTAATCACCAAAAATGTACATTTGACATACCTATTAGATAGATTCAGTCAAAGTGCCTCATAATGCCAATCCATGATATGTTGTCATCCTATTTTCAGAAATTAATTTCTCCCAAATCCTCAGAGGTGACAAAAAACTCTCCTTGGATTTTGTTAAAGCATCATCCATACTATAAACACATAAAAATATATTTCATAATATTAATGTAGATTTTTGGAGACGAGCCCAGGTAAATTGTATGCTAATCATTTTCCAAAATATTTCAATTTTTAATCTATTATCAAAATGCCCATTTCAGGTCCGGGTTTATAGGCAAGCTTTAGAAATGAGACCCCTGAACTTTGTGGCGTATGCTTTCTAGTTAAAGTATATTTGCTAAAAGTTCATCCAAAAGTGCAATTATCAAACATGACAAAGACCATTATAATACTAAACCATAGAGCAACAAAAAACATTTTAGTGTAGATACCTGATGCTGTCACAGAACTAAAACTTTTTGTCTCTCCTGTGTGATCATCTAACAAATGAGCACAAAATAAAGCCTGACAATTCAAAGGGACTGGTAAAAACTAGATTTTCTGATTATTTGATTCTGAGTTTATCCATGAAGGACGAGACCTAAGGAAGGTAGAAAATACGCAATACCAAGCAATGGAATGATTGTACTCACCTAGGCATTCAGATAATTGTAATATTACTTTTAAAGTTATTACTGTAATCTCATATTATTTTAGCAGTAGGAGTAATTGTCACTTGTCTGTTTTCAAGTAAAATGATTTAAATAACTTTACACAGTTAAATTTGAAATTTTTGTGTAAATACTTAGTTGTGATACCGTGAGAATCTTACACAGGCACATGCCTACAACAGATTAACAGTATTCGTTTTTTCAAAAGCACCTGAAAGGCTTGACAGTAAAGATTTTCAGCCTGAGAATGAAGCTGGTTCCGATAATTGGTCATGTTTTAGAGCTACCATCAGTTTGCCTACAGCTCAGAAACAAACATGCCAAATCAGTGGTGGAGTATTTGAAATGACACCTTTGCAAAACCTCATATGCTTACAAACTCTTGTAGTCTGTTAGTCCTTTGGAAGAACAAGAAGCAAACTAAAAAGGGCTACTTGATAGAAAAGGTATTTGAATTGGGAATTGCATGCTTCCTTTGAGGCAGAATGTAAAGCTGACTTGAAATCTTCTAGATGTGTTGTATGGTGGCTTTGCCAACAGTTCAGAGAGGTTTGAAGCTTCAGAGGTTTGTCACAGCAGGCAGCAAATTTGATAAGTACACTGACAGAAACATGGATAAAAAACCGGAACATGAACCGGAGGGGTTTTCAGTTCAGTTCCTTCCTGCTTCATAGAAGAACATGCAAAATATCTATTTTCTAAAGCGATCCATGGAATAACAAGCCTCTATGTGTGCTCAGCCCTGATCCATGTCTTTGTGTTTTTGAATGAATGAATGAATGAAAGGCTCATCCTTAAAGATGAGTGCCTTCAGTGTATAAGTGCATGTCCACCATGTCCGTTTACATTGTATAGGCATGCTCGATCATTTTGTTACTTGCACTTCAATCCCAAAACCGTTTGCGGACTGATCTCTTGGTAAACAGTTCAGAATATACGCTTTATTTCTTAGAGTTGTATGATACAGAGTCATCTTGAATTAGTGTGGTATTGTAGCATGAAAAGTAAAAATCCACATTATCAAAGTTTTAGAAATAATGATATTTTCTGTTTAACAGCGACGTGTGCGCTCAGTTTTCCTTCTTGCTTTAAGTCTCTCTGTGTCACCATCTAAATAGTTGTGTTTTTTTAATTAAACCTAATTTAAACAAATTCAAGAAAAAAATATATGCTCCTTTCTTACTGTGGAAATGTTTCTGTAGACTAAGGAATAATTCATGAAACAACTGTACCAAAAAATTAAAGACATTTCTTTTGGCTCGATCTCTCTTTTGCCATGTTGTCATACTTTTTATATCCATTTCCATCTTTTTGTCTATTTCTTACGTTCTCCCCCTCTCCATCTGTTGCTTTCTCTTCTTGCCTCTACCCCCTCCATCTGCCTTCGAGGACGTTTTGCTAACAGGGTACTTGACAGGAGAGAAGTGAACAGAGAGAGTGGCCTTTT
The DNA here is from genome assembly GCA_963556495.2 of Valencia hispanica. Classification (NCBI taxonomy): domain Eukaryota; kingdom Metazoa; phylum Chordata; class Actinopteri; order Cyprinodontiformes; family Valenciidae; genus Valencia; species Valencia hispanica. Next base: position 46,398,002 of record OY747704.1, read on the forward strand.
TCTACAGAGTAACCCAGTCATCCAGGGCTAATTAAATATCACTTCAGAGAGCCGGAGTCTCTCTCTCCTTGTTTTCCATCTCTTGGTGTCTCTCTTGCTGTCTTCGTTAAAGTGGGTGCTTCTTTTGAACTGCATTAACACTCATTTCTCATTCTTCGCAGTTTTCGGTCTCCCCACCTCACTAACCCGCTATTCTCTGTTGCAGCTTTGGGCTCCATACATTCAAATTAACCTTTCAGTGTAAAAATCACACAAACTCACCGTCTGAGTAAAGAATGTGTGTCTGTGTGCGACGCAGAAGGAGGAGTTTAGTGGGCGTAAGTGTAACTGAGTCCTCAGGGTCAATGTAAGTCATTGTCCATGTGATTGTGAATTAGATTTTTAAATGAGCTCTTCGTTGTGGCAGCTGTTCATGAGACCAGGAGCCTAGATGGAACAGGTGAATGAGACAGGGCTGAAAAATTGTTTGTATTTTATGCTTTGAAATCAAAACATGCCAGAATCCTAGATTTGCTCAATTTTGTAGGTAATGTTGCCTGTAATAATTAAATGGTAGCAGTTTGTGATTCAAGATGTAAAGTTGAAACCAGAAGTTTACATACACCGAATAAAAAGCCAAAGCTTTTTTTCCTCACTGTCTGAAATGTTTAGTCTTTTTTCAGTCTGTGAACAGAAAGAGATTAATATCCTAATGAAAGTATATTTGTTGAGAATCTATCCATTTTAAAAAACAATATTTGAATAAAGGCTATGGAAAAGAATCAAAGACTTTACATAATCTGACAAGGAACACAAATTTTACAGGAATAATAATTACCCTGATTGACAAAAATCATAATTTACGATCATTTAACAAGGTTTTCCTGTTTTTTTTAGAAGAAAATCCTTTATAAACATCTAGCACACCATGGAGCTCGGAATTTACTGTAGATCTGAATTTCTAAGGTGGACGCTGAACACAAATTATTTATTTTTAATCACTAGAACTTTCAACTAGTTCTATTAAAGGGTAAACATGCACAACTCTGGGGACCAGCAATCAAAGTTGCCACCAGGGTGTTAAATTGTGTCTAATAAATTAACATATTATTGACAGTCTGTGTCCAACAGGCTGTCAGTGTTGTGTCAGCCTGTTGGACATGGCAAGGATCAGTGGGTGGATGGAAATTCTTCATTCCAATTTCTAAGTGGCAGAGTTCAGAAATGATAGCAGAAGGATGTGAAAAGAAGATTGTAGGGCCAAGAGGGAGAAGTAATGTCACATAGATTCAGATGTTTTTTTTTCTTTTACATTTCTCTCTCTAATTAATTTCTTTTTATTAAATATTTATTTTTAGTAAAATTATTTATCAAGAAAAACAATCTTCAGTGAGAGACTTTCAAACTTTGATGCCAAACAGTTAATATTTTCACCACCTCTTTTTAACAAAAAATTTTTTATGCACTGCCATGGTTACTATTTAGTTTGCATCAATCCATTTGTGCTTACAAAAAGTGAAGACTAAACTGAGAAGCAGAATCTAGCCTTGCAAAATACTTATTAGATATTTATAAGTTATGCCTATATGTCTACATTAAATGAATATGACAAAAATAATTTGATCAGTCACTAAACTATTCTTGATGTTAATTTAGATTGAAGATTGGCTGCTTCACCTCAGATCTGACCAAAATTTATTGAGCATCCTACCAGTATATTGTGTGTTTACAACTGTGCTTTAGATTTTTCAGTCTGCCGCAAAACAAATGTTGACTCCTAGTTTGCTTTGCTGTTCACTGCTTCCTTCAAAAGCACATATAGGTAAGGTCATATCCTTATTGGACAGCTTATCTGAAGAGGTTGTTAAATAGAAATAAAATACACTGCTGTTGAACTCTGTGAGTTTTGGGCATTTTAAATAACTAAATTGCTTCAATTTAATTTATTATTATTATTATTCCTCCGAAATCCTGAGTAATTATGTTCTTATTGTGAACCTGATTTTATACATATTTATGTAATTTCATCCATTTACAGTGAAACTAGGTGTGGGGGTGTTGAAATGTTTTCCTCACCAGAAACGGTTAATTTTATTTACAGTGTACAGAAAGTTATTTGTTTAGTTTTTATTCTGTATTTATGTCATATACATTTCCCATACTATTAAAACTGATTTAAAGCATCTACATATCGAAATTTACATGATCCTTAGCTGTTTGTGTTTTTAGTTTTATGGTGTTTGGATCTTCATTTAGTTTTAATCATTTTCAGTTCATTCCTCTGTGTTAGGTCTGTTTTACTTTATTTTTCTCATTTGGAATATTGTTCTCTGTTTTGAGTTCCTTTTACCCAGCGGTTATACTTATGTTTTACTTCTGTTCTGTTTTCCTCCCCTCCCACCTGTGATATCCATTAGTGCTTTTACCTAGAGTTTCTCTTGTGTTTCTTTTTCTTTCTTTAATTACTTAGATTTCATCATTCTTAGTTATTCACCTTTGTTAGTCCTGCCTTAAACATTTAAGATAATTTTCTGTTTAGTCTTCTCAGCTGTGTTATCCTTATTCTTTTGTTTTTCCTCTCTGTTTCCTCCCTGTCATTCTGCTTCCCTGCCCAGCTGCAACTCATCTCCAATCTCCCTGCTCACTTTCTCACCTATATATGCTTTCCACTAATCAGTCCTCAGGTTTCTCTGTCATTCCTCACTCCCTCCTCAGTATCTAAGCAGTTCAGTTTCAGTCACAACTTGCTGGAATCTTCTATTGCCTTCAGTCATCCTTCGTGTCTCCTGGTTCTCTGTTGTTTTACCCACCTGTTTACATCCAGAACTGATTTTGTCATCTGTAAGTTCAACTTTATTATTTTTTTCATTAAAAAGTCCAAATCCAATTCCTTGCCTCAGTATTCTATAAAAACAGATTATTTCTAAATAAAAAATATGGAAAGCTAAGCTCATACATATGTGAAGTAGTGTGATAGGCCAGTGTATTCAAGCAAAATAAGGAAAATGTTATTTTATGTCTTTATATGAAATATTTAAAGGATTTTCCCCCCCTTTCTCTTTAACTGAATGACACCCTTTCTCTTTATCCCACTGTGTATTGTGCCATTTCAGAAAATCTGAGAGTTGGCTTGGAGTATCCGTGTGTTTGTTTGAAAAAGAGATTCATGTTGGGGACACAGATGGGATAGCTGAAGATGATTAGAGTGGTATTACATTGTCACTGGCTTGGCACACTCTGCTTTAATTACCCAGTGAAGCGAACACACAAAGACATCTTACTGTAGAAGAACACATAATGACGCTAACAAACACAACCACTCGGAAACACAAATGCATCTAAAGAAAACCCACATATGCAGGATTCCTCAGGGCCATACAGTCAGATGCACACATATAGATTCAAGTCCACATTACAAATGCAAGCATATACGCTGACTCATAGTATCAACCACAGAACAACATTGTCTTGACAGTTCCAAAAAGAGCAATATTTAATTAATTCAACATCTTAATTCAAAATTACAATAGATGTTTGTACAAAACATTTTTGCTGTTTATTTGAAATGCCTAACATTTACCCAGATAAACTGTGATAAATGAATAAAAAAATGTGCAGATTGATTTTTTTCTGATAACCAACATGAGATTTTCCAACCATGCACTACAATTTGACTCACTGCTGTAGTAAAAGTGTTTGTGAGGCCTAAATTACTTTTTTAATGTACAATTTCCCAAATATATGTGAATACCTAATGAGATTCTATGTTTTTCAGAGAAAAAAAACAAACATTTAAAAATTTTAGGGAACTGCTATAGAATTAATTTATCAGACTTATCAGATATGAAGACAGCATGTGGAACACATGAACGGAACGGGATTAAGGTTAAAAATCGATGGAAACGTTAGAGAATTTCAGAGTAATTGTCTTTTTGTAATCTTTGTGAAAATCCATCTACAAAGTTGTGACAAATAGAGGGGGAAAGCTGTTGAATAAGAGGGAAAATAATGAAAGGAGGAAGAGAAGGAGTGGGTCAAGAGATACAGATGAAAAGCAAACTGCAATTGGTACGGCACAAACATGCATGTCATCCCTGGGAATTGGTTTGCGGTTGGTGGCTCATCAGGTTCCTTTTTTTTCTTTTTCTGTGCAAATGGGAGAGAGGTGGAGGGCAAGATGAGAACCAGAGAGACGGACATTTATATTTTATTGGACAAGATGCTCTGATGCTCTCTTAAACTGATGTTGCAGCTCTCTGGAGGATGTTGACGGTGTACCAAAACGTGCAAATAAAAAAACTGAAGGAGGGAAGAAAGGCAGATTAAAGGACAAGAAGGAAAAAAAAGTGAAATATGAGTGAAACGGGAAGAGAGAGGAGACATGGAAGGGAGGCTGACAGGTTAATCTAGAACAAATATCCATAGTGACAGAACAAGAAAGTTGGATGTGGTGAGTTGCTACTGGGAGTGGATAAGAGGGGATTTACACAGTGAGTGAAAAAAGGGAGGAGGTGAAATTGAAAAACTGAGAGAGACAGCCAGCGAAAGACAGGCAGTAAAGATGAGGACAGTTTGATAGAAAAAAAAATGTGGTGGTAGAATCAAGAGACAACAACTGTATGAGAGCAGAAAAGGGTGTTGAGATAAAAAAAGAAACAATCAAAAAGACAAAGACAAATCCATAGAGACAGGAACAAAGAAAATTGAAATAGGGAGAAATATGAGGGAATTGTGAAGCCTCAACAGAGTTTGTCACAAAAAAAGAGGTGAAGACAGACATTGAGCAGATGAAGATATACTGAGATGGCAAAGGTTGTCATTCTCATAGAGTCAAATGATGAAAACTGAGTCAATGGAGGTTTTACAGGAGACGGACGAATCCCACAAACAACTGTGTTTTCTATTACCTCCATCAACAAGTGCAAGGTTGTCACCTCGTAGCAAGACCCTTGGTTTATGGGCAAATATTTATTTCTGATTAATTGATAAAGGACTCATATGCAAGTACACAAGAGACAACAGGTGGATAAATTGTTGGAAAAAAGATAATTTATTCCCAAAATAGGGTTACATTTTAAAGATCTGAAAAAGTGCTTGCAAAACTAAGAGTAATGAAAAAGGTGTAGGGATGCCCACCTTAAAGCTCCTGTCTGTCTGGGGATCCTGTCCGTCCCCTGCGGCTATTGGTGGGGCGATGGGATATTGGCGGTGGGGAATTGGCCTGGGGTAGAGGCGTCGCGTGGCGGCCGGTGGCGGCCCCTGCAGTGCTGGGCGCCCGTCGTCGGCCGGTCCCTGCTGGGGGGTGGGGTACCCCTGGGCCCCGGCTCCCCCGGTCCGTTGACCGGCCCGCCCCGGCGCGGCCGGTCGCCGGCGGAGCCCGTGGGCTCGTCACTGCTGCCCCCTCGGGCCCCTGCACAGTGGCCGCTGGATGTTCCCCTGGGGTTCTCCTTTGCTCCTCTCTTGGGGGATGCGGTCGGCCCCGCCCGGGTCCGCCTGGGGCTCTGGCGGTCCTTTGGACGTCTTGGCTCCGATCTCCTTCATGTCTGCATCGATTCCTGGGAGACGGATTGATGCCTGCTCACACCAACTATCGAACACTCTTATGGAGAAACCTTATATGCACCAGCATGCTAACACACACACATAGATGTGGGGTCTCTGGTGTTTAAGGATATATTCTTGGGCTGAGGTTATCATTACTAGATCTTGATTAATCGGTACCATGAGTTTTTCTGTGACATTGTTGTATTTTTATATCTATTTTTGTGTGATGTGGTTGTGTAATTCTTAGTTCACGATGTTTGGTTGGTTTTGTCGATGTTCCTTTTTCGTGTTTTGTTTTGTTTTTCCCCCTCTCTCTGCCGTCCTGTGGGTATGGAGGAAGACTTCAATGTCTTCCTGTGTTTTCTTTGTTCCCCTTCCTCTCTTGTATTTTCAACTCACCCTCTCTCATGACGTTTTGTTTCCTACTTCTCTTCTACATCTTCCTTCTTTCTTCTCCTTAATTTTCCGTCTCCGTGTCCATAACATCAGGAAATAAAAACCACAACAATTCATAATAAAGATTTTTCACACATAAATCAAGTGGAGTACTATAGCAAAAGCTGTACTGCTCCGCTTGTGAAAGTAAATCTGTTGGGCTTCTACTTGGTACTCAGAAACCAATTCTGAGCTCCACACTGCCAAACAGGACACGTTTAAAAAAAAAAAAAGCTCCTGTCTGTCTATCAAAGTTTTATAAATCTTTAAAATGATAGTGTGGTTATATAGTATGATATAAGCCTGGTGCTCCACAACATTTGTTATTTTTCAAAGTCCCGTCTTCCTCCCATATATCCCAATACAAGTCAAACTGAGCACTCGCGTTTCGGCCTTTTCGGTTGTCAATCAACATGCATGTGCTTCACACAAATCTGTGAAGACTGGGCCATGAAGACTGGGCCGTGCACATGCCGCTCCGTGTCTTCCAGTTTAAAGTTATCATATTGGAAGACTGCGTCAGTATTGGAGAAGTCGGAGCGAACATCTGCTAAAAAGTTAGCATTTCCCTGGTTGCTGCTTTCTTGTTTAACCCGCTGTGAAATCACAGGTGTTGTGCGTGCACAGTTGTTGAGGTGGGGCTAGAGGGAGCAGGAGGGGTGGAGAAGGGATGTTTTGGGTGGGGCCTTTTTTACATTGGAAATTAAAAAAAATCTCTCTCTCGCACAAATAATCCGGACAGCAGCTTTAAGGAAGTTGGTCTGGAGGTTTTACCGATAGCAGGCTGGAATGGGTGAGTAAATTTCCTTACTCTTTATGCTAAGTATATGTTTATAAATGTATCACATTATCAAAGAACAAAAAGACTGTAAGCACATCACGTCCCTATCTGAAGACAGGCTTCATTTAAATGGTGAATGGTCTTTATAATCCTTTTGCAGTTGGTCTCTGTAATACAATATATGACATGTCTTCCTGAAACAAAATTCTTGAGACCGACTTGGCTAATTCTATTCATTTTTGAAAGATACATTTCCTATCATTTAGTATTTTACTTCCATTTTGCATCGCTTGTCTGACTGAAGCACTGTCTAACTCAGTCAACTGAGAATCAGACTTCACTTATCCCATTCAGCTGCTTGTCTGCATCAAAAACCTAATGGACATTGGCTGTCTAAGCTTCTTTACCAGAGAATAAGAACACACTTTGTTTGTGCTACAGGTTTAAACATTTTACAGAGTGAAATGTGAGCACATACAACCCTACAAAATTGGAGGCATTAGCTTGATGAGATATTGGAGAAAAAGCTTGGAATGTGTTAAAAGCTTTGAACTTATGTGAGTAACTTTGTCTGCATTTATATTTTTCAACAAAATCAACAGAAGCCAAAGTTTAAAAATAAAAAGACAGGATATCATGTTAGCTTTAACCTAGGCGGGATTTCCTTTTTGCTATGGGCATACAGTGAACCTCCGGACTCATGAATACTTGAGACCCCCTCTAAAAACGCTCATTACTGCCAATTTTAATAGCTCTTACACCAAACATGCATTAAACGCACACCAGAAACTGTCTTAGCACTGCGGGCAGCAACTAACATCCACAATATTCCTTGTTTCCCCTCTTGGGGGTACAGCCAATCAGCACCATGGAAAATGAAGCGCTTCTGGATTGTTTGCTTTACAAACACCAATAACTTGTAAAGTAGCATTGGGTCTTGACGTTTCAGCTTCTCGAGCTACATTCTCATTCGTAGAGCATATTTTAAATAAGCTCTACGAAAAAATCTGCGATTGGAGGAATTTCCATGAATAATTTGGAGTTACGGTCCACTGAAAAGTGTCTGAATATGTGAATCTGCAAATACTGAACCGGGAGCGTCCACAGTACTTGACGCAAAATAAAAACATTTTCATTATTAAAATTCAAAAATGTGAATATGGGTGTAAACATTAGTCATTTTATTAAAATATTCCATTATTTGCTTTGCCTGCCTCAAGTTGCTAAGTCTGACCTCAGAGTCTAAGTCTTGCTCAGATTTGACCTGTAGCTTTTCTATAGATACCTTAGATTTTAGTATAGTAGTATTGTGTAGTATAATGTAGTTTCCCTCCTCTCTGATCTGAAATAGGTTTTAGAAAAAAATTACTATGACCAAATCATCTTGCAATACCTAACATACTGTAGCTTTACTAAGTCCATAATGCACTTTAAGCAATTTAATCTTTAGCTATTCAGAAAGCCACAAAAAGCTATTATTAAATTCAGGGATCTTTTTTTCATTTTATACTTATGTCGACAACTGCTGAAGAAGCAACATGGAAAATGGTTGCTTTTCACAAGTAAAACTGTCAAGATTTTGTAATTGAGACTAAAAAAAGATCCAAAAGTTTTTGGGTAGCTATATTTTATCCTTTCTAATCCTTTTGTAAAAACCCAAAAGACCCTTTATAAAAGATTCAATGCCCTCGGACGTGGATGTGTCAAAAGAAGACACTTCAACAGATGACACGACACGCATGTAGCAAGGCAGTGAAGACAAGAAAGCAGATGTGGACAGAAAGCGATGATGAGAGAAGAGGGAGACAGATGGAAAGATGTAGATAGATTGAGACAGCAAGTCAGGGAGGATATCTGAGCATTTGGCCCTGAGCCCGTATAAACCCTGCAAGCTGACAGCTATATCTGTAAGCTTTATTAACATGGGGAGGCACAAATCTATGCATGCATCAGTTCTTCAGTGTATAAAAACACACCTGCATAGACAATAAAAAAGAGAGAAAATCATTTAGCCCCACAATCTAAATAACTACTATTAACACTTAAAACCATAGTGATTGAGAGATAAATCATGAAGTAGAGACCATGCTCAAAAAAAGCACCAGGCGAAGTAGGAAGTGAGGGAAATTTTTGATCAGTTTCTCTGAAAGTTATCAAAGAGTATAAAAAGTAAACATATAACAAGCTTTTGATTTTAGGTTGATGCATAACTGACTTAAACCGCCATCACAGAAAGTAGCACACCAACCAAATTGAAGGCAATGGATTGTTTTAAGCACACTGGGCCCTCACACAAATGTTAACCTAACATGCCAGATGGTTCGTTGAACGGAACCATCTGGAAAGTTGTCGTTGGAAAGTGACTGAGGAATGGCAGGTGCTTTCAAAGAATTTCTGGCAAGCAGTAGAACCATTTGAGCCCGAATTTTACCAGCAACATAAGTGAAGCCGTCTGCAGCAAGAGGTTGATGAAAAATCAGGTTCTTGTGAGTCACAGTGAAAAGCCAGCCATGAAAAGTTTAGAACAGAAACATTCTCCAGCTCTGATATAGTTCATGATGCACCAGCGGGTAAGCAACACTTGGTGAAATTGCTTCTTTTTTCTTTTTTTTTAACAACTTAAGACAATAGCTGCTAGTAAAGGTTGCACATTGGTACAGACCTTAAACACAAATATTCTCATGACAAATGTGACACTTCCAGGGCTACTGCTCCACCTTGTGGTGGTTAAAGAAAATGGTAAATTAACAGTAACTTTATGCAAGCAGCTGCAAAGAACATTGTAGTTGCTTATAAACAGAGATACTAAGAAAAAAAATACTGAAATAACAGGACAAAAAATTACTAAATCTTGTTACTCACTATCTTTATCTAAGGTTGGATGTTTTGTTATGCCTCTACCATGAGCCCCGTGTTGAAGTGAGAATATTCCTGATTTATTTGTTGATTTATTTATTTTTTATGTGGCAGTACTCGCATGTTTGGATGTTGGTGTTATTAAGGACAAAGTGGGACTTATAGCCACCATAATTTAAGCCCCTTTAGCAGTGAGTCAAGGGCTGCCAGTGTTCATAAGATTACAAAGTTGTAGAAATTAAAGCAACAGAGCATTGTAAGTAACTTTTTAAATGTGTATTGTGCAGATCATCTGATCTGAATTTCTCCACAGGCACCCTTGCAAATCTTTTATGTATTTTTTCTGGAGTCCCTGCGCCCAAATGTGTGGCTTGCAGCCCAGCAAGATGATGGATTCTCTCATGTTAATGAAATGGTGTTAGAGTGTGCTTCTTGTGTGTGTGTGTGTGTGCGTGAGAGAGACATTGGAGAGGTGGCAGCTGGTTGTCACAGTGGGCAACAGGATGGTTATTCTGTCAGAGTTGGCACAGGGGAATGACATCACCTGTCACATTGTTTAATTAACACCTTAGTGTGTTTCGTGTGCAGGCATATGTGTGTGTGTGTTTATGTATTCCTTCTGCTGTAAATCTGTTTACATAGTCACACTGAGGGAATATGCTTCTCTTTGGGGACACCAAGTCAGTCCCCATAACATAAATCACCAGATTTTAAATTCATTAGATAAGGTTATTTTTTTAGGTTACAGTCAGAATTAGGTGAGTTATAGTCCCAGTTAAAGCTAGAGGAGATTTACAGGAAATGAAAGTGTAAGAAAGTTGAATGTCCTTCTGGAGCAGCAGAAACACAACAGTCTGTGTATGTCTGTCACTTTTATGCTGAGTTTAATTAGCATCCCAGTGTGTGTGTGAATAAGTGTGTGTGTTTGCATGAGCCTGCTGTAGGTGTGTGTGTGTGTGTCAATGATAGCAGAGGTCACTCCTACAGGTTTAATCTGGACTCACATCAGGAAGTAGGGTGGCTTTATCCGGTCTGATCTGAGTTTACGTTGGCAACCCAGAGGTTTACCAGCTGCCCCGATGATCTGCTTCCTGTTAGGATTAATTTCTTTCCTTCCCTAACTTGCTCTTTCGCTCTCACATCCTTGCTTACTCAGGCATGAACTCACAGTCACATTTTTCCTCTCATTACCCTGCAGTGAACTGGACCTTTAGACAACCTGTCACACCTCAGAGTACCGATTAAACTATCTGCCACTTCTGCACTTTTCAGGTTACAATATGTGTTTAGCAAAGCACTCTAACTTGACTTGGTAGAGTTAAGTTCAACAATTTTGATGGTAATTATGTAGAGCACTTTTTGAGGTCAGTGTTGTTTGTGTAAATACACAAGTCAAGGATTTACCCCCACTATTATTACTGCCTCATTAAGGAACGATTACTAGTCAAACAGAGCATTAAGATCTGTTGTTGCAGATTGTATTTGGAAAATAACCCACAAATGGGTTCTATTGCAGATGAAGGAAAGCTAAGTCATTTCATTATCTTTTAACTTCCAATATAGACTGACTTGAACAATCATCTATGGTGTGTGTCTCCTGTTCCCCCACTCCTATAAGGCACTCTGTTGGGTTGAGAGCTGGAGACTCATGTTCAAAAAACAGTTTAATATTACCTGCTTTTTATGACATAATGCATTGTGCTGCAGGAGGTTCCATTAAAAGATGGCCATGAAGGGATGAAGATAGTCAGCAACAATGCTCAGGTTTTGGTGATTAAAGTAGGCGCAGTTGGTACTGTACTAAGAAAACAAAGACCTATGGTCATGAAAAGTAAAATTATTACTTGTCCATTAGATTTTTCTATTCATTAGTTTTCCGTATAATTTCAACATTTTTATGGTCAACATCACTGAATTTATGCATTGCTTGATCAAATGCATGGAAGAGGGGCGAGGTAAGGCAGTGATGAGATGTGCCTCCCCTCTGATCATGCTGTACACACACTGATTCATGCAGGCAGTTGGTGCGTGAACATTGCTATCTGTCTTTATACTGCCATTATACATGTTTGATTACAAATGTACTAGACATGCTGACATTCCACATTCTGTTTAAAGTCCATCCATCCATCCATTTTCTTCCGCTTATCCGGGGTCTGGTCGCGGGGGCAGCTGCCTAAGCAAAGAGACCCAGACTTCCCTCTCCCCAGCCACTTGTTCCAGCTCCTCGTGAGGAATCCCAAGGCGCTTCCAGGCCAGCCGAGAAACATAGTCCCTCCAGCGTCTCCCGGGCCTTCCCCTGGGCCTCCTCCCGGTAGGACGTGCCCGAAACACCTCACCAGGGAGGCGTCCAGGAGGCATCCTGACCAGATGCCCGAGCCACCTCAACTGACTCCTCTCGATG